>VZQC01002452.1:55985-314074 GCA_009823505.1 Rhizomys pruinosus
GGGAGAGAGAGAGAGAGAGAGAGAGAGAGAGAGAGAGAGAGAGAGAGAAGGAAGAGTGTAGGAGAGCAGAGTGGTACCTCATCGTCAAACATGGAAGCTGGTTGTCCAGAGAAATAGGCTGCTGGCAAGTCCGTCCCAGGGATTCCAAAAAAAAGGGTGATTCTTTTGGGAGGGAGAAAAATATCTCAGCCCCCAGACAGAGTCACGGCACCATTATATTAGGTTATAAAAGGTGCAAACCCCCAGATAAAAAGGCACCTGAGGCTTAAGTCACTCCAGGCACATGATTTACTTCCATGTGGGACAGCCAGGGAGGGCCACCTGCAGACACGTGGTGGAACAGGAGCGGGGCAGCAGGGGCAAGATGGCGACTGGGGCCCACCCATTTATAACAATGGGGCAGGGCCTCAAGTACAGGGGAAGAGGTCAGAAGATTGACAGCCTCTGGAAGAAGTGGGCACCTGTGTGTCCCTTGGGATTCTGGGAAGCCCAGACCTAACAATACTGATGAGTATTCCATGCCTTTTAATTTTTTTTCAGGAGTAACTCAAGATGACCCAACAGTGAACCAGATGCCTTTAATCAAATTCCCTCAGGTCTCCTACCACACTGCCTGTCTGCCTGACCCCCACACTTCAGACCAATGTTCCAGCCATTTGAGCCCACCCCTCTTTGCCAATTTCCCTTTCTAGTAGGAAGTACCTAAAGATAGACCACTGCCATCCCTCATTATCAACAAAAAGCTGGAATGTTAGGTTCCCGGCAGACTCCTAAAATGGCAGTGGAGCTACTAACATTTTAAGTGGCAGGTCCAGGCTTAGCCTGGGCAAGTCCCTCTGCCTATCGAGAGACTAACCAACAATGGGTAAGCCACCCAGTCTCTGTCATGGAAAGTTACCCAAGCCCCTAACTGCCTATAAAGACTGCCTGACTTCCACTGCTGGCTGCTACTCTCTCTCTCTCTCTGATCCTGGTGGGAGGCAGTTCAGGGGTCTATTCCCCAATAAACTGCTATCCCCCATGGACTTGTCTTGTCAGTGGTCTTTGCACTGCACTTCTTTTCATACAACATATAGCAAAAATATTAAGGAATTAGGATACATTACTAGATAAAAATCACTTGACCACAGAATGTTATGAAAGAATCATGAGACCAAAGCCCACTAGCTACAGGAATGTGACATCCTGGAGAAATAAAGGGTCCTATTCTGGGTGAGTGAGGCAGGGCACCCCACTCTGCATTCCGCTGTCTCCTGCCTTAGAGCTCTCCCTGCTTACCATATTGTAAGGTCTTTTAGCAACCAAGGACACATTTCCCTATTTCCATTATATTCCCTCCTCTTCAACTACACAATCCCAGAAGTCTGTAAAAACAGTGGAAAGAAATCAATTATTTTTAAAAGCTAGAAAATAAGTTAACAAGGAATTGCAAGCTAGCAGACCACTCTCTCCCAGGCAGCAGCCTCAAAAGCAGAAGGAGAAGGCTGGCAAACCACCTTGGGTTTGTGCTGGGTGCTAGGCACTGGCAGCTGGTAGAGCAGCATTTCAAAGACTTCTGCTACCAGAGAGGCTCAGCAGACCAAACCCTCTGTGAACCGCACTCTCACACCAAGTAGTACAGCTCTAGATATTGAAACCTCACAAACAGAATACTGCAAGAGTACAGAAAAGAAACTGAATCCTACCTGAACAGCATTCTGTTAGCTCGTGATGGGTCTGTTTAAAAATATGGCAACATATATATGAAAAAAATGTTCAGTATTATTAATCATTAGAAAAAATGAAAATCAAAATCACAATAAGTGTTCTAGTTTGTCTTCCATTGCTGTGACAAAACACTCTGACCAACACCAACTTGGGGAGGAAAGGGTTTATTCAGCTTACATCTCCTGGGTCACAGTTCTCACTCAGGGAGCCCAAGGCAAGAACTCAGGGCAGGAACCTGGAGGCAGGAGCTGAAGCACAGGCCATGGAGGAGTGCTGTTCTCTGGCTTGCTCTCTACTGGCTTGCTCAGCCTGCCTTCTTATACTGTCACTGCTCAACAATCAAGACAATACACCACAGATGTGGCCACAGGCCAATCCAATGGAGCCAATTCCCCAACCGAGGCTCCCTCAACCCAGGTGTGTCAAGTTGACACCAAAGCTATCCAGCACAATTGACCCCTTGTCAACTTGACACACAAACACATCACTATTAAACCACCTTTCCAGTTCTTATCCCCAAAGTATGATGTTAACACTAATCACAACCTAAGACAGTACATCCTTAAAAGCCCCACAGTCCTTAAAATGTCCAAACACTTAAAAGTCCAGTCTATTAAAAGTCTCTTAACTGTGGGCTGCTGTAAAATCCAAAACAAGTACTGTCTTATTTCAAAGGGAAGAATCAGGCACTCTCAAACAAAACCTAAGTCCAGCAAGTAGCTCAAGGCTGGACACCTGGGATTCACTCACGATCTTCTGGGCTCCAAAGGGTCTCGGCAGCTCCCCCTCTCCGACTCTGCCGTCCGTGGCACACTCATCTCGCAGGCCCAGGCCGACTCCATTCTACACCTACCGCTGCTCTTGGTGGTCGTCCCAGGGTACCGGCATCTCCAAAAAGCTGGGGTCGCTACTGAAACTGAGGCAGCACCTTCACCAATGGTCTCTTCTGACCTCTCCTGGTGCAAAGCCTCAGCTTCTCTCCATGACCCCTGCAATCCTGGGGTCTTCACAGCAACCGAGGTGCACTTCCACCAATGGTCTTTCCTGACCTCTCACAGTGCCAAGCCTCGGCTGCTCTCTGTGACCCCCTCAAATTTCAACACCGGAACCATATAGGAGACTCTTACACGTTACCAAGTCCGGCTTCTGGCTCGAGATGGAGGCTCAGGCCCTTTCTGGGTCACAGCTTCTGTGTGCTGACCTTGAAGATATTCTCCCCAGAAGATTTCACCTCAGTGATGCTGGTCTCTTGTTACTTACAGCTGATTTTTCAGCCCCAGCTAACCAGCATCAATTGCCCCAGTACCACAAAAGTTTCACTTCAGGTTCTGGTCTCTTGTTACTTACAGCTGATTCTCCACAGCCCCAGCTGACCAGAACCCACAGATTACACAGTCCTGATGATCTCTGCTCTCCTTTGAAACTAGAAACTTCACAAGCCAGGCCTCCATCTTCTACAACTCCTTCAGCAAAACTGCTCCAAGCTCCACAGCAACAATCTTTAGGCATTCAATGATCTTCCCAGCCCAAAGTTCCAAACGCCTCCACAATCCTTCCCCAAAACACCAAGGTCAGGTCTGTCACAGCAATACCCCACTCGTCTGGTACCAATTTCTGTCCTAGTTTGTCTTCCATTGCTGTGACAAAACACTCTGACCGACACCAACTTGGGGAGGAAAGGGTTTATTCAGCTTACATCTCCTGGGTCACAGTTGATCACTTAGGGAGCCCAAGGTAAGAACTCAGGGCAGGAACCTGGAGGCAGGAGCTGAAGCACAGGCCATGGAGGAATGCTGTCCACTGGCTTGCTCCTGGCTTGCTCTCTGGCTCATGCCCAGCCTGCCTTCTTATACTGTCACTGCTCAACAATCAAGACAATACACCACAGATGTGGCCACAGGCCAATCCAATGGAGCCAATTCCCCAACCGAGGCTCCCTCAACCCAGGTGTGTCAAGTTGACACTAAAGCTATCCAGCACAATAAGTTAACACCATTATAAAGGATATAAATATTACTGCCATTGAAAGGACAAAAAAAGCTGGGCATGGAGGCATATGCATTTAATCCCAGCAGAGGCAGGCAGATCTCCATGAGTTCAAGTCCAGCCTGGTCTAGTGAGCTCCAGGCCAGCTGGGACTAAAGGGAGATCAACCCTGCCTTGAAAAGACCAAAAAAAAAAAAGAAAAATGCAAAAAGTTGTAGATGTAGGAAAGTAAAGCTGCACGTCATATCATTTATGATAAACAGTATGTCTGTTTTGTGGTGTTTTCATTTACTTGTTTTGTTTTTGAGAAAGAGTCTCATTATGTAGCCCTGGCTGGGCTGGAACTCTCCATGTAGACCAGGCTGGCCTGAAACTCAGAGCGATCCACTTGCCTCTACCTCCTGAGAGCTAGGATTAAAATAAATCAAAAACTGAATTTTTAAATTTTTTTAACTTCTTGTAAATCTGGGATTTTTACATTTTATTTGTTTTTTATGTATATGAGTGGTTTTCCTGCTTGTATGTAAGTGCACCTGCAGATGCCAGAAGACAGTGTTGGATGTGCTGTTCCTGGAGTTACAGGCAGTTGTCAGCCACCATATGGGTGCTAGGAACTGAACCCAGGTCCTCTGAAAGAGTACCTAGTGCTCTTAATTACTGAGCCATCTCTTCAGCCCCCAAAATAAATTTTTTGTTTGTTTGGTTGGTTGGTTGGTTGCTTGGTTGGTTTTTGGTTTTTGCTTTTTTCTGACAGGATCTCAGTAGTCACAGCCCACCCTAGATGATGTAGCACAGGCTGGCCTCAATCTCTCAGGGATCTGCCTGTCTCCACCTCCCATGGCCAGGATCAAAGGACTTTGCCACCATACCTGGCACAAATTTTTTAAAAAGGATAAATGTATAAAGAAAATGAGAGAAATATATACACAATGGAAGAGCATTCAATAGTAAAAGAGAGTGAAACCTGCCCTCTGAGATGATGTGGGTAAAACTGCCGTTTATCATGTTCAATAGAATAAGCCAGATTGTGCTGGGCAGGATGAACCCAAGGCACAAGGCAAAAGCATTCAGGAGACCAGAGTTGATATAAAAGTTTTGATAAAGAATATATACTGTGGACAGAAACATAGCAGGTGAATTCTCAGAATCATGCCCATGAGAGGGAATGAGTCCTTTTTTTTTTAATTTTTTGTATGTGTACGAATGTACTGTCTGCATATAGGTTTGTGCACCCGTGTCATGTGGAGGTCAGAAGAGGGTCTCGGATTCCCCTAGAACTGGAGTTCTCCTGGAATTGGAGTTACAGACGGTTCTTAGCCACCATGTGGATGCTGGGGATCGAACCCGAGTCATCTGCAAGAACAGTCGGTGCTCTTAACCGTTAGGCTATTCTCCAGCCCAGAATGAGTCCTTTTTTGCATTAAGAGAAGTTACCTGGCCCTGTCTCATAGGCCATTTATGTGGCGTCATGTTGGAGAAGATAAGCAGGCAGGTCAATATCTTGTTAGGTAGTAAATTCTATAAAACCATCTGTCCTTCCTGTGACTAGCCATTTACGCTAAGGCACCAGGCTCACTGGGAGTCACACTGTAATTGTTTGTATAAGGTATCACAAGTTACTGGGTCAGGCTCTAAGCGGTTAAGAGTCTGGTTTTTAGAGAATGGGGATTTATGGAGGATGGAATTTTTTTGTCCTTTTTGTCTCTACAAGCCAGGCAAAGAACAAAAATATTGAATCCCAATACTAAGGAGGCAGAAGCAAGGGGATCTCTATGAGTTCCAGGACAACCAAGGCTACATAGTAAGACCCAGTCTCAAAAAAAGAAAAAAAAAGGGGAGGGAGGGAAGGAGAGATGGAAGAAGGGAGGGAGGAAGAGAGGAAGGGAAGGAGGGAGGGAGGGAAGAAGGAAGACAACTACTGAATGAATTTACTTATACGTGAAATCTGAAAAAGTAAAAGAAGGGTAAAATAGTTGCCAGAGGCTGGAAAATGCAGTGGGGAAAGACAGAGGGGAAAACATTGGTCAGCAAGTACTAAGCTGGAACTAGAAGTAAGACATTCTGTTGTGTTACTGTGCAGTAGAAAAACCATAAATAACATAAGCAGGCTGTTATTCAAAAAAGCTAGAAGAAATTAAAAATTTGAAGAAATGCTGATTTAAACATTATATGTTTGCATGTATAAAACTGAACACAAAATCTCAGTCCCTTAGAAACTTGTACAACTTTATATCTAAATTTAAAAGTGAAAAAAAACTATTCAATATAGTTTAATTGGATTTGAAAAAAAAAAATTGTCACCTTAAGGTGGATATGGGATAAGGATATGGGTCACCTTAAGGTTTTAAATTTGTGGTGATGTGTTTGGGGGGACTGCCCCGTTCATCCAGATGGGTATAAATATTTCAAAGTTTAGTAGAAAATAAGATAGTTGTACTGAGTGGTTAAATGTAATGAAGTGGTTAAATGTTTCCAGAGTGGAATGGTATAAACACTAAAGCTAGTTTACTAATGGTTTAAATGGGATTATAACCATACAGGGTTGTGGTTGGTTCTCAGTCTATTCCTGACCTGTACTGGACTTCCAGTTGTAGATTCGGATTAAAGGGGCATAGACAATCAATGGGTTACCTATGACTACTGAAAGATGTTCTTTGTCTCTGTCTATTATGCAAGTGTTACTTTTGATATATGCTCTGCCCATTTCAAGATAATTTGACTCAAGAAAAGCTAGGTTTACTTCCCTGAACCAGTGGCATGCAGCCCAGAAGGACATAGTTTGGACAGACTTGGTAAAATGTATCAGCTTAATTCCAGTCAATAGGTATGTTTCCTGTTATTGGAAAATTACAAACCAGGATATGAGGTTTGAGAAAGTAGAGACTGCTTCTGTTTGTAGTAAACCATCTACATTTAAGATACACCTAAAATTGTGTAAATCTCTCTCCTTGGCTTTGCCTGCTTATCTTATGATGTTAAATCTCTTCCAGTCAATGTTTATGCAAGGCTTCTTGGGTTTTTCTTCAAGCTTTACCTAAATACGATATAGTAATTAAAAGTATCAGATTGGTGTAACTTTACTTTTGAATCCTTAATGCCCATACTTAACATCCATACCAATTCAACAAGGGATTTAAGGTATAATTTTGTTCCTTGCCCTCTGAGGTCAGTTAGTCCCAAGGGACTTTGTATGGGGAGGGGGGCATTTTTTAAAATTTTTTGCAATTGTGAGCCACCAGGCTTCCTGTGCAGGGAGGTCTTGGAGATCCACTAACAACCCTAGCCAGTGTCCAGTCTATAAAGAGGAAGCTCAATATAGAGGAAAGTATCCTCATGCTCCAAAGGGAACCTGGTCTAGCAAGACCTGACCTTGTCCTCAGTGGATGGAACTGGGTAAGAATTGACAGAAGGAGCCAGCAACTCCCCCACCCCCCCAACCCCCAACCCCCTCTTGAAAACCTGAGTACCCCCTGAAGATCAGAACCTCAACTGACCTTGAGAAAACAAAGTTTGGTTAATCTGGGCTAATTGTGTGCACTTAAACAATTAAACACACAAAAAGAAAGTATAACCAAAAGATAGTCAATATATTTCTTTTTTAAAGCTGGAAAAATTGTGCCTCCAGATATTAGGCTTAAAGTTATATGAAATAATCTTAAAACAGGCACAAAACCTTAGACCTTTGCCTCGATTAATAATGTAATGTCATCTGCAGCCAAAGGACAAGTCCACTATAGTTGTCAATTAATGCTCAATAATAAAATTTCCTCTTTCTAGCAACTATCTAAGTGGAAATTCATATGTTGACTATTAAAACACCTGGGAAGCAAGTCCTGAGTCCAGACATCATGGCCAAATGAACAGAAGAAGAAACCTAATAAATGGATGCTTTGAAACCCCTTGTCAAGAAATTCTAATCGACTTTTAAGTTGCACATTTGAATTCACCCTGTTCTTACTTCTCCTGGTCCCCTGCCTAGATCATGTATGTAACTACTCTAGCCTTCACTTCACTTTCACAGGCACTAGTGAAGGACTTTTTCCCTCTATAGTTATCCTTTTGGGGGTCCTTTAGATAGACCCTCTGAATGGGGGATACCCCAGTTGCCACACCCAATGTCCCTTTCAATGTCCCTTTTCAGCATGTCAGGTATTTGGCTAAGGGGCAACCCCACAGGAAGGTGGGGCCACCTTAGCATAGCTATGAAAGTAGGAGGAATAACTGCCCCTTTAATGAGCTAATGTGCTTTTCCTTCACAGAATTTCCACCTCCTACTGCAGTCCCTACAACTACTACAAGGTGGTACTTGGTATGGCTGCCTTTTTTGAGCAGGGTGGCCCCTTAGCCAAATAACTGACATCACCAACTGGAATGATAGTCTCTACCCAGGCCAGAAATCTTATTTTCTTGACCAGAAGGAACTAATTTTCCCTTAATGGGGTTTTACTGCTGCTGTGACACTTTTACCAATTCCTTTCTCCTGCTTTTGTTATTTTGTTTTTGTTTATTGTCTATTGGAGGTTTGTGCATATTGGTGCTCACACATATGTATTGGGGTACACATGTGCCATGGCATGCACATGGAGGTCAGAGGTACTACTTGTGGTAGTCAGTGCTTGCCTTCCACCTTGTGGGTCCTGGGAATCAAACTCAGAGTCATCAGGCTCAGTCGCAAGCACCTTTACCTAGTAAGCCATCTCATCAGTTCTGTTTTAGGTTTTCTTTCTCTCTCTTTTTTTTTTATTTATTTTTTGGTCTTTTCAAGACAGGGTCTCCCTGGAGTCTCAACTGGCCTGAACTCACTTTGTAGACTAGGCTAGCCTTGAAATCACAGAAATTCACCTGCCTTGGGCTATAGTCATAAAAACAGCCTGGTACTGGCACAAAAACAGACCTGTTGACCAATGAAACAAAACCAAAGATCCAAATCTGAGCACATACAATTTCGGCCATCTCATATTTGACAAGGGGGCCAAGAAGACACAATGGAGAAAAGACAGCATCTTCAGCAAGTGGTGTTGGCAAAACTGGACCATCACTTGTAGAAGAATGAAGTTAAACTCCTACCTCTCACCCTGTACAAAAGTCAACTCCAGATGGATAAAAGACCTCAACATGAAACCCCACACTCTGAAGGCGATAGAAGAAAAAGTTGGCAGCAGACTACAAGACATAGGCATAGGAAAAGACTTCCTAAGTCAGACAGCAGCTGCGCAAGAATTAAGGTCGACAATTGACAAATGGGACCTCATTAAACTCAAAAGCTTCTGTACATCAAAAGAAACAATCAAGGAAGTGAAGAGAAATCCCACAGAGTGGGAAGAAAACTTCACCACAGATACATCTGACAAAGCATTGATTTCCAGAATATATAAACTACTCAAAAAACAAAGAAAAAAGAAAACAAATGACCCACTCAATAGATGGAGCAAAACTGAACAGAGACTTCACAAGTGAGGAATTAGAGATGTCTGAGAAACACCTTAAGAAGTGTTCAAAATCACTAATCATTAAGGAAATGCAAATCAAAACCACTTTAAGATATCATCTTACTCCAATAAGACTGGCTAGGATCAAGAAAACAAATGATACCAAGTGCTGGAGAGATTGTGGGGAAAGGGGAACACTCATCCACTGCTGGTGGGAATGTAAACTCATGCAGCCACTATGGAAAGCAGTGTGGAGAACCCTTGGAAGACTTGGAATGAACTTGCCACCCGACCCAGCCATACCACTCCTGGGCATGTACCCTCAAGACTCACCCCACCGCAGAGATACATGCATGGCCATGTTTATTTCAGCTCTCTTCACAATGGCAAGGAGCTGGAACCAACCCAAATGCCCCTCAACTGATGAGTGGATAGAGAAAATGTAGTACATCTACACAATGGAGTTCTATGCAGCAGTAAAAAAGACGACATCACGAGCTTTGCAGGAAAATGGCTGGAGCTACAGGACACCATGCTGAGTGAAGTAACATAGTCCCAGAAAAACAAACGATGAATGGTATCCCTCATCTGTGGATGCTAGTGCCAATTACCTAGTTGTATTTCTTGTGTAGGGCCCCCTGAGCTTTTGTCCAAAGCAGCTGGGCATGATGCATATTGGAAACAACAACAACAACAAGGACTGCATCAAAGAACTGACTGAAACAGTGAACTTCTGCTCAAAACAGTCAACTTCCTCATGGAGAATATTGAGAAAGACTGAGAAAGAGAAGAAAAGCATGTTTGCAGAATGCATGAGCTCTGGCAGGGTGGGAGAATGGGCAGGAACACGGGTCTAGATTTGTTAAAAAAAAATAAAAATAAATTTATGTGAAAAAAAAAAAAGAAATTCACCTGCCTCTACCTCCCAAGTGCTTGGATTAAAGGTGCACACCACCAAACCCAACATTTATTTTTATTTTTAAGCATACGAGTGTTACACCTGCATGTGTGTTAGTGCACTCATGTTGTGCAGTGCCTGCGGAGAACAGAAGAAGGTGTTGGATCCCATGGAACTGAAGTTACAGATAGTTGTTGGCCACTATGAGGGTACCGGAATTCGAACCCGAATCATCTGCAAGAACTGCCCTGCCAGTGCTCTTAACCGCTGAGCCATCTCTCCAGCCCCTCCTTTATTTTCTGATTTTGGTTTGTTCTGTTTTGGGAAGGTAATAGACTGAAGACCTCTGGCTGATCACAGTGATGCCTGAAAAATGTGTATTGGGCTTTTAGGCATTCTGTACTCCAGCCTGAGGACTGCTTATATGAGTATGATTAATTGCTTGCATGATGACTAAATCCAGAAATGTATCTTTCCATTAAATTTGTATATGTTCTATGTTTAGAACATTCTATATTGTATATGTTCTATGTTGTATATATATATATATATATAACATATATACAAATGTTATATATTTGTATATAAATTTATAATATGTTCTACCCTTAGAACATATTATAAAAGGACAACAAAAACTAAGTTTCCTGGGGCTAGGGAGATGGCTCACCAGTTAAGAGCACTTGCTGCTCTTACAGAGGAACCAGGCTTCAATCCCCAGCACTTACATGTCTGTTCACAACAACCTATAACTCCAGTTACAGGGTATCCAACACCTTCTTCTGGCCTCTGGTGCCACTAGACATGTACATATATATAGGCAGACACTCACACATACATATAAAGTATAAATAGAAAATTTTCTTAATTCTTAAGTTTCTCTCTGGATCTTGTTTGGCAGCTACATAAACATGGGAGAACAAATATAACTGACCTCTGTTTGAACACCACCAGAGGGCCTTCTTTTCTATCCTTTAGGGTCTGGGGAAATATCATTTATTATATTTTGCCTCCTTGCTCGTTGGAATCTTGGTATTTGGACTGGTTCACTCCTACCTTCGGAAAGTTCTGAATTTTCCCTAAAAGTTCCCCCAATCACAAGCCAAAGTACTAAACAACTGAAATTAATTCCAACCTCAAAACAGATCAAGGATAGAGAGATTTCACTGAGGAAGGGTGCCAAAGTGTTTTCTTTTGCCAGTGGTGAAAGGCAAATAGTGTGGAACTTGCAGTTAAACTATAAATTTGGGGGAAATTTTGAATTCATAGCCAATCAGACCTCCTAGGGTTCACACAGATAGAAGCCACTCTGAGAGGTAGATAAAAATATGTGTTCAGCGGAGCGTGGTGGTGCACGCCTTTAATCCTAGCACTTGGGAGGCAGAGGCAGGAGGATCTCTCTGAGTTCAAGGCCAGTGTGGGGCTATAGGGAAACCCTGTCTCAAAAAGACAAAAAAAAAAAATGTGTTCAACAGAAACATACAATGAAACACTACAAAATTTTATATCTTCCTTTTCCCACATAGGGTATTTGTGTGTGGTACTGAACAAAACTGACTGCTGACTTTATCTTTCTCAGGACTTTCACTGTTTACAGAAAGCTTTTAAAGATGGCTGATACTGCTGTTTCTCTACCCATTGCAAACAAATACATTAAGGAAAAGTCTCAAGGGAAAAGGAACACAAGCTGCATTTTCGAATTAGCTAAAGTCTGGTTGCAGGAAACCTAGCCAGCAAGTGGTGAACTTGGCTAATCCAGTGTTCCAAATCTTTGTTTCTTCTAGTGGCTCTCCAGGGTACTCCGACTTGTGTTGCTAGGCTAACTACAAAAATAGATAAGTCTTTAAATCAGGCCATTTTATTTGAAACTATTTTCTTTAATTGTGATTATGCCCTAAAGAAACATCAGGACCAGGTGGGCTCAAATATTGTTAAGCTATCTTTATTGCCTGAACTTTGAGTTGTTTAAATTAGATCCGTTAGGTTTATGGGGGCTCCTGTTAAGGTGTGTACTTCAGCTTCTTGATAATTTTTAAACCTAAGAATCACAATAAAACATAAGCACATCACAATAGAACTGTTCATAAAAATTAAACCGGTTTTTCAACTCCTTCTCTGAGGATAAATTCAGTCCTCTCTCATACAAAAAGCCAACCTCTGAGCTGAAGGTGTGAATTAGCAGATGACCAGCCTTGGGATAGAGCCTACACCTCATGAACAGGTCTCTTGGGAGCAACTTGACACGGGAATTTGCCCTTAAGGAGACAAGTAGGTGGAAAAGAAGATGGGCAATGGGGTAGATAGACACGTAACAGAACTAGAGACTAAAATGCAAAGATAAATTAATTAAAATAGTCCTAGAAAACAGAGACACACAGAGGTTAAAAACAAAGATGAATTTGTCATTTTTTTAAATTTTTTTATTAATTTTATTTATTTCCATATGTGTATGAATGTACTGTCTGCATGCAAGTCTGTGCACCCGTGTCGTGCAATGCTGCGGAGGTCAGAAGGGGGTCTCTCGGATTCCCCTGGAACTGGAGTTCTCCTGGAATTGGAGTTTCAGACAGTTCTCAGCCGCCATGTGGGTGCTGGGGATCGAACCCGGGTCCTCTGCAAGAGCGGTCGGCACTCTTAACTGCTAGGCCATCTCTCCAGCCCGAATTTGTCATTTTTTTAAAAACAGCTAAAAGTCAGAAAAGAAAGATAAAATACAAAGAGTCAAATATTTTGGTGATTTAACATACTAAGTAATACAGAATTAGATTTTATTCAAAACAAGAATTACAATAAGGGGAAAGAGACTATTGGAATAGAGAGAACAATCCAAACATAAGAATATGAAACATCCCAAAAGCAGACTAGAATTTTCTTTCAAGGTGGTTCAACAAGACTAGAGAAGGCCTGCTAGGGTATAGTGGGATAATCAGAGCATGTTTTCTCCAAAGTCAGGAGATTCTTCAGAGGGATGAATAAGCGTTTTTATGCTGGATGAAACTTGAGGATCCTAGAGGAAGAAAAACAGTTTAACCAGTGTTTGGTCAGCTTAACAAGCACTTTGTTTCCATTGATCTCCAGCTAATCTATGAGGCAGAGGATGGGGATTGAAAGGAACTGTGATTGGCCTGTCATAGGTTATAAAAGGAGACATTAAGTTGCATCTAAGACATATGAGGTGCTCTGCAGAAAGCTGTTTTTCAAAACACAAAAGGATGAATGGACTTTTTTTTAAGCATAGCTATTTTCCAAAAACAAAAGGCTCAGATAAATGTTAACATTGTTATCATCACTTAGGTGAGTGTCAGGGACTGTGGCTACTAGCACAGAAAAGAGAGCCATTAATTTAACAAGAATGGTTCATGAAAAAAGAACTAAGTAAATAAAAATAAAAGAATGGTTCATGAAAGATACCATACAAAGAAACTTAAACTGAGCTAGGAATATAAAGCTGTGGGCAGAGAGGGCATAAAAGTGAGCAGGTACTAAGATTCAGGGTCAACAAACACCACCAAGTGCAAGGGAGATGGCAGAACCTAGCTTCTCAGAGCATGTTATTGTAACCGCAGCCACAAAACCAGGCTGTGGGTCTTACAGTTCACTTGCATTAAGAGAAAATAATATAATAGGCAGAGAAGTTGAAAAATGAATTTATTTAGTTTCATCAGTGGATAACATTTGGGCCAGGGAGACAGCACATGATGACAGACACCAACACCCTGATCCTTAGGGATCATCAGTCAGGTAAAGCTAGATCTTTGACTATGCTGCATCAAAGAATTTCAGGATGAGTCATAGTGAAACAAAATTGATGAGTTTATTAAGTATTTAGACACACAGACACAAGAAAAGGACAGTAGTGTACACACCCTAAGACATGGGTGGTGGCTTTTCAAGAGAATGTTACTCTTATGTGTCTTTACAATACCATCCTGTACTAAGTTGTATTCTTCAAAGAATAGAATTTACATCAAGGTTTAAAGATTAGGCTAAGCTTAAAAGCAAAGTTTAAAATGTTAAAAATATATGTTGATTTATTTTTTTATCCTAAGGATTTTTTTGTTTCCATAAATGATACAGTATTCATGAGGTACACTGTTTAGATTTAGAGATGAAACATAAGTGCTAATTTGGTAAAGCTCAAAGTTACAGCATTCTGGCCTAAGTAAGCACAGTTTATTTGTTAATTTTAACATCCTGTTTGAACTGTTTTTAGGAAAACACATTATCTCTGTAGGCTATTTTGGTTTTATCAGTTGTGTTGAAGTTGTTTTAAATGTCAGTCAACAACAAAATTAAACTAGATCCCAGGATAAAAGACTTCTCATCCCCCCCTTGATTCATTTTTTTTTAATTATTTTAAATTCTATATCTATATATCTATCTATATTTTTTTTTTTTTTTTTTGTCTTTTCGAGACAGGTCCCTCTAGCCCCAGCTGTCCTGGAACTCACTATGTAGACCAGGCTGACCTTGAACTCACAAAGATCCGCCTGCTTCTGCCTCCCAAGTACTAGGATTAAAGGCATGCGCCACCACGCCCAGCTTCTCTTATATATTTTTTTTATTCATGCCTCAATTTCCCCTTCTGAGACTTTGATTCTTTAATTTTAGGGGTTGGTAATGGTCAAAGATCCACTTTATGAGATGAGCTTGCTTTTTGGGTGGATAAATGATCTCTGATGCCTCCTGGAACACTGCCTATGTAGCACAGACATCTGCCAATCTGCCAGCTTGTTTTCCCTGTGTAATGAGGGAATTTTCTTTCCTTCTCTAGTGAAACTTCCTAAAATATGCCTGTGCTTGAAACGAATATCAAAACCAAAATGCAAGTTGGACTCCGGGTTGAAAGACATTAGTGTTAAGGTAACCATATACAAGAGCCACTTAGCATTATCACACCTTTAGTAACTTCTGGAAGGCTGGCTAAGTGATTCCAATTTTGTTGTTAGCTTTGAGACAGAGTCTCAATGTGAAGCCTGGGCTGACCTCAAACTCCTCCTCGTGTTTTAACAATCCAAGCGTTGGGATTACAGGCAAGCACCACTGTGCCTAGCGTGACTTTAATTCTGACAGCTTTGTCCCTTGTCTCTGAACAATTAGTTCTGAGGACTTCATGAATGAACCACTTGGTAGTTTGTTCTTGAATGTCTCTTGTCGCTAGGATGAAATCTGTCCTGGTTAGTATAATTTGATCCCATATTAGGAAGGTGACAAGTTCCAATAAAACTTTTTTGGGGGGTCAAATGTAAGCAGCTAAGAAGTTTAGAAGGATTGGCTCTTCAACACAGAATTCTTGGGGAAATTTTAATTTTCTGGGACATGTTATTTTAATAGTATATTTTAAAGAAAGGACACAAGTATCTCTCTTCAGAGTATCTACAACATTTCCATTTTTTCTCAGTAACAAATTTAAATTAACTTATTTGTTAGGGCTTTACTACCATGAACTAAAAGGAATTTGGACCAATTTTATTTGAGCATTGACTTGTTTATAAGCCAGGCTGGTTGGACTAGAACCCTTTTGGTGTTATCATGTAAATATATATATTGCATATATCCACAGATATCATACAGAAATGTATTTTTTAACATTCTATAGCCTTTAAATTAAAGCTTTAGTCAGAAGAAAGAGGATTTAGCAAAACAAATTTACCAATTTAAAACAGTGAATCCAAATTTATGACAGTAAATTAAGATCACCTGTTTATTTGGTCAAACTTTAAGCCTTTAACATCCTCTTATCTTAAGTATATCTCATTGATGCTAAAAATTTCCTCCTTTTTTCTTTGTCTCAAGCCAGTTTGATAATCAACTGTTAAGTATCCAAATATTAGCTAGAACTAGATGGACATAATAACATTGAATGACTGTTATTTTTGGAAGAAAAAAAATCCAGATAGACTGAGAGGGCAGGAGGAACCCTCTGTATTGTAGTTTTACAGATGTTCATTTTCAAGTCAAGTTACCAGCATTAGGATCAGGGCCTGTGCTCAGCCATTCATCCTCATTAAAAGAGCCAAATTAATAGTGAAAAATATGGCCACATTGGGAAGAGGGACAAAGAGATCCAGTGACCTCCCCAAGTTCATATTTGGGGTCCTAACAAGAAGGCAAGAGCCATGCATAGCTAAGCAGTCCTGGTCAAGGTGATCTGACATGCTGGCATTATTTGAAATCCCTTTCCCCTTCCTAGAATAAAGCTCCCCTCTGTTTGGTACAAGGATTAGCCTTTTCCTTATTCAATCAAGAGATTCGCAGGGAAATTTTCAATTCTCTGGAATGCCTTGTTTCAACAGTCTTAATAGCCAGGGTGAGAGAGTATTTGTTTAGGACCTTCTCATTCATTCTAGGCATGCTGATTACAAAGCCTTTCGATTTTTTTTGTTCATATTGGGATCAACCTGCTTTAGGGGAAAAGGGAAGGAGATTCTCAACTTAGATGAACAATAGCTTTGAGGGCTAGGGTCCCTGATAATGAATGGCCACTAAAGCTACCCTGAGCCAGTGGCTTCTGGGTTGTCTATATTGTAGACTCAAAGAATTAATTTCACAGACAACATGAGGTTGAGACTTTAAAAAGGTCATTTAATAGGTTCACAGGTGAAAGTTTAAGAGAAAGGAAACAGACAAAGCTCCTGTATAGCAAGAGGATACTTCACTGAGCTGCTAGTTTAGGAGATTTTTATATGGCTTATGGCAGAAATTGAGCTGAGGCCCCCCATTAGATGTCCATACACCTCTCCGTCCCAAGGACCTGAACTGGAATTTCAGTCACAGCTTCGAGTACAACTGCTATGCTCCCTAATGTGCCTATGTTCCCTAACATTGCTATGAAAGTTCAACAACAGGGAAAGACAGACAAGGAAACAGAATGCACAACTTGCTGACAGTGCAGGCCTTTATCTGGGAGAGAAGCCTGTAGAGGGGGTCCCTGTAAGAGTCAGAGTCTGCCATCCACTTACAAGCAAGGGTAGTTTGAGGCAGAAGAGGAATGGGGGAGGAGGTTGAAAAGTGTCCTTCATGGGCCACAGTTGACCATAACTAGGGGTAACCAGTGAGTGGTCAGTTAAAGAATGTTAAGTGATCATAACCATCTTTCCTAGCTGACCATTACTTGGGGGACATGGGACAGGGAAAACAAGACTCTAGAGAAGTTACTTTAGTTCTGGAAACCAAATCACTGTTGTTACAGGAATTGTCATAGTTCAACCAAAATGGAAGAGATTTTACAAAAATGCTGTGGCCCTGGCTACAGATATAAAGAAACCAGAGTGTGAGCCAGTACCCCTAAATATTTCTCACATTTGTGGCTTCTGGTCAGGACTAAGGACATTTAAGCTTTAGTATTTTAAAGTGCACCATTTTAGGCTATTAAATGTAGCACAGAGTTCTCAGGAATAGCTATTTGGCTCCCCACATATTACATTGTCCCTTTATTTACTTGTGTATCTAAAAGATAAACAGAGAAAAGAAAAGGTTCAAGATAAAAGCTGGGATAGTCCTTATTCTGAGTCCCCCTTAAAAATGGGGACTACACCTTTTTATGAGTCTCCTTTCTGGAACAGACTTTGTAGACATTCCTTGCTGTTTTTCCAGGGTTGAAAACTCCACACGGCTCAAGTAGTTAATTTTCCTTCTGGAACCCTGGAAGCCTTCTGTGAGTTTACTGCATCTCCTTATCTTTATCTCCTTATTAAACTTTTAGAGATAAAGTTAGACCAACGCCTTATACCAACTCCTTATCATAGTTTTAAAGATAAGGATACATAGCTTAAATATAAAAGTAGGTACACAGAGCTTTTGAGGTAAATAGTAACCTACTACCAAGCCCTAGAAAGCCACTCCTTTACCTATGGCGTTTGGGAAGATGGGGGACAGGAGAAAAATTTTGGTAGTTATTGTGCAAGTCTGGGCTTGAAAAAGTGAGCTATCCACTATTTTTCTCAAAGTAGACATCTAGCAGTAGATATCTAGGACATCAAAGTAGATATCTAGCAGTAGATATCTAGGATATCAAAGTACACATCTAGCAGTAGATATCTGGGATATCAAAGTGGACATCTAAGCTGGGCGTGGTGGCACACGCCTTTAATCCTAGCACTTGGGATGCAGAGGCAGGCGGATCTTTGTGAGTTCAAGGCCAGCCTGGTCTACATAGTGAATTCCAGGACAGCTGGGGCTACAGGGAGACCCTGTCTCAAAAAGACAAAAAAAAAAAAAAAAAAAAAAAAGTGGCCATCTAGCAGTAGAATCTGAAGCAATATGGTAAATTCAATAAATTTGTTCAGGAATGAACAGATGTTTCATATAAGCCCTTTGTCATGCTGAGAAGGTGCCCTCAATTCATAGTTTATTATTCTACAATGACACTGTTAGATTCCATTGATGTGATGTATCATGTTCATTGGCTTTTATAAATCAAATTGAGCTTGTAAGCCTGAGAGCTGTTCCACCTGGTTACAGTGTAAAATCCTTACATTTCTGGATTCAGGTTGATGTTTTTACATCAATATTCATGAAGGATATTAGTAAGTGATTTTCTTTTCTGTGATATCTTTGTCTGGCTTTGTTACTAAGATAAGGCTGGCCTCAGATAATGAGTTGGGAAATGTTTGCTCCTCTTTCATATTTTGGAAGAATTTGTTAAAAATTGGTGTTAACTCAAAAAAAATTGGCATTAACTCTTTAAAAAATGGTTTGTCAGATTCACAAGTGAAGACATTTGGCCCTACCCATTTGCTTGTCAGGAAGTTCATTACTAATGAAATCTCTTTGATATAAATCTACTGAGTTTTTTTCCTTCCTAATTCAGTTTTTGTATAGCGCTTTTTTCTTTTTTGGGGGGAGGTCTTTTTGAGACAGGGTCTCCCTATAGCTCCAGCTGTCCTAGAACTCACTATGTAGATCAGTAGACTAGGCTGGCCTTGAACTCAGGTTCAGCAGTTAAGAGCTCTGACTGCTTCTTGTAGAGGACCCAGGTTGGGCACCCACATGGTGGCTAATAACATTTATTCCAGTTCCAGGAGTTACTGGCCTCTGTCATTGCATGATACAGGGGTACTTACATCCATGTAAGCAAACCACTCATAATTCACACACATAAAATAAAAATAAATCAAAAAGATTTTAATGTGTGCAGTGTTAAACATGGAGGCACACATCTACAAGTCTGGCACTCATGAGTTTGAAGCAGGATAATTGTCAGAATCTGGGCTAGAGCTATTCAGGCCATGCTCACCTGCAGCAGCCTCTTTTGATACCAGGGAAATCAGGGTCCCCTTTTAGGGTTCTTAGTTTCATTAACAAAAGTATTTAAGAACTGACTCAAAAGGAAACTTGAGGGCTATTTTATTAGAATTTAAAAGAAAAACAGCCCAGGGAAGGCAAGCTGTAATTCTCAGCAGCTGCCTGGAGAACAGAGAAAAGAAGGGGGAGGAAACCATGCTGTTTGAGCCTCAGGCAAACAGACAAGCACCCATAGGAGCTGACAGCTCACAACCATCCCTAATTCCAGTTCCAGGGGAACTGCACAATGCAGTGCACCTACCTACATGCAGGCAATACACTATTACACATAAAATAAAAGTAATAACTCATTCATTACTGAGAGAGCTCAAAGTAGGTACTCAGGTCAGGAACCTGGAGGCAGGAGCGGAAGCACAGGCCATGGAGAAACGCTGCTTACTGGCTTGCTCCCTTGGCCCATGCTCAGACTGCTTTCTTATACAATACACAACAACCTGCCCAGAGGCACCACCCACAATGGGCTGGGCCCTCCCACATCACTCAACAATGAAGAAAATACCCCACAGATATGGCCACAGGCCAGTCCAACGGAGATAATTCCCCAAACGAGGCTTCTTCAACTCAGGTGTGTCAAGTTGACACTAAAGCTATTCAGCATAGCATGCGACACCACACTCAGAAAGTCAAATCCCTTTAAGAAAGAAAAACAAAACTTCATGAAACTGCTTCCATGCTGGAACATGGAATTTAGGATGACCCACATCTATGTTCCTGGGCCATATCTGGCTTCAGAATAAACTAGCTCTTATCTCCTTTGAGGTGAGAGTTGTGTTTTTTGCATTGACAATAAGAACACAGAAACCACTTGATCAGGGTGGCTTTGTTGTCCATCAAGTTTCCCAGGGCCCTACCAACCTCCTCTGCTGCCAGCTATACCCACCAAGGCAAGAGAAAATGCTACTGTCAAAGATACCCATATGATTAGAGTTATACTATTCTAATAAATCCCTTACCCAAAAGGAAGTTCTCCTCAGTGTCCCACTTGAACCCTGAGACCTTATACAAGGATCACAATTTAAATGACAAATTTAGACCACAAATTAGATGGGCTATATAATGACAACCTCCTGCCTTTCAAAAATATGTATGCTCTTTAATTTCCACATTTGTTAATATTCTAATTTTCATTTTGCTATTTACTTCTATTTCAATCCATTATGATCAGTGAAAGAAATCTTTTATGACTTCAGTCTTTTGAAATTTATTGAAATTACCTGCTGGTTACCATATGGAGATTGTTCATATATTCCATGGAAGAATTTGTATTTTGTTGTTCTAGGATAGAGTGTTATGTATATATATTTTTATTTTCCATGGGTTATGGTGTTGCTTTCAAGTCCTCTATCTCCTTACTCTTCTATTTACTTGTATTCCTTATTGAAATCTCCAAATATTATTATAGAACTGTCCATTTCTTTCTTCGTAACCATCTTAAACAGAGAGACGATATTCTAAAAAGAGAAACTTTTGACTAGCAGATTATTGAAACAATGGGCTCCAAAGAACTGAAATTCCCCCAGAAGTCTCAAGCTGAAGGAAGGAAAAAGCTGAAGCCCTAGTAGTGCCAACCAGAGGAGAAACTTGTCTCCCAGGAAGAGATTTCACATGCTCTGAAAAACTATCAGATAACCTTGCAGGATAAATGTCACCAAGATAATGGGCCAGTGAAGGGCAGGACAACATTTTGACCAGGACTGCTTAATTATGCATACCTGTAGCTCTCTATTCAAACCTAAACATCCTGTCAGTACTCAGAAGATGGACTTGGGAGGCCTAGACCCATTTATTTCTAACTTTCCCAAAGCAATCTGCATTAAATAAAACTCTTCTCTGCTTTTCACTATTACCTGTTCCTTTAGTTGGCATATTGAGTGTCAGACTACCAGAGCATAGGACTTGATCTTAAAAATCAGGTAACACTTTTAATCCTCCCCCTTCTGTTTTTGGTCTTATTGAGACAGAGTCCTCTTGTAGCCTCAGCTGGCCTGGAACTCACAGAAATGTACCTGTAGACCAGGCTAACCTTGACCTCATAGAGATTCACCTGTGTCTGCCTCCCAAGTGCTGGGATTAAAGACATGTGTCACCACGCCCAGCTAATTTTCCCAATTTTTGCTTAGATCTTTTAAAAAGAATTTAATTTTATTTATTATTTATATTTTATGTGCATGGGTGTATTGCCTGGATATATGTAAGTGCACCTGTGTTGTGCAGTGCCCACAGAGATCAGGAGAGGACATTGGATCCCTGAAACTGGAGTTACTGATGTTTGTTAGCCACCTGTGAGTGCTAGAAGCTGAACCTGGGTCTTCTTTAAGAGCAGTCAGTGCTCTTAACGGTTGAGCCACCTCTCCAGCCCCTATTTTAAAACAATTTTGATTTAAAAGTCAATATGTAAGGCAGAGGCAGGCAGATCTCTGTGAGTTCAAGTTCAGCCTGGTCTACATACTGAGTTCCAGGCCAGCCAGGACTAAAGGAGACCCTGTCTCAAAAAAAAAAAAAATTAGCTTGAGGGGGGATATACAACTCTTTAGTTTCCATACACCTTCAACCTTCTCCTTTTGGTTGGTTTTGTCAAAAATTACATCCTTGAAACCAGGTGTGGTAGTACAAACCTTTAATCCTAGCACTCAGGAGGCAGAGGAAGGTGGATCTCAGTGAGTTCAAGGCCAGCTGGGGCTACAGGGAGACACTGTCTCAAAAAGACTAAAAAAAAAAAAAAAAAGCTGGGCGTGGTGACACACCCGCCTTTAATCCTAGCACTTGGGGGGCAGAGGCAGGTGGATATTTGTGAGTTCAAGGCCAGTCTGGTCTATAGAGCCAGTTCCAGGACAGCTGGGGCTACAGAGACCCTGTCTCGAAAAGATGAAAAAAATCTTTATAAATTAGAGGCTAATTGAAATAGATTTATAAATGGTGTTTTACCTGTTTATACCTTCTCTAAGAAAGTGAAAAACTGGGGGCTGGAGAGATGGCCTAGCAGTTAAGAGTGCCAACTTCTCTTGCATCCAACCTTTTGTAATTGTCATTTTACTTCCCAAGTAGTTTCTGGGTATATATCCTACTCTGAGAATGCATGTGACTTTCCAAATTCTTATAGTGAAGGAGCTTTTCAGTATCCTACTTTCCCACAAAAATCATTCTCCTCTGTTTTCAATGTCTTATTGTTTCATAATCCCTTTCTAGGCAGAAGTGGGTTGCTCAATTTCTATTCAAAAACTTCAGGAAATTCCCTCCAAATAGTCATTTTGGTTTTTTGTTGTCGTTTTGGTTTTGTTTGGGATTTGCTTGTTTTCAGGGGGTTTTGTTTTGGTTTGGTTTGGTTTGGTTTGGTTTTGAGACAGTTCTAAGTCCATTGTTGTCCTTCTAGAATCAGAGACCAGGGACCCACAGTGGAAATGTTGGCTATCTATCTTCAAAACCTCTGCTTAGTAAGGGCAGGTGGGCCAATTCCACAATACTCCTCTACCATGTTTAAGTTCCCTTGGTTTGGTGTTTTAAGACAAGGTCTACCATTATACTCAGCTGGCCTAGAAACTTGGGATATAGCTCAGACTGGGCTTGCATTTGTATTTTGAGGAGTATTTTTCTGTGTTCTTTTGGGTTGTTGAGATAGATCACACATCATCTGTGAACAATGCCATTTTTACTCATTGCTTTTCAATATATGTACTTTCCTTTCCCCTAGCGTAAGATTCCTAGGAAAATTTCATTCTTTGGTTCACTGAACAGTCTGACAAAGACACAAGTGTCTCTTTAGATTATCTCCTCTACTTGGAGGACATCTACAGAAGTACTGTAGTCATCATTCATGTTATGTCCCTCTCTATCAGGCGTTCTTCAGGGTCCAGTAAATTCTGAGACTTTAAAAGACTTTACTTAATTTTTTTACATTTATTTATTTGTTTATTTATTTATTTATTGTGTGTGTATGTGTGTGTTTCTACAGATGGGTACACAAGTGCTATAGTACACACATGAAGGTCAAAGAACAATTTGCGGGAGTCTGTTCTCTCCTTCCACCATCTGGGTTCCAGGAATTAAACTCAGGTTGCCAGGCTTGGCAGTAAAACCAATGAGCTATCTCACCAACCCTTGATCTTAAATTTTTATCTAGTTATTTTAAGTATTTTCACTAAAAGTTTGGTCTCAATGGCTGAGTCTACCACTTAAGTCTAGATTCAAATTTTAATGACATGGAGAACACAGAAAGCACAGATGAAAATGAGACTGTGTTTCCAGCCTTCTTGTGATGTATTAACAGAACACTAGAGAATCCATAACGTTTGGGGTTTGTTTTGTTGTTGTTGTTTTTCTTTGAGAAAGAAGAAAGTTTTTTATCTTACTGTTCTAGGTAACACTTCATCACTGAGGGAAAGCAGCAGGAACTAAAGCAAAAACCCTGCCTTTCTCAGCTACTTTTCCTTTTTAATGTATATTTTTACTGAGTTTTTGTGTACTTCATACAATAAGTCTTAGTCATATTGAGACCCCCCCTCCCCACACACATCCCCATAGCCCTCCCCACCATATTTCATGCATTCTGTCATATATGTTAAGGCCTATCCATAAAGAATTTGTACATACCAAGATGTCCCTTGGTGCAAGTTCATCCACTAGGGTCTAGTCAGCCTATCTAGAGCCACTCCCATAAAGAAGATCAACTCCGGGCTGGAGAGATGGCTCAATGGTTAAACTGTTCTCTTGCAGAGGACCCAGATTCCATTCCCAGCACCCGTATGGAGGCTAACAATCATTTGTATCTCCAGCTCCAGAGGATCCCTTAGAAAATTCAGATTTGTCCTGCAGGTCTTTTCTTCTGAGCCATCACCAGAATTCCCTCCAATATTCCATTTATGACAAATACAAGCTTATCTGTACATCCCAATTCTTCTAGCCTCGATCTACTACCCATTCCAAAGATACCTCTAAATTTTTCAGTTTTTGTTATAGCAACAACCCACTCCCCAGTTTTCTGTGGTATCAATTTCTGTCTTTGTCTGTCTGTCTGTCTGTCTGTCTTGCAATAACAGAATACCTTAATCTGGTCCGAAAGCTGGAAAGTCCAAAATCAGGTTATCAACATCAAGGTGCAAAGAGACAATAGGGCCAAACTTGTACTTTCATAACAGCATTAATCTCACCTTAAAATGTCTTAAATATTAATATCAGACACTGGAAAATAAGTAAAAATATGAGTTTTACCAAGGGCAAACACACAAACCATACCAAATTGTTAACCATTACTCCAATCCAATAAAGGCATGAAGAAGGCACAATCTAAAGAGGAGACATAGCAAGGGGGCACAAAATAAAGCTAAATTTAATACATGTTTAAGAGGGTAGGCTGAAAATAAATAGTATACTAAACCCACATGATTATAAGAAATAAATAGGGCTCTCACTGCCTGAACATATGGTAGTATAATTCAGTAGTCCAAAAATAGTAAGAGGAAAGGAAATTGGAATAGATATGAAGTTGAAATGTGGTATCTTCTTCTACGATGGTCTGAGCCTTAGGAGGAAGAAGTTTGATATAGGGTTCCTATTCAAGGAAGAGTACTCTACAGTCTCTTGTTCTCTGCACATTGACCAGTTGTGAGTCTCTGTGTTAATCATCATCTACCGCCTAAGGAAGCTTCTCTGGTGAGAGCTGAGAGATATATTAACCTATGAAATGAAAGTGGCTGATAAATGGATAAACATCTTTAGGAATTAGGAAAATGCAAATTGAAACCACTTTGAGATTCATCTTACCCAAGTCAGAATGGCTAAGATCCAAAAACCAATGACAAATGCTGATGAGGGTGTAGGGAAGGGGGAATTCTTATCCACTACTGGTGGACCTACAAACTGTTGCAGTCTCTATGGAAATCAGTGTGTACATTTTTCAAAAACCTAGAAATAATCTACTCCCTGATCTAGCCATACAACTCTTGGGAATATACCTCTATTGCTCTGTTCACAGCAGCCAGGACACAGAAGCAAACTACATGTTCATCAATGGATGAATGACTATACACATTTACACAATGAAATACATATGTTAAGAAAAACAGCTCGTTTTCTTTTTAAAAACATTTATTTTTATTTTAGGTGTTTGATTATTGAGCTGGATAGCTTTAGTGTCAACTTGACACACCTGGGTTGAGGGAGCCTCAATTGGGGAACTGTCTCCATTGGACTGGCCGGTGGCCATGTCTGTAGAACATTTTCTTGATTGTTGGGTGTTGTGGGAGGGACCAGCCCACTGTGGGTGGTGCTACCCCTGGGCAAGTGATCCTGTATTATATAAAGAAGCAGGCTGAGCATGGGCCAGGAGAGCAAGCCAGTAAGCAGCATTCCTCCATGGCCTGTGCTATAGCTCTTGCCTCCAGATTCCTATGTTGGGCTCCCTCAGTGATGAACTGTCACCAGGGAAATGTAAGATGAATAAACCCTTTCCTCCCCTGCCCCAAAAAAAAGAAAAGAAAAAAATGTGGGTATCTTCTCTCATTGGCTGTACCAAAGACAATGAAGTGAGGGGTTTACAAGAAAACTGATGAAATACTGGATACAGATGTGCACTTCACTTTATGTATAAGATATGGATGGCGTCAGTAAATAGTTTTTCATGTAATACAAAGATGATATTAATGAATAGAAGATGAAGAATTAGAGTGATTGACAAAAAACAGGTTAGTAGTGTATCTAAACACCAGGAGAGAAAATATCACTACATGACCTACAAAGAAGTGACAGAGCCAGGCAGGGTAATATACACTCATAATCCCAGCACTCAGAAGGCCAAGGGGAAAATATCATGAGTTAGCACCCAGCCTGGGCTACACAGCAAGTTCCAGGCCAGCTATATATCAAGACCCTATCTCAGAGCCAGGCATGGTGACACACACCTTTTATTCTAGCACTCAGAAGGCAGAGGCAGGCAGATCTCTGTGACATCAAGGCCAGCCTGTCTACATAGCAAGTTCCAGGACAGGTGGGGCTACAGGGAGGCCCTGTCTCAGAGGGATTAAAAAAAAGTGAGAGAAACAGGACTGGAATCAGCCAACACAGGTTTCAGTCAAAATAGGTTTCACACATGTGTGGCAGAATGCATGAGCTCTGGTGGAGTAGGGGGCAAGGAAGGGGAAGGGGAATGGGTCTAGATTTGATCGGGAAATGTATGAAATGCACAAAGCTTCCATAAAAAATCGGTTTTGAAAAAAATAGGTTTCACAGAAACTAATAGTAATAGAGGAAAAAAAAGATAATTAGCTGGCCGGGTGTGGTGACGCACACCTTTAATCCTAGCACTTGGGAGGCAGAGGCAGGTGGATCTTTGTGAGTTCAAGGCCAGCCTGGTCTACAGAGGGAGTTCCAGGACAGCTGGGGCTACAGGGAGACCCTGTCTCAAAAAGACAAAAAAAAAAAAAAAGAAAAGAAAAGAAAATTAGCTGATAACACTTGTAAAAAGCATCAACCAAGCAAACACCATCTCTCAGGTTAATGACTTCAAAGCAACTCAACTCTCTGCAAAAGGATCTGCAAAAATTGGGCAAAGTGGCAACTCACTACATCATTTAAAAAGACAATCCCTGTTGAGAATACCCACATTGATAAGATTTCACATCCAAAAAGATGTTGAACTATGACCAAAAAATTAAAGGACATGGAAAAGACAAATAGACTTGTAACATTAATAATTGCTCTTTTGCCCACGTAGTTGACGTTTCCTAAGGTCATACACAGACAAGACTAACTGTCTGATTTTCACACAGGGATGGCCACAGGAGAGGACAGCCCTAATGAGCCTCAGCTCAGGGGCAAAAAGAGGCAAAATCTCCGGGAGATGCTAGCAGAAGTGGGACTGCCTACTGAATACTGGCAACCTAAATTTGAGGAACAACTGGGTGTGGTCTGTGAGGAGCCCTTGAGCAACTTGAAAGAAAAAGACCTCCAGAAGCTGAAATCCCAGGTACAACAGCCATGGGAGAAGGCGGCTCTGGAGAAGCTGTTTGACCTCTCCCAGTCAAATAGTCCTCCAGAGCTGCAGGAGTCTCCAGCAGAGATGGTAGAAAAAAGGCAGAGGCAGGCAGAACAGGCTCTTCAGGAGCTGAGGGACTTGCAGGCAGAAGGGAAGCAGAGACAGGAAGAGGCTGTGAGAACAAAAGAAGCAGAGCTGAGGCAGGCCCTGCAGATCCCTGAGGAGTGCTGGCCACCACCTGAAGTGCCCCTAACAGAAGTCACTGAGGACATGCAGAGACATCTCAGTCACATGGAGCAGACCCTGGCCCACAGGCAAAACCTCCCAGAGAGAGATCTGGTAAGACGGGCATCTGGTGGCCTGGCCCTGCAGGGAATTTATAAGACCAGCCACCAAAGAGACCTGATAGAGAGGAGAGAAGAGCTTCTCAGGGTCCCCAAAGAATTCTCACTCTTGGGACCTGAGCAGGGCATGTGGATGGAAACAAAAGAATTTGCATCTTTCCAAGAACAAGCCATGTTGAACCAGATTATAGAGAAGCTCGGCTTCAGTTTAACCTCCTCAGTCAAAGGTGGAGGCTGGGGATTTAGTTTAGAGGGTGGTGTGGATCAAAGCAAGCATTCAGAATCCACAGACACCCACCAATCACATTCAAAGAACTCTTATTTCTGCTCGTCCAAGTTCAACTATGTCTCCCTGGCCACCTGCCACTTTCCCATTGATCAGCTCCAGCTCTCCAAGGCTGCTGTCCAAGAACTGAAAAGCATTGAAGAACTTCTGGGTCAGACAACACTCCCAGACAGAGTTCCCTTACTAAAGCACAGAACAGAAAGCTTCTTCCACAGGTTTGGCTCTCATGCTAACCAAGGCCCTGTGCACCTGGGAGGAATCTACTGCTGGAAGGCCATTGCAGAGGGATTCCAAAGTGAGCACCTGGAGGATGTGAAGCAGCAGGCAGCAGAGGCCCTGGATCTTTACATCAAGGGCAGCTACAGTGGCTTTGGAGTGAAAGCTGGTGCAAGTATGAATATGCCAGACTCACATTCAAAAACAGTCTCTCAGAAAAGAACTTGTCAAAACCTTCACACCAAAGTCCAACTCTCTGTGGCCCAGACAGGTGGACCACCAGAAGCTGATGGAATTGTCCAGTGGAAAGCTGGCCTTGTTGCCAGCAATCAAACTTGGTCTATCATTGACCGGGGACTTCAGCTGGTTCCCATTTGGGACATCATCCTCTGGAATCACAGAGATGATTTTAGGGATGCACTTCAGGTGGCTAACTGCCTGAAAGACAACTACACTACTCTGACGGGCCTCCCTGCTCAGATCCAGGAAGGGGAGGAATTACTAAGTGCTGGAAAGGAAGCAAGTCTTTTTCTAAAGGATATAAAGTCTTGGGAGGTTTCTGATCCTGAAGAGCAGCTTAAGAAGCTGATAAATTTCATGCAAACATTGAGTCAAAAAATAAAAAGTTATGACATTTGGATTAATACTTGCCTCACGGACTGGGATCTCCAGAATTTTCTAGTAAACACTTTTAGTTTTTGCAAAAACTCATCTACTCATAAAACTCAGTTTATTAAATCTCAGTTGTGCAGCCTACTAGAGCCTCATGTCTACAAAGTGACAAACTTTCCTCAGGCACAGGCCATCCTGAAGTGGGTCAAACAGTCAGAGCCAGAGGAAGAGCAAGTCAAAATCACCCAATTTCCTGAATTTATTAAAACCCTAAAGGAAATTGAAGGCAATTTCATTACAGCAGTCAAATCTGAGTCCCCAGAAACAGTGAAGGAATCTCAAAGAAAGGCCACATATGAAGTCACCGTAGCTCTCAGCTCCTTCTTGAGTCATCTCCGAGAAGCAGAGCAGCCAGACATGCAGCTCCTGCTGCTCTCCATCGCCACTGCTGCAGGCTACCAGGCAGAAAACAGTATCTTTCAGCCTCTCCTTGGGCACAATGAATTAAATTTCCTACTGGATGAAATACAAACTGTCCAACATAAATACCAGGAGCTCAAAAATATTCACATGTACAGAGCCCAGGCATTCCTGATGCTCACAGCTCTGACAGCGACTGTTAGAGTCAGAGCTATTTCTCCAGAAGAGAAAGCACAACGCTTGGCACTAATAAGACAATACATGGGACAACTGTTGTCTACAGAAGTTGTACATGTCCTCACAAAGCATGGAGCACATCATGACTGGGAAAATCTCGAGAAAGAGTTGAGATTACTCACTGATGGAGATTATAAAGCCACCATCTCTTCTTTACAAATGGATGAGGTAAAAAAGCAATTGCAAAGTCTCTGCCATGAAAGGAAAGAGTCTTATAAACAACAAAATAATGAAAACAACAAAAAGGAAGTGATAGAAAATGGAGCTTTTCTAGACTTACTCCAGCGTCTAGACCTGGAACATTACTACCCAAAAAGAATGAGCAGAGCTGACTTCCACCTCATCTACAAGACTCCTGTGTACAACACACAACCCAAATCTGAACAGGAACTTCCCTTCTATTTCCTACAAAAGCTACTGATGTTAGATTATGGATTCAGACATCTGGTCTTCAAAGATGATGAAAACATACAAAATCAGGTCTCTAAGGGTTCTTCCAATCAAGAAATTGAGGCTTTTGATCCATATGAAGAAGTCTTTGAAGACAATGATGGTTTCACTAAACTTTCAGCCATTGAGTCTCAGTCCCACATCCATCCAATGGATATCCAGATGGCCATTTTCCACTGTGCAGATGATCTTGCCAGACAGTATATTTTGGCAAAACTTTCCATTTGTCAATATGCACTACCCCTTGTGGTGCCAAATCCCAACACTTCTCAGATTGAATTCTCTCTCTGGTCTCTCAGGCAAATTAGGAAAAGTTGGCAACATGCAAGTAAATTGCCACAAGACAAGAGCAACAGTCACAAGAATCAGCAAATGTGCAGCATCTCTGCCCCTACTGTGTCCTTCATTAGAGTTGGAAATGGCCTCTCTGCTTCCAAATCTCAGATCATGAACTCTCTTCTCAGTAAACGTAAGCACGATGTGTTTTTTCACAGACACTGCCGTGGAAGCAGCAAACACTGCCTCTTGATGGAGGGAGTGGTGGAAATCTGCTGGTTCTGTCCTGGGGGGGCAGGTGAGGACAGATTTGACAACTGTGTGGCCTTCACCAATCTTCATGGAGATGCCAAGGCACATAAGCAGCAGCTCGCCTTCCTGCAGGAGGTCTCTTCTCTCATTGTGATCCTCATGTCAGCCTCTGATGACAGTAAAGAAAACCAAACATTTGTCAGAGACCTGTGCCAGTCACCAACTCCTTTGATCTGCTTGTTTGATGACAAAGAAAAGGCCATGCCTAATAATTCTGGCAGAAGAGTAAGAATTGGGATCAGGAATAGAAACGAAGCAGAATTAACAGAAGAACTGACAATTGCCATCAAACATTTGCTCGAGTTCTCCAATGTTGCTCTCAGCTTAGAGGACTGTTCCCAGGTTGCTCGAAAACAAGGATTTCTTGTTGATGAAGACCACACAGACTGCAAGGAAGCCAAAGAAAAGGCAGAGACTATAACAGCCCTCTTAGCAGAGTCAAAGTTATCTCAGATAAAGGAAAACTTACTACCTCTTCAGGGACAACTTTGGCCCCTTTGGTGTAAGAAGGACAAAGAATTCTATCATCTGAGAGAAAAAGGAAATCGGAGCATTGAACAGCACAAGAGTGAGATTGAGACAGATAAAAGAATAATTCGATGTCAGCAGTTGGAAAAAGCGTTTCCTCTCAATGACTTGATGCGCTCTGTCCTTGAAATTCTCCAAGAATATTCAGAAACTCACAACAATCTCTACTTCTTGCAATGGCTGACTCTGTTTCTGGACAACCTGACTACAGAACACTTGGAAAGGCTGCGTGAAAAGCAAAGATCTCTGTGGTTAATGGTACAAACAGAAAAGCAAAAGGCACAAAAGAGCAACTATTTAAAACTGTGGCAAAATCAGATCGAAGCCATCTCCACAGAGATCAGTGACTCTACCTTGGGAATTGAGCAACTTCTCAGAGAAGTTGGCCAGATCTATGAAGCTCTGGAAGAAACGTCCTCCACTAGAGATAGCCTTTTTCTCTGCCTCCCCCAAATTGCTGCGGACCTGATGATAGCTGGTGTTCCCATTGAGCTGATGGATGGGGATGCTTCATATGTGCCTCTGAGGTGGGTGGCAGCTATTTTTGACAAGATCTCAGAGAAACTTGGAGACAAACGGCTGTTTGTTCTCTCTGTCCTTGGCCTGCAGAGCTCAGGGAAGTCCACCCTGCTGAATGCCCTTTTTGGGTTGCAGTTCACAGTCAGTGCAGGCAGGTGCACCAGGGGGGCCTACATGCAGCTCCTGAAGGTGGAGGATGCGTACACAAAGGAACTTGGCTTTGATTATGTGCTGGTTGTAGACACAGAAGGACTTCGGGCCCCAGAACTCAACAACAAATCCCAGAACTGGGACAATGAGTTGGCAACCTTTGTCATTGGACTTGGGAACTTGACTCTCATCAATATTTTTGGGGAGAACCCCTCAGAGATGCAAGACATCCTACAGATAGCTGTCCAAGCCTTTCTGAGAATGAAACAAGTGAAGATCTCCCCCAGTTGCCTGTTTGTCCATCAGAATGTGGGAGAAGTTGCAGCTGAAGACCAAAATATGGAAGGACGAAGGTGCTTGGAGCAGAGACTGGATGAAATGGCAGTAACAGCTGCAGAACAGGAAGAGTGCTCAAATGTCACCCACTTCAGTGATGTCATCAAGTTCAATGTCAATAATCATGTCTACTACTTCGCCCACCTCTGGGATGGGAATCCCCCAATGGCCCCTCCCAATCCTCGTTATAGCCACAATGTGCAGGAACTGAAGAGCAGAATTCTGTTGACTGCCCAACAGGAGTCCAGGAGAAGCATCATGAAGATCTCAGATGTCAAGTTCCGAGTTCAAGATCTGTGGAGAGCCTTAGTAAATGAGAACTTCATTTTCAGTTTCAGGAACACCAGAGAAATCATGGCCATGAGCAAGCTGGAAACCATGTATAACCACTGGACCTGGGAGCTGAGGAGTCACATGCTGGACTTACAGAACCAGTTGATCAATCAGATTCAGAATGGAAAAGTTCAGTCACTGAAAACAAGTATATTTGAGGCTCCAGTTACAGAAAAGTACATAGCAATTAAACAAGAACTTGAAAAATATTTTAATGAAGACACAGATAGTGAAATACTGGTTCAGTGGAAATCAAATTTTGAAAATAAGTTAGTAATCCTTAAAGATGCACTTATTTCAGATACCAGAAGGAAAGCAAATGAACTTATTCAGTTCAAAAAAAATCAAGAAAGGCTGGATAAGAAAAAGACAAGTTATGAAAATGAATTACTGGAAAGGAGCAGAAAGGTGGCTTTAACTGTAAAGGGCAAAGAATTAAGTGAAGAAGAATTACATGAGAAATTCAATCAGCTTTGGAAAAAATGGGTCTGTGATGTATCCTCAGATCTCCCTCCAATCACAGAACCCGACATTGATGTAGACTCCGAAAACATCCTTTGGGAGTATTTCCAAAAGGAGATAAACATGGTGGATATCCTGAAGAGAAACTCTGGAGATAAATTTCAAATTAATTATGAAGAGCATGTAAAAATGAGTAAAAAGTATAACTTTATGACTAGGACATTAAAGGCCTGTGATAGGGAGTCCATTAATATGACTACTGACCACATTATTTCAAGATTTAATGAAACTATTGACAATATCCTTAGGCAACAATGTGATTATAATACAAGTTATTTCCATGAAATTCTGAGAATAATAGAAGAAGAAGTAAAATCTGCACCCACTGAGGAAAGATACACATTTACAAGCAAATACAACATTGAGTTGTCTTTATGCTTATTTCGAAGGGCATCAAAGAGTTTTAAAGAAATGCACAAGGAATTCAAGCGAGCAAATGATCCTGTAAACTATCTGGAAAGCAAGAAAGATGATTTCTTCATGAGTTTTAAGATCTCCTGCCAAGGTGCCACCTCCATCAAAACATTTGTTGATTTTTTGTGGCACAAGCTCACCCCAGCTATCTCTGCCACCATAAGGGGGAAAATGGTCATTAAAATTGCTGGAGACATGCGAGCTACCTGCCCTGCATTCAATGGAAACAGGGCGAACCTAGAGAAACATGTTCTCATTTCCCTGGCAGAAGAAGAAAACTTTGATAATTACTGGCAATATCTTCATTATACAAAATCATTTTTTAGCAGCTATATTGAAAATCACATTAAAAGATACTGTTCAGAGGACGGAAGGGAAAAAATACAAACTTTCTTAAAAATGAGTTTTGGTGACATCAAGAGTGCCATCCTCTCTGCCATTTATGAGTCCACAGCAGTAGCTAAAGATGAAAATAGCACTGCATCTGGGTGGTTAGACCTGTTCTGTGATCACCTGGGGAGTAACTTGATCTTCCCACGAAGGGAGTTGATAAGCATTGAACATCAGGAGATAAAGGATATTGAGTTTCTTAAAGAAACCATGAGCGTAGCTTTGGATCCCGCAATGAAGAAAGTAGAAGAGAATTGTTCCATTATGCCCATAGACGAAATGGTCCCTGAAATTGAGAAAATTCTCTCTGAACATCTCTGTGGCTGCTGGAAGCAGTGTCCCTTATGTAACGCAATTTGTACAAACACCATTCCTTCCCATGAAGGAGACCACAGTGTGCCCTTCCACCGTCCTCAGGCTGTCAGTGGATGGCATAAGCATAAAACAGACTACTTTGTCATTGACTGCTGTACTAGTTCAGTAGCAAGTGACCGCTTTATGCTTTTGGGAAATAACCAGGAAATCCCATATAAGAACTACCGTCAAGCAGGAGGGGACTATGCCACGTGGAGCATCACCCCAGATTCCTCCACTCAGCCATACTGGAAATGGTTTGTCTCACACTTCAGATCAAAACTAGAGGAAAAATACCACAAAAAGTTTACAGATACAGGTGCAATTCCTGATGCATGGACCAAAATCACAAAGGAGGATGTGCTCAAAGACTTGAAAGAACAATAGTAGTCAATGACCACAAGAGAGCCCCAGTATCTGACATAAAAAAAAAAAAAAACCACAGTATATCTAGGTAATTCTAAAATACTTCTTTATAAGGATATCAAATATTTCCATTTTTAGAATGAAATGTACTTTATTTCCTACAAAAGGCCTTTAATTCTATCACAATTCCTTCTAGTTTAAAATCAAATTACCAGGGCTGGAGGTCTGGCCAAGTGGTTAACACTTTCCTCTCTTACAGAGGAACCAGGTTTGACTCCCAACACTCATATGGCAACTCATAACTTTCTATAACTCCATCTCCCAGAGGACCAACACCCTCTTCTGGATCCAGGGACACAAGGCAGGCACATGGGGTGTGTGTGTGTGTGTGTGTGTGTGTGTGTGTGTGTGTAACACATATGCACATAAAAAATAAAATTACCAAAATATGTGAACATATGATAAAATTGATCAAATCTAAGCCGGGTGTGGTGGTGCACGCCTTTAATCCTAGCACTCGGGAGGCAGAGGCACAAGGCTAGCCTGGTCTACAGAGTGAGTTCCAGGACAGCTGGGGCTACAGGGAGACCCTGTCTGTCTCAAAAAGACAAAAAAAATCTATTTAACAGGGCTGGAAAGATGGCTCAGCAGTTAAGAGCACTGACTGCTCTTGCAGAGGAACCAGGTTCAATTCCCAGCACCCACATGGCAGCTAACAACCATCTGTAACTCCAGGTCCAGGAGATCCAATGCCACCTTCTGACATCTGTGGGCATTGCACAACATAGGTTAGGTACACTTACATACACACAGGCGATACACTCATATAGATAAAATAAAAATAAGTAAAATTTTTAAAGACTTAATTCATACTTTAAACCATGATTCTGAATATTTTTAAAGTATATAATGACAGTTTTTACCACTAGTAAATTTAAGGACATTGTTTTCAATTAAGGCAGAGAAGCCGAGAAGAGCAGGAAAGTAACCATGAAGGCTGTCTGTGTGAGGATAGCACAGCAATGGCTTCTGTGTGAGGATAGCACAGCGATGGCTTCTGTGTGAGGATAGCACAATGTACATTACTCACAAGTGGACTCTAAAAGTTAGAATTTATAAAAATAGGGAATACAACAGCAGTTATCAGAGGTGAGGGGGGAAAAGGAAAATGTTGGTTAAAGGGAAGAAAATCTCAGTTAAATTAGAATAATAAGTTCTGGTGATCATAGTTAATAATGTACATTTTAAAACTGCTAAAAGAATGAATTTCAAATGTTATTACACCAAAAAGTGATTATTAGTATATGAGTTGATGGATATGTTAATTTGCTCATATGTTTATATGCTGATTTGCTCATTTCACAATGTATCAAAACATCATATTTGCCCTCATCAATATATACAATCTGTCAATAAAATCATTAAATATTAATCGTTAAATATTAAAAATAATAAAATCATTAAATATTAAAATATTAATGTGTGGCTTATTTAAATCAAATTGAAACTTGCACTGAGGTTTTTGGTTTAGGTTGGGTTTTTTTGAGGCATGTAGTCCAGGTTAGCCTCAAATTCAGTGTGTAGCCAAGGATGACTTGACCTCTTAATCCACCAGACACAGTCTGGATCAAACACAGAGCCCTATGCATGTTAGGCAAGCACTCTGCCAACTGAGCTACATCTTCAGCATGCACTATGAAGTTTGGAAAGGAATATCTTTTCTTTAGAAAGAAGAGAATATAAATACAAGAAAGTTGAGGGGTTGGCGTGTGCCAATTGTGGGTTCCATCTTGTGCAGTGAGTCTTCAATCTAATCAGAAGGTGACTGGTTACTCCCATCACATTCATGCCATTATTGCCTAGCAGGCATATCTTACCAGGTAAGTCATTTTTGTGACTCTCAGGGTTCACAGGTGGGTAAGACTGATGATCATTTTTCTCCTTTGGTAATATGGATAGCACCTTCCAACACTGTGAAACCTAACCAGTGTGGAGTCAGCCAACTAGTGGTTACAAATATGTTTGCCCTACTGTTTTCTCCAAAAGATTTGCATTTATTCTAAAATGGAAAATATGTGAACCAAAGCATGTCCTCCTGGGAACTACTTCCCTAACAGTTTGTCTCTGGTGCTTTTCTTTTGAACAATTACATTTATTTTTCAGTTTATACTATGATTCCCATCAACTCCTCCAATAGAATAGAAATGTTCCTCCCAAATCTTACTCCAAGCAAGGACTTGCTGCCCGGGTGAGGGGAGTGCAGTAAGCATCCACTTTTCAGCCACCTCCATGGGCAGTGAATGCCACAGGTGCACTTACACATATGCAGACAATATGCTCATATACATAAAATATTTAAATGAAACAATTTTCATTCCCATTGGGATGCCAGGGATCCAACAGTTATTGAGAAGCAAGAAAGCCTTTGGGTAAAGTTTATGGACTTTACTTTGTGGATGGAGGGATAGAATAGTGTAACAAAGCTTTAGTACTGACAGGAGTGATTTCAGCCTGGAGCAGAAAGAACCAAGCAAGGCTCTTATTTAGGCTCAGCCTCACTAATATCTCCATTTCATTCCTCCAAAGAAATGCCTCTTCAAGACTTCAGTCTTTCCTGGACTCCATCCCTCCTTACTCCCAATTCAAAGGCCAAGTGGAAAGTTCTTTTCTTGTTCTGCTCATCAGCTTTGTCTCTCTTTCTTATTGTCCAGTTTTCTGTCATAATTATCACTCACTGATGAACTGTCCACAGAGGAACTGTGTCTCATGTTCCAGTCTACTGCTCTTGAAGGGCTGCAGGCCTGTTATCATCTACATATAAAATGTCCCTAAGGACTCGTGTTGCATGCAAAAGGCCCCATGTGGTGGCCCTTTTGAGAGGTGACTGGGTCATGAGGGTGCTTACCTCACATTGTAATCAATGTATTACTCTATTGATAAGTTTGTAGCTGAATGACCTGTTAAGGGGTGGGACCTATTTGCAGGAAATAGGTCACGGGGCCTGTGTTTGAGGGATATATTTTGTTCTTTAACCTTTCTGTCTCTCATTCCACTTCCTGGCCACCACTGGGTGAGCAGCTTCCTCTGTCATATCCTCTCTGCCAGACGTTCTGCCTCAGCAAAGCCCCTAAAGCAATGGGGCCAAGTGACCCTGGGGTGAAACCTCTGACACTTTCCAAAAATTATTTCCTCTTTTACAGGAAATAATTTTTTGTTTTCTATTTTGTCACACCAATTAAAAGCTAACACATGGCTACTGCTCAGTCACATTCCTGCCTGATGGTCACTTCTGGAAGGTCTGGAAAGGACTGTACCCTCTACCTACAGGTACTGAGTAGAGAATGTTAGATAGCCTTTATTTCCTTCCTTTTGCACTATTTCTGTATGATCTCAAATCCATCTGGACTTAACGGTTTTTCTAGGGATTTAAGGATATTATAGACTGCTTTCTGCAGAGAGAGGTGCTGAGACAGTATATGAGATATCTGCTAGGGATCAAGAAAATGAACTGTGAGGTAAGCTTCACAAACTTTCTTGAACCAGGTGGAAGCTCTGGGTAAGCAAAGACTGTCAGAGCATGTGGTGTCAGGCTGCACGGCTGTGTCTCACTCAGTGGTTACAGACTACCCCAGGAAGGCCAGGACTTTGAGTGAAGAGGCTCTGTGCACTGGGGCAGATTTGAATCCCTGGAACTGGAGTTATGGGTAACTGTTAGCCACTGTGTGGATGCTGGGAATAGAACCAGGTCCTCTCCAAGAGCATCCTCAGTGCTCTTAACCACTGAGCCCTCTCTCCAGTCCCTATGATGTAAGTTTTAAAGGCACAAATAACTTCAAGAGAAACTAAAAGTCTTTCACTAAGAGTCTCAGGGTGTTGGAAATGCTGATTTTTCCTTGTTGTTGATATATCTCATATTCTAGCCATAACTATCCTTCTTGGGACCTCACAACTTATTTCTGGACCTTTGTTATCCAGTTTCTGGATGAAACACGAAAGTTGCAGGCTCTTCTATCACCACCAGATGGTGGTAATGAGCTTTATCAGCTTCAGCACTGTTAAACAATGAAGGCCAGCTAATTCTTTGTTGTGGTTGACTATAGTCAGCAGCTCTATATTTTCAACACACTGGATGCTGATAACACCCCCAGCATTCACAACAACAAAAAATGGCTCCAGACATTGCCATGTGGCTTTGAAACACTCGCACTGCCCAGATGGAGAATTGCTATGTATCAGGGTATGGTGCTACAAACATGTAGTCCCAGCACCGGGAGCTAGGGCAAGAGAATTGACAGTATGAAGCCAGCCTGGGCTACGAAGTGAAACCTTCTCAATAATAATAATAATAATAATAATAATAATAAATAATTTAAAAAGAGGGACACACATAGTGGTACATGCTCAAAAAATAAAAACAAAAAAGGAAGGGTAGAGGGAGAAGGAGAAAAATACAATGAGATCCAAAATAATTTGAAAGGGAAAGAAAGAATCAAATGTTGATGAGATTTCTTTAAGTTTTGTCATTTTTATAATAAAATAATGCATTAACTTGAAAAATTCAAAACTGTGGGGAAACACTAAGAATGCAAATCACTAAAAAAAAAATAAAAAATAAATAAAAAAGTCTCACTATGTACCCTGGCCTAGAACTCAGAGATCCACCTTCAGAGGAAAGGATCCTGAGTGCTAGGATCAAAGGTGTATGACACCACACCAGACCTTCTGTGAACACCGTATAGACACAAGATTAAAAACATATTTAGCATGCATGGCAATCTTCTAGTACACACACTGCTATTAATCTCTTTTTCCACTGAAAATCTACTACCTCATCTTTCTAGGTCAACAGAGTCTCATCTAGTTTAATTAAATTTAACAACTCTATCATATTCCTGTGTATATAATTAGCTGGATCCCTTCTGGTAGGCAACGGAAGTTCCCCAATTTTCCCTACAATAAATGAACTCCAATTAATTTGTGTGAGCATATTGACACAGCTTGAGACTCACACTGTTTCACACTAAACATTGCCCATGTATGTATAATTTTGCCAAAACACAGCTTCATAAAATGAATTAGACATGGCTGATTTTCAAGAGATGTGTACAAATGATGGCAAGAAGACAAACGGGAGCTAAATCAAATGTGATTGGGCCATGTAAATGCAAGATGAAAATGTTGGCAAAAGATAAAGAAATGACAGATGACAGGTTAGAAGTCAGGAATATCTTCACAGATAAAAGCCTAGAAAGAAGCAGTATAGAAGTAAATCTTGGGGGCTGGAGAGATGGCCTAGCGGTAAAGAGTGCTGGGTTAGATCCCCAGCACCCACATGGCGGCTGAGAACCGTCCTTAACTCCAGTTCCAGGGGGATCTGACACCCACCTCTGATCTCTGCGGCATTGCACGACATGGGTGCACAAACCTACATGCAGACAGTACATTTGTACACATAAAATAAATAAATAGTGGGATAGCCAAGCGGTTAAGAGCACCGACTGCTCTTGCAGAGGACCTGGGTTCGATCCCCAGCACCCACATGGCGGCTGAGAACCGTCTGTAACTCCAATTCCAGGAGAACTCCAGTTCCAGGGGAATTCCAAGACCCTCTTCTGACCTCCGCGGCATTGCACGACACGGGTGCACAAACCTACATGCAGACAGTACATATATACGCATACAAAAAATAAAATTTTAAAAATAATAAATAAATAAAGTAAATCTTGGCAACTTTTCTGCAATGATATAACTAACAAGCTGTCCCTAGTACACACGCTCCTGCGTGCAGCACATGGCTGGTTTGTTTTTATGTATACTGTATTTATTGCAGGACTTCACCCTTAATGAATCTTTGGTAACCTTCACACTTAATGGGAGTATTTATTAGTAACCCTCCTGCCTAGAAAGCATATTCTACAAAAGAGAAGGGAGAACCAGGTAGAGTTGAGAGAGCTATGGGTACAAATTCAAATTCCTCCCAGTTTCCAAAACTCAAAGACAAATCAGGAAACATGGATAAGTCAGAGAGAAGGGTGGAACAGAAAAGGTAAATTGACATTAGCTCTCCAGTCCTCTCTTTCATCTTCCCAACACCAGTAAAAGAAATCTTAATGGCTCTAAGAAAGGAACTGTAGGGTGAATGCTAAGGCTCACACTACAACTGAAAAGATGTACAAGAGCATCTTACTCTCTTTTCTTTATTCTACAATCTGATATCCCACCCAAATTCTCATCCACTGATTATCAGGAAAAACAACAAAAAAGTTTAAACTGAATTCAGATGAACCACTGCTGCTCAGAGATGCCTTTTCCAGCTCCTCTCCCCAGGGTTTGCTAGAAAGAATGTGGGCTAGCCAATCTCCAGGCACTGAGGCTCAGCCGTCCAGGAACCTTTTTATGTTACAATGGCGCCATCTGCTGGTTCTTGGAGCGCAGCTCTTTATGCACCTGGTTAAGGATCCTGCAGGGCACCATCCTTGCCAGGACCCAAATGGTGATTCACAACCATATATGATAACTCTAGTTCCAGGGGATCTTCTGATCTCTGTGGGCACTGCACGAATGCAGTATGCTTACATACATGCAGACAAAAAAATAAATATTTTTTAAATGTCTACGTATTTGCCTAATGTTTAAATACTCATTAGATTACAAATCTTAGAAAGGCAATTATCTAATGAATCACCAATAGGACACAGTACTGAGTAAATTTTCGAAACTAGAGGCAGGGCAGAGATAAACACGTGATACTCATTACTGATTTATACTAGAATTTAAATGCAGCTCTTCATTTGCCAAAAAAATAATTTCTTTTTAACTTTTTTCCATGGGGAGCTTTCTGTTTTCTTACCTATGCAACAACTCCATTTTTTCTAACACAGCAATAACAGACACCAAAATGGTCAATGAATAAAATTCAGTAAGTTCATAAACTTGGGCAGGAAAAAAATATGCCTTTGTTTTGATTAACCTATAAGTGAAATGTAATATTTTCTTCAATTTGATGTGGACAATTTCTAGGGGAATCTGACACCCTCTTCTGACTTCCGTGGCATTGCACGACATGGGTGCACAAACCTACATGCAGACAGTACATTCGTGCACATAAAATAAATAAAAAAAGAACTTTGGACTGAATAATCTCAGCCACAGCTCCTTAGGCAAGGTAATTTAGACCTGCGATCCCAGGAGGCTGAGAGGACAACTGCTGCAAGGTTGGAGCCAGTCTAGGTTACACTGAATTCCAGGGCAGCCAGGGCAGTAGCAAAACCCTGTCTCAAAACAAACATATAAAAACATCTCATACCTATTGTCTCTTCTAATGTGTCTCTTGTCCAACTTGGTCCAGCGAGATGGCTCAACTGGTAAAGGTGCTTGCCAGGCAAGCCTGACAACCTGAATTCAGTCCCCACATCCCCAGAAAAAGAACAGAACAGACTCCTGAAGATTGTCCTCTGACCTCCACATGCTCACTGCATACATGTGTGCCCCCTCCACACACACACCAATGATGATGATGATAAGGATAATAATAATAATTTTAAAAGAAACGATTGAATTTTTATCAGATAGGGATAAAGGAAAAAACTAGCTTCTAGTGATAAAGAAATATGTTGGCTAAGGTGAGAGAAAAGATCAAAAGCAAATCGAGTGACTTTACAAATAGAACAATCAATATTTCTGAATTCAGGCTCATAGGAAGAAGAAAGGAAGTGAAGAAATCTTACTAATTTAGAACCAGTATTGAAAGGTCACATAGACATGTACCACCCAGAGGCACAACAAATGAGATGTTTGCTGTTGAGAAGTAATGAAGACAGGTGAACAGTAAGCCTACCCAAACAAGAAATTTTCTTTCAATTGACAAGAGGAAAGGATAATTATTCTAAGTAAAGGTAAAATTAACAAGGGACATAAACAAGAAGAATCAAAAACATTTAAGGTGTTTTTAAATGTTTTTTTAAAAACCTGTAAGGCTTAAAAGACAAACGGAAAAAGTGAAGTGCTAGTGTGATGAAAAGACAAAACTCAGGGGTCAGAGTTCCCCCTTGACCTTGAAGGACCTTATACTCTCACCAACAGGCATGTCGTTCACCTCACTAATAATACAAGGAAGTGCAGGAGGGGTAGTGGGGGGACACTACACCGCCAAGAGTCAGCCAAGTCGGAAACGGCTAGTTAGAATTTCCAGAGTGGAACACCATCTGAAGGGATATGCAGATTCTGTCCCTCTACAGCCCTGAACACTCAGCCTCACGTGGTCTATGATCAGGGCTTTATTTTTCTAAACTCCTTTCTATTTGAAACATTTGTATTTGTTATCATCTTCAATATCCTAGTAACTCCAACTGTGACAAATTCATTTTAAAGAAGCCTCACGTGATCATCATTTTGTTAGATACTAGAGCTAGGTTATATCTTGTTTGATTGTGTTTTTGTTTTACTTTCCCCTACCCCAAGGCTGTGTTTTTGTCCAGTCCCTCCTAGAACACTGGATTCAGAGAACAGTGAGGATGCAGAGTGCAGAGTAGAGGGGCACATGGGGGAAAACACACACACACACACACACACACACACACACACACACACGCACACACACACACACACACACACACACACACAAACAAACACACACACACACACAAACACACACACACGCACACAAGAAGCAGCCAGTCCATCCCTATGATACATCTATACATTCTGTTGCCTGGGGTCCAGTTGACATCCACTTTGCACTCGGTCACTAAATCTGGCAGAGTCCTGGCAGAGCTCCCTGTCCGGCTCCTGGAATGCTGCTTCATGGAGGCTTTCACAGAATAAGGTACAGGCACTTAGAGGTTCTTCAGCAGTATGGGCACTTCCAACCTCTTTGTCCCACCACATGAAATGGACAAAAAAAATTCTCCTAACACCTGGACATTCTCTCCTTCAGCTGACTTCCAAGACACTGTGTGGGTCCACGTTTCTCACTCCTGACAGACTGACTAAAGTCACTACCACCACTTCATCAGGGCTCAGCCTGAACTCTCATGCGTTAATCTTGATCAGCCAGAATTGTCCAAATTAATTCTTAGCACCTTCTCTGGGAGCTCAGTTGCTGGACTCTGTGTACACCAAGGTATGGGAAGTATGAGAAGTCTGCCCTATGTACAGGAAAAAGCAAATTGTCTATAACGAGTTTTAGAGTAGCAGTAAAACTAAGTCGCCGGGCATGGTGGCACACACCTTTAATCCCAGCACTCCAGAGGCAGAGGCAGGTGTATCTCTGTGAGTTTAAGGCCAGCCTGGTCTACAGAGCAAGCTCCAGGCCAGAACACGATATCTCAAAAATACAAAAAAAAAAAAAACCTGTACAATAATAATTTTAGACAATGTGAGTTATATAACATCCTTTGCAAAAAAACATTTTGGGCTGGAAAGATGGCTCAGTGGTTAAGAGCACCGACTGCTCTTGCAGAGGACCTGGGTTTGATTCCCAGCACCCACATGGTGGATAAGAACTGTCTTTAACTCCAGTTCTGGGGGAATCTGAAACCCTTTTCTGACCTCCACAGCACTGCACAACATGGGTGCACCAACCTACATGCAGACAGTACACTCATACACATAAAAAATAATAAATAAATAAATAAATAAATAATATTTTGTTATTCTAAGTTTTAAACAATTGTTATAGCTATTAAATAATAATGTGCATTATGTTTCATATTATTTTTAACATATTCACTAATATTTCATCCTACCTGGAAGTTAATTTAAAGAACTGTCCTCTACCACACATATTTTCTAAAGTAAATTCATAAACATTGATCTGCATTTCATGACTTTAACTCCAGTGGTACAATATATCCTTGCTTCTGTGGTTGTTGTTTGGGGTTTGGGGGTTGTTTTGTGTTTTGTTTTGTTGTTCTGGGAGAGGGCATCTCTGTAGCCACAGCTGGCTGGCCTGAAACTTGCTATTTACAATGTAGATCAGGCTAGCCTGGATCTCAGAGATCTGTCGGCCTCGGCCTCCCAAACACTAGGATTAAAGGCATGTGCCACCACACCCAGCCAATATCTTTGCTTTTAAAACAGACTTAGAACTATCAATCTTTATTTTCTGGTAGTTTGCTACTTTAAACAAAAAAAATTATGTATGGGTATTTTCCCTGCATTATGTAAGTCCACCACATGCACACAGTGCCCATGGAGGTCAGAAGACAACACCGGATGCCCTGAAATTGGAGTTACAGATGGTTTTTGGCCACCATATAGGTCCTGGGAACTGAACCTGGGTCCTATGCAAGAGCAGTGGGTACTCTAAACTATGGAGCCATCTCTCCATCCCCCTAAGTTATTTTTTTAATAAACATGAACTTTCAAATGAGATTAACCAGACACAAAAATGTCTATAAATAGTCAACAGCAGCTTTAAACGGCATACAATAAAACATCAAAATTTAAGCTGGTTGTGGTGGTGCACACCTTTAATCCCAGCACTCAGGAGGCAAAGGCAGGTAGATCTCTATGAGATAGAGGCCAGCCTGGGCGTCTACATAGTATCAAGCCAGCTGGAGCTACAGGGGAGATACTGTCTGTCTGTCTGTTTGTTTTTTTTTAAGTCTTTTTGAGACAAGGTCTCCCTGTAGCCCCAGCTGCCCTAGAACTCACCATAAGACAAAGATCTGGGGGGCTCTCCTGCTACCCAGCAGGGTTCTCTTTCTGGTGGCAGTGACTAGTCCAAACCAGTTCAGATAACAAGGGGTGGGAGTGGGGAGAGACATCTCCTTTGAGGCCATAAACCTAGCAGCCTTCTCTTTAAGTTGACCAATCCAAAATTAGGGGAGGGGAGACCACTAAAACCCTTAAAAACTCCGGCCTCTCTGGGAGACTTGTATTTTCAGTTGCAGAATCTCCTCTGCACTTGTGAAGAGGTTTCTTTTCCTCTGGGTAACTGTGTTTATGTATATGAATCTTCATCTTTAGTAGAAGTCTGTTTACCTGTTGCTCTCAGCTATGTCTAAGATTTTTTTTTCCTGACTTTTAATGCTTTAATTGGCTGAGAAAACATGCCCAACTGGAATCCTAGCCAATAATAATATCGTAGTAAAATTTTTCATATTTATGGAGACAATCGAAAGCTACGAAAATCTATCAAAGAAACAAAATACAGATGTTTCTGTAAGTTGTAGAATTTGTGGTGATTTGTATAATAATGATTTTTATTAACAGACATAATCTGGGCTAATGACTTAATTCACACCAGCAATACCATGCTCTTGGGCCTGACGACCTCATATATACAATGGCCCTATTTCTATCCAAGACCAGACTCTACAGCATTGCTGGTAAGGACTTGACATAACTGGTAGCAAAACACACAACTCAACAAGGACTACTTGACAATCATTATTGTGCAACTCTTAAGGCTCACAAAGCTATTGTTCCTGTGTGTGTGTGTGTGTGTGTGTGAGACAGGGTCTCCCTGTAGCTCCAGATATCCTGGAACTCACTATGTAGACCAGACTGGCCTTGAACTCACAGAGATCCGCCTGCCTCTGCCCCCCAAATTATTTTAACAAATGTGTGCCTTAAAAAAAAAATGATGGTTCGAGCCTTTAATCCCCACACTGGGCAGACAGAAGCAGGACGATCTCTATGAGATGGTGGCCAGCCTGGTCTACAGGCTAGCTGGGTGAGTACTGATCTGGGAATATAGCACAGTGATAGAGGGCCGAGCTAGCTAGCATGTGTGAGGCCCTAAATTCATTCCCAGTACAGACTGAAGGAGGGGCACCTTAGCCGGTCAGTTGGCTCAGCTATAAGAAGGGCACCTACCAAACTCAATCCTTAAGACATGAGTTCGATTCCCAGAACTCACAAAGTTGTCCTCCCACTTCACACACTACGGCACATGGGCCTCTTTCACACACACAATGGAAAAAATGGAAAATTAAAGTCAATCCATCCACGACTTTGGCTTTTAGTGAATTTCTTCTGAAACTTATATGTCATTAAAGAGAACACGGACTACCTGCGACTTTCTGGACATTATTCTGTTACTAGTGGAACTTGTGGAACGACGTCCTCAGAACCCAGCCGCCACGCACGGAGCACGGCCGCACACTCAGCTCGGTTCAGATACTCACTTTCCCTGCATGCTGCGTGCGGAAGGCACACTCGCGCGGACCTCGTCACCCTGTGGAATTAAAGCAGGAGCCCCAAGGCCCCCCGCTACGCCGCCAGGGGGCGCCAATATCCGCACCCGCCACCGAGCGCCCACAGACCCAAAGACCACAATTCCCCTGCTCCGCCCTCCCTCAGACTGCCAGCGAGGCAGGCGCTTCTGCGCATGCGCATTGACGTCAGCGCCGTATCGGGCTACTGCGCATGCGTCATCTGAGACGTGCCTCCGCCCCCTGTCGGCGGAGGAGCCACTTCCGGCCTCTGAGAGGTGCGGGGACAGTGGGAACATGCGTCTGTCGCTGGCTACCGCCATTTCTCACGGCCGCGTCTTCCGCCGCCTGGGCCTCGGTCCCGAGTCCCGCATCCACCTGCTGCGAAACCTCCTGACCGGCCTGGTGCGCCATGAGCGCATCGAGGCGTCATGGGCGCGCGTGGACGAGTTGAGGGGCTACGCGGAGAAGGTGAGCGCGGGCCCGCTAGTGAAGGGTCACCTGGGTCACCTGGGTCACGAGGCTCCCAGCACTCGGCTGAGCCCGCTGCACCCGCGCAACAAATGGAACGATTGTTAGGCCGCGGAGGGTTGGGGGGCGCCCTGAATTGCATGCTTAGCTAGTGGAGTGAGTAATGAGCTGAGACGTTAGAAGAGTACGGTGGGTGCCGGTTCTTGTTCGTGTTTCATCCATGATGTCCTCACTTGCAGCTCATCGACTATGGAAAGTTAGGAGACACCAACGAACGAGCCATGCGCATGGCTGACTTCTGGCTCACGGTGAGTGCTCTGGTCTGTCAACCAAGTCGGAGGTGGGGGGGATCGCAGGGTACTCACAAACATACCAGTGTTAGGAACCACATTAGAACCGTGTCTAAGATAGTTGAACTGGTAATGAATATGCGTCTGCACACTGCCAGTAATCGGTTCTTCTGTGTAACCCGGCACCTCATTGGGTGTTGACGGAGGCCCAAGTACACAGTGGTTGTAAGCTAAATGCTCTACAGTTGTTCTGACTGCTTTCTTCTAAATAACTCTTCCCCATCTGTCTAGGAAAAGGACTTGATCCCAAAGCTGTTCAAAGTACTAGCCCCTCGGTTCCAGGGTCATAATGGAAACTACACAAGAATGGTACAGATCCCAAACCGGAATGAGCAGGATCGAGCCAAGATGGCAGTGATTGAATATAAAGGGAATTGCCTCCCACCCCTGCCTCTGCCTCGCAGAGACAGCAACCTTACACTCCTAAACCAGCTGCTAGCCGGACTGCAGGAGGACCTCCACCAGAGCCAGGAAGCAAGCCTCCACAGCCCCCACACGGTTCAGACACCAAAGGCATAACGAGCTGCAGTGGATGGCTCTCAGTGCCTGTAATCACAGACCTCTGCAGCCCCTTGAACAGGAGAACTGGAACTGGAATTGCAAAATGGACAGTCTTCATGGGGCCCAGACCTTTCTGCAGGCCCAAGTGGCCCTCTCTTTGCACATTACATAAAAATCTTATGTAAATAAATATAAATTGACTTTCTTCCCCTAGGATTTCTGGAAAGTGAGAAACATCCAAATGCTTTGTCTGGGATAGTGAATTCATGGGTTATGTTTCTGATACTTAGAACTGGATTGCTTTTTGGTAGGGGGAGAGGAGTCTTGCTATCTAGTCCAGGCTGACTTCCACCTATCCTGCCCCGCCCCCTGAGTGCTGGAGTTGCAGGTGCATGCCAGCATACCCTGCCATTAAGCTTATTTCAATGGTAGTTTAGATGGACCAGTTAGCTGTTGAATCCAGACTGGCTTTTGTTGTTGTTGTTGTTGTTGTTGTTTTCTTTGGTCTTTTTGAGACAGGGTCTCCCTTTAGTCCCAGCTGGCCTGGAACTCACTTTGTAGACCAGGCTGGCCTTGAACTCACAAAGATCTGCCTGCCTCTACCTCCTGAGTACTGGGATTAAAGGTGTGTGCCATCACGCCCAGCTAAAACTGGCTTCTTAAGACGACTGTTTGACATCTAGCATAGAAGACAGCTCTTGGGATTTCTGTGCCTGCAAGCATGTGTGTGGGTGTATATGTATGTATGCATTCGAGTACGTGTATGATGGTGGTGTTCTTGTTTGCTTCTTAAAGGGATTTCTTTTATTAGCATGTGAATGGAGTATTTCATTGTGGCATTTTCACACGTGTATATAATGTATTGGGGTCATATTCAGCGCTCCTCCCATGCTCTTTCTCTACCCAACTAATCCCCTTCGCTTTCATGCTGTGTGTGCCTATGGGTGTAGCTGTGTGTGACCTAGCGAGTTTCATTAGGGTTGCTTATAGGACCATGGGCGTCTTATCTGACTACACTGCTGAAAATGGCCCTCCTGCAGCCGTCATTAACTGCCTGTAGATCTTCAAGGAGCAGTGGGCTGCCTGAGCCTCTTTCCCTTCCGTGACCAGATTTTGACAAGCCCAATCTTGTGTGATCACAGCTGCTGTGAGGAAGTTTTCAAGCCCCTAGGATTTCAAAGAGATTGCTTCCTGGGGAGTGGCAGTGTGAATGTCTCTGAAAATGAAAGGGAAATGCAAGCATTACTGTTTCTAGACAGGATCACACATTCTGTTGATGCATGCCCCTCAACCTCTGGATTTTAGATGTGGACCTGAGAACTCAGATGATGGTTGTTCCACTGCCCTGGCCACAGGGGTGAAGGCATCTGACCGGATGTTGGCTTTCGATATAAGTTCCTTTCTCTTGGGGAGAAGGTGTGAAGACAAGGGAGAGGAGCATTAGAAAGTTAGGCCTGCTGGGAATTTCCTGGAAGCTTTTATTGTCAAACCTGGACTTGGTGTGGGAACGCAGGGGAGGAAATCTGGTTTCAGAATAGATGGGCACATAAGAAGCTCATTCATATCCACTAAGCATGGGGATAGGACCCAGCCAGGCTGCCAGTCCTTGCAGTTCAGAGGTTTGTCTAGGGTACTTGTGGGACATGAAAGAAGTTAACCACCCTGTCTGATAGTTACAGCCCCTCAGGAGACATAGGAGAAGAGATCTTTAGGCTGTACCTTCACATGTTTGGACCTCTTACCTCGCTGACATAGGAAGAAGGTTGGAGAGTCAGTACTAGCAGGAAGACACCTTCAGTGACAGAACTGTTCTGGGGCTGTTTCTCTGCAGCTATCTAGACTAACTCATCCCAGCAGAACTCTCCTCGTTTCCCTCTACTTGAAATTGTCTTTTACAGTTAGAACAAAGAGCTTATTTTGAATGCCCTGGGGGATGAGCCACAGTTCACCTGTTCTAAGTCCTCAAGATTTGGTTTTAATTTTAAGGAAAGGGCTTTTCATAGGTGTTAATGATGGCTCAGGTATCATGAGCTGGGGTGAATATTTATGCTAAGACAGGAAGAAGGGTAAAGGTTTGGAAAGAAACTAAAAAGTCTTGAGTGTCTAACATACATATATATATATCTTCCCCAAATCTGCAGTTTTCCCTAATGGAAAATCCCAGACATCTCTATCCTAGATTACTACAGTAGACTTCTCACTCACCTCCCTTGGTGTTGCAGCTGTGGTGATAGAAATCTGATCATCTAATAGCCTGGTGATGATCTCCAGTAGCATATTTCCTATGGGACAGAATCCAGATTCCTTACAGTGTCTTCCCCTCTGACCAGGCATCATTGCTGCTCCCGCTGCCTCTTGCTTCTGATAAGCTTCAAAAGTATAGAGAGGTTCTTGTCTGGTTGTTCCCCTGTGCATAGTTCCCTAACACTTTTGTTCACAAAGTCCCTGTGACTCCACTTTTACCTGCCTAATCTGTATAGAAACTTTTTTAGGTGGGCTCCCCTGACTATCCTCGTTCCTAAATTCACAACTTTGCCAAACTAGATCCATCTGGAATGTGTTACACACTGAAATTAACCATATTGCATTTCAGTTCTCTAAGGTGGAATGACGCCCAAATATCCATCGCAGATTAGTCTAAGGTAGATACAGGCATGCATACATCTTTTTCCCTTGGTGAAATCAGAACAGCCCTGAAAATATATGGTCTGTTCTGCTGGGCAAGGATAAATGGACATAATTTTCTGAATGCCACAGAAGACAACAATGAGAAGTAAAGATTTAACAATGAGAAAAAAATATTTAAAACTAAAGGAGGGGCTGGAAGTGCTCACTGGTTAAGAGCACTGGCAGAGGATATGGGCTCAGTTCCCAGCACCTACATGGTGATTACATCCATCCAGAACTCCAGGTCCAGGAGGACCCAACACTCTCTTCTGGCCTCCACAGGCATTGTATGACACTGGTGCAGATAAAACACATAGAAATAAAATTTTAAATTTAGAATAATTAGAACTCCCAAACTGCAACCCTAGTTACAGTGAAAGAATCTCTAGTGCTCATTGCCATTTGAGCCTGGGATTTCTGTTAATTATTACCAAAAGTAATCTAAAGGATCCAGCTTTGTACCACTGAAACTCTTAATATTTCTCAGTAAAGCTTTTTTTGGTGCTGTGGAAAAGCATTTTATATCAACACAATATCACATATGTATATTAGTGAATATGCTTCATAAGACAGTTTTGTCTACAAATATGTGTCATTAAAAATATTGGTTCTAGCTCTGGGGACATCCCTCAAGTTGCTCAAACATGAAGATCTGAGTTCAGATTCTAAACACGTAAAAGGCTAACCTTGGAGGCAGCAAGATGGCTCAGTGAGTAAAGGCACTTACTGCCAAGGTTGAAGACCCAAGTTCAACCCCAGAACCCATGTGGTGGAAAGAGAACCCATTGCTACAAGTCATCCACTGACCTCATCACACAGTTCCATTCAGTTGTCAGTTCGGGAAGAGGGAACCTCAACTGAAAAATTTCTTCAACCAGATTGGTCTGTGGCCTTGTGAGGCATTTACTTTTTTTTTTTTTTTTTTTTTTTTTTTTTTTTAGACCAGGCTGCCCTTGAAAACTCACAGAAATCGCACCTGCCTCGCCTCCCAAGTGCTAGTAATTAAAGGCATGGGCCACACGCCCAGGGCTAAAGTAAGTTGCTGTAGCTGCCAATGGTGGTGCTGGGAATCAGAACCTGGGTCCTCTGCGTAAGATGCAGTTGGCACCCTCTCTTAACGCTGGCCATCCTCCAAGGCCCGGGCATTTTCTTTAATGTTAGATTTGATGTAGATAGGGGACTGTTGTCCCCGTGGGAGAGTGGTGCACCTCAGCTCCAAGTGGGCTCTGGCTTGTTTTAAGAACACTATGAGCCAGGAGCCAGGGAAGCAAGCAGTTGGTAGCCACCGTGCTTCCTCTGTGCTTCTGTTCAGCTATCTGCCTGCCGGATTTCTGCTTGATCCTTCTGCGCCTGCGCTTCCCCCCACGATGGGACTGCAATTAGGATGAAATAAACCTTTCCAAGTTGGTCTCAGCCAGTGTCTTACCTTAGCAAAAGAAAGCCAAGTCAAACAGACTGTCCACAGCACAGCACACACACACACACACACACCACAACAAATTAAATGGTAAGAAAATTTTAATAAACATACAAAGCTAGCGCCTGCAGCAAGTGTAGCGTTTTTGCTGCGATGTAATCCCCTTTGCTCGAGAGTGACCCGAGGCGAGCGCAGGGCAGACACAGACCCCTGAAGCTCACTGCCAGGGACAGCTCACCAATATCCAATTGCTACTCCGCAGGCTCGCTCAGGGAGAAATCCTGTTCTCAAAAGGCTTTTTTCTGACGGTGTACCTCTGGCCCCGCGCACTAAGTCACATGCAGCGTCATTACTGTATCGTGATCAACCCTAGGAGAAAATAAGATCTATGAGGTAGCAGCCCTGCCCATTTCATAGTGAAGGCCTCAGTTGTGAAACTGTTTCCTTTAACTGAAACATTCTTTCCTAGATGGATGAAGTCTTAGTAAGCTATAAATTAGAAAGACACCCAGAAGACTCAGGAAGCTCAGGAAATTTACAAGACTATGAGTCCCCTCTTGAAAGTCATCTGTGTTGTAAACAATTGCCAGGTGATGAGGGGAAATTCTTGGGCAGAGCCAAGTGCAAGTGGGACATAGAATTCCAGTGATCCAACATTTTAATTTTGATACTTGCACGCCACAACGAGTGACTAATTCAAGGATAATTAGTCTAGTTTCTAGTCAATAAGTGCTCCCTTGATGTGAAGTAACTCCCTAATAGCCTGTGTTCTCCCGTGAAGTAAACCCCTAAGAACTGCGATTGGTTTACGCACAGAACGCTATGTAGCTGCGGTTGGATATATAATTGACTTATTTTCGGTAGTAAAGTGCAATCTAGACATTTGAAAGTCAGCATGATTAGGACAATATGTACAGTCTTCACATCTTCGTCGCGAGAAATAAACGAGCCACTTAAGGGCTTCTTTAAAAATTACCTACTATGTAGCCCCACTCTAAGAGCATTGGCATGAAGTAAGAGGATGAAGGAGGAGTTTAGCTCTGTCCTTTGCCCATGGGGGAATATGATCAGAATCTTACCATAGCCATGCTGGGAAGAATAGCATGTTGATACTCTCGCGCGCTCAGAAATAGGGAGCTAAAGATGCTTACGCCCAGCCAGGGCTATGTTTGATACGTGAAATAGTTCAACTCCTCCCCATCAGCCGAGAGAACTAATGGACAACAGGAGGATCTCCAACTCTGGGTCAGCCTGGCCCACAAACAAAATCCCATCTCAAAAAAACTACATAAAACAAAACAGACAAAGCAAAAGTAACTTTCTATAGAAGAATGAAAAAAAAAAAGATAAAGAATAAATAAGGAAAGTGAGGGTTATGTACCTTTTCTAGGTTAAGCATAACAGGGAATGGAGAAAAATGTTATTAAGAAGAGATGTCTGATGTCAGCCAATTGAGGAGGAATAAAAGTCAGGATCCAGAGACTTAAAGCTTGTTATTTTTACTCCATCACGAGTCTCTCCTCCAAGAGAGAAAGTAAAACAGATGGAGAGGACCAGGATTATACTGCTTAGGACGCCAGTCTGGAGATCATGTCCTCTACGAGGATCGAGAAGCCATGCTTAGGATGGAAAAGGATGAAAAGTATAAGATTTATTGGAGAGACACTTGGACAAGTAACCACGACAGTTAAAACTGGCAGGGCCTTGGATGACCTATCTCATCTATTGTTGCGCATTGTTTCCAGAATATGACATGCATATTGCAAGTCCTCATAATGTTTCTTAGAGCTTTGGATAACACAATCATAAACAATGTTGGTCCACAAATTTGTCACCCCACAAACAGAATCATTATTTATTGAAGCCTCACCTTTCACAAAGTGTGTTTGGAAAGCAAGCTCCATAATGCGCACAATTAGTTTGGACATTTCTTAGAGGTAAGGAATACAAAGAAGATATGCTGAAAGAAATTTTTTTTTTTTGTCATAAAACCTAAGCTGTCGTACTCAGAACAGTCTCCTAGCACAAGGCAAGGCCGGTTCTGGTAGCAAACAATACCATGGTTTTTTGTTCGCACTGGCAGTGATATCTGGCAAACAGGACCTCGAAACTTAAAATTCACTATCTTCGGCTTTCATAATTCTAGAGTGGCAGGCCATGAGATAAAGGGGAAGCAATCGATGTAATCTCCCTCCATTCACCCTACACTAGGAGGTTTCTAGCTTGTAACTCTCTTCCACAATCACACTCTCTCATCAGAGACAGGCAACAACAAGAAGATTGGTCCAGCGAGCAAGAACTGAGTTGTTATATACGAAAGTAGGCGAAATACTGCAAAACCAGAGCATACTGCCTCTTTGTTGGGTAGTGGGTTAGCTGGTGGGCAGGTGATTACATGGTTATAAAATGATAATTTTCAGGGAATTAGTTGCACTTGGCAGTCGCACAAGATATTCCTAAGTAAATTGAATCAATTCACACTCAGCTGTGTGGAGATCATAAACAGATTGTTTCCTGTCCTAATTACCTTCAATGTCACATTAGTCATTGTAACTTTGAGTAATCTGACTCCCCTCTCTGGACCTTAATTTCAGAGATTTTAATATGGGTATATGTAGATGCCCTGGCTAACATATTTTAGAGACTTCTTTGTGAACAGGTACTCTGTTGGATAATTTCCATAGATACTTGCCAATAGTTGTACTATATTATTGTATAACCTCCCTCTTGGTGTTAACAAAACAAGTTATTCAATAAATGGTTGCCCATTTTTCTTCCCCGATTTAGCGGCAAGAGGTCTCGTGAAAATATGGTTATATATGTACTGGCAGTTGTCGTTATTGAGTAGTTTGTTCTGAATATAGAGACCTAATGTGCTTTGGTCACAGCTCTGCTCACAAGAGTGCTTAAGAAAAATTAAAGAGCCGTTGCACCAAAGACCCAGCAACTTAAGAAGGTTCTATAGCCAACCATAGTGAAAGGTGCTAAAAGGAACCTCTAACAAATAAGCCCCTCTGCTAGCAAAAGAGATATGGTCCTGAACAGATATTAAACTAGAAGTGAACCTGCTTTGTCAAAAGCACACTTATCTTTTGTGCAATAACACAAATGAACCTCCAACCATCCACTACTTCCTAAATCATGGAGAGATAAGCCTCGCACATTGTTATTAATGGTTTGTAGGGCTTTGTGTTAATCCCACATAGACTTCTAGAAGGTGTAAATTATAGCGAGCTGAGACAAGGGCTTCCAAGTTCAAGTCCCATCCTGGCAAATGTAGCGTGAGACCCCAATTTCATGACAACAAAAAATGTGGACCTTCAGATATATAGCCACGAAGTTAGGGGCATAGTAGTGTTCCAGAGTCAATGAGAAAGAACACATCCATGGCCTTGAAGGGTAAAAGGAAGCCAGTAGGCTATTAGTGAAAACTGTCTGACTGCTTGGAATTCGCAAAAAGTCTAGATGCTCTAGGCCTGGATACAGAAGTAATATCAATTAGGTTCGTGTAATGCAAATCGGTTAATAAAGATATCCAAACAAACCGTTTCAAATTTGAAAATGGACAATATTTGAAGTGCCTGCTAATTGATACCCGAAGGAGGTAAACTATTGATCAATGATTTATCAGGTTGATTTTTTATTAAATTATTGCAATTAAAATAATAAAGCAGATGCATAAAATCTTGGCCTTTCATTGACTTAAAAGTCACTTGCTTATTAAAAGTCCATTATTACATAGTTTAATCAGAAAGCAAACTATACTTGGTCAACTTGAAACTATTCTTAACTTCAACTCCTGAATGGTTTCCCACACATTTAGTAGGTTTTATACAGAAACTTATTTTTAAGCTTGTAGAAAGCAGGCAGATGGAATAACATCCTGGGGTGGAAACATGCTTATTGTTCATTGAGTTACTTTTTAAGTTGGGCAGTTTTTCAGATTAAATAAGCATTTAAGATTAACTCATGTGTTATGCAAGTGTTTACAAAATTAGAAAAGCTGTTAGCCATGCATTGAAATTATTGTTTGAATATAATGATATATGTATATATATATTATATACAAATATATATATATACTTTACATATATTTGATTCTACTTCTAATGGAAAAGAAGCTTAAGGGAATCTAAGAGTCATAGGGACATTGACAGACATTAAACAAATGCAGGGTATAATTTTTATTACTAATATTTTACATTTGGTATAATGTCAACAGTTAGGAGCACTACAGAACCCTGTGCAGTTCCACAGGCAGAGACATGGGTTGTATAGGCTGTGCATTTGCATTGCAGTACTTTTTAGTCTTCCCTATGAGTGAAATGTGTTTTCCTCCCCTGACTTCTCCACACTGGCCTATTATGAAAATGGAATGTTTCTCCGATCCTTTGGTGTAACCCTTGTCCAGTTGCACAGAAGTCCTGGATCCTACTCAAATCCTCTCATGATAAACATGATTCCAGTCTTCTGCCAATGGCCAGTTTACCTTCAGGACTGTGAGATTAAAACAAATCATTTAGAACAAGGTTTCTTTCTTCCAGCTATTTTTATACAAACCATGCACTGTCTTTATGTTGATATAATTCCTGATGCTCTGTCTACAAATGTGCTGCTTTTGGCTCTAGATCTATAAAAATTTCATCTTTGTCAGCTTTGGTAACCATTCGATTTAAAAATGAACATAATTAATTCTTCATGACATTGATTTTGAGGTTCTAGGTCATGAGGGTTAGGAATGTAAAATGATGAATATAGGGGAAGATTCCTCACACCTCTGCTTCTCAACGGGCGTAGACAGGAGCATCCCTTTCATAATTTCCTAGCCCAAGTCTTGATTGAAACATCTACTATAACTTGTAATCATTTTAAAAACATAAGTTTTTAAGTGAGAAATGAGTCTATTGTGGGTGGTGCTGGAGAGAATTGGTGTCCCTAGCGGTTAAGAGCACGACGCTCTTGCAGAGGACCCGGTGTTCGATCCCCAGCACTCCATCAATGTCAGGTTGGCGATAATCTGTCTTAACTCCAGTTCCAGAGGATATCGCGGAACCCACCCATTGAGCTCATATGGAGTCCTCCTCCGCGATCGCATTGACAAGGGGTACTGCCACACAAACACTATCGAGATGCGACCCTGGGACACGATACTATACTCTCCTATACACATAAAACCATTAAAATATGGTAACAGAATAAAAAAGGTGAGAGATAGTGTTCAGGAAATTGGGAGGTTGAAGACCCTCGAGCTTCAATTGTTAAGAGCCCTTTGCCTCTCCTGCAGACATGGGACCAGAGGTTCTGGTTCTGAACCATGGCGAAGTGGTCCGGACTTTTCGCATGCTCGAAAAGCGTCGATGCCCATAGTGTTCTTCACATGTACCACACAACCATGGATGCGCACTTTAGATATATGCTAGGAAGCACATCGATCACCTCCCATCCTAGCACATTAACACAACAGACAGGCTCTATAATTTTATAAACTTTGCTCAAATAAAACAGTGGACCTCATTCTTAAAATAAAGCTATAAGTACCACATTTCAATCCCGTGATGACTGCATTAAATAGCACAACATTACATCATGCTTGGGGACTAAAGTGCATCACAGGTCTCTCATAATCTAGCTGTTTGCAGCATTTGTCACCTTTCTCCTTGTGATTTTGGTTCTAATGGCCTAGCCCTGCAAACACCTCCTCTGTGTGCTGTCTTGTTCTTGTTTGTCCTAATTGCTGTCTGTCTCTGGTTGTAATTTCTCTCATTTCACTCTACTAACTTATGACTTCTCTTCAAAAACACAGTTTCAGCTCCTTCTATATCTGTGTATATAGAATTTCTCTCTGAAGCCTTCAGGGCGCGAGTCAGAGAGGCCCAAGTGGTATGAGAGGATGCCATTTTGTGGAAGCAGCCAATTTCCTGCTTTTCTCCAATCTCTACATCTACCATTTGTCTATAATTACCTGTTTTATTGTTTCGGACTCCCCTACTAGTGAGGTGCGTAAATGTTGTTTTTGTTCTGTTTTGTTTTTTTTTTTTTTTTTTTTTTTTTTTTTTTTTTTTTTTTTTTTTTTTTTTTTTTTTTCTTTTTTAAAAATAGTCTTCCCACTACATAGTTTTTTTATTTTCCTTTGCAATGATCCCTATATAATAGAGAATCTCATTATCTGTCTGTATTATAATAGGAGACAAGATTTCATACATAAATAATCTTCTGAAACAAAAGCATAGTAAGCCCTCGAAACACATATAGTTATTAAAATATAGAAACGTTATATGTTATAGTGGATGCAGATGCTCCTCATTTATGCCTATCGTGTATCGGAGGAGGAGAACAAACCAAATAGCGAACTTGGTTGTTGATTTTTAATTTTTTCAGTTTATATGCTTCTCCAAACTGCTAGGTGCAAGACATTGGAACTCCAAATTTCATCTTTAGTAGAAACTTTCCTTCAATCATATAACATTGAGCCTCTTGAACAGAATCCAGTCCTCAAAGTCCCATTCCAGTAGCTTGGAGTTTCTGTCTTATGGTGTTCACATCTAATCCCCAAACTGGGTGACTGTCTGGTCCATGTTTGGCCCATGTTTTCCCCAGAGGCTCTCTGTTCCTAGGCTTTAAATTCAGCCTCATAGAAGCTTTCAGCCACAGGCTTTGCTTTGTTCTATCTTAGGCAGAGAAAGTGTTCCAATGTGTATTAGTAATAAATGACCATGCCCAGCTATATAACCTTTCGCTCGCACACGCTTTACATGGGCAACTTCAGCTCCTCAAGTATTCATGCTCCTCAGAGCAGAGCTCCGTCTGCACTCCTTCACGTCTTTCGTTTTCTGTTCTGAGTGTAAATGTCCAGTCCTAGTTAGCACTTAGAATTTTCTTCTACTTCAATATGTTTTCAAATTTGCTCTTCTTTATTTTTTTACCTAAATGGTGTTACTGTTTCTACAGACAGGGTCTCCCTTATAGCCCAGCGTCCTGGAACTCATCTCTGTAGACCAGGTCCTCGACCTTTATATCTCACACAAAGAGCCGCTGCCTCTGGCGCTGTCCCACGGTATTCATGGATTTTTAAAGGTGTGCGCCACCATGCCTGGCTTCAAATTGCTTATTTTTGTGTACCTGGGGATATGGATTTATATATCTGCATGTGGTATGAATGTGCAGATGTACTTGTTAACGTGGGTGTGTGGGGGATGAAGGTGCCCACTTCTGAATGTGCATATGGAAGCCAGAGGTAAACATCAGGTATCTTTCGTTGAGCTATAGCTTCTGCGTGCGTGCTGTTTCCATGCTTAGGCTCATTGAATATCCTACTGATATCCAGGCCATATACCACAGTTTGAGGTGGCTCGAGCTAGTGGTTCTCATCTGGTTTCTGTTTGCTCTGATAAAACACGTGAAGTGTCAAATATGATCTACGGGAGGAAAGAGATTGTCCTATTTTGCAAGCCTAAAAGCTCACAGAATCCAAAGCTCCATCTAACAATCGACCAAGGCGGGACTCAATGCAGGAGCCTAGTACCGGCAGAGATTACACTCAGAACACAGGCCACGGAGGAATATAGCAGCTTGCTTCCCTCTGCTTGCTCAGCCACTTTTTCTGTGTGGCTCAGACCTACTTGCTGAGCAATCACACAGTGAACTGGTCCTCCTTTACATCAATTACTCACATTAAAGTGAAAATGCCTCACAGATATTTACACAGGGCAGTCTGATGGAGGGAAATTCCTCAACATGGTTCCTTTCTTCCCAGGTGTGTCAGTTTGNATGCCAATAAAGGTTTCTGGGGGCGGGAGGGTGTTTCCAAGAAGACAAGAATTGAGTTACATACCTTCACAAAGTGCTATACAGTTTAGATTCCGACTCTGCAGGAACCTTGACTGAATGGATCGGGTCTGAAAAAGAAAGCAAAGAGCAAAGCTGGATCAAATGCTAGATCTTTCTCTAGAGAGGCTTGTCAGCTACTGATGACAGGAATAGGAACTGGGTATCTGGAGTTTCCAGTCACCCTTCATTTGCCTACACATAATCAGCCTAATGGGCCAACAAAAAGCTTCCATATTTACACTTTCATCTAAACTCAGCCTCTGCTTTCATACTTATGACAGAGACAACATATCTTATGACACAACCGATGCCTTTAAATGACCTACAGAGACCACAGTTTCACTGTTTCCGCATCCACCGTATAGCCAAAACTAGCCTCGGGGAAGGAACAGTAACTCAAGGCTGGGCCAAGAAAAAAAATACCTGGGGGATGGTATTCATCCTGTTATATCTCTGGACCAGCTCATCCTTGGAGGGCATCCTGTGCTGTCCTTTTCCCATTCCTGTCACAGAACAAAATCAGTTCATTCATCCATTTCTTAAAATATTTACTGAAGTACCTACTATGTGCCAGATATCAGCTAGAAAGACTTGGCAATATACTGGTGAATAAAACAAGATATTTGCCCACACAGAATTTAGTCTGGTGGAGACTACAGGCAAAGAACAAGTAATTACAACATAGTATAGTTAGAGTTGTGACGGGGAGATTATAGAGCACTCTGTGAAGTACAGAAAGGGTAGCCCAGAGGTTTGAAGATGTCCTGATGCAACAAGACTCAGAACCTCGGGATTAGGAAGAGTTAGTATAACCAGATGTGAAAAAGCTTGAGGATAGCCATGTGACTTAATTTGCATCAAGTATAATGAATGACAAAAGATCGACAAGAAATTATGTAGAAGATATAAATGAAGGTAAGATCAAACAAGCCTCACAGGCTGTTAAGGTGACTAAAGTTTATCCTAAGGACATCAGGGAACTACTAAAGGTTCTAGCATAGGGAAATAACACATGATGCAAGCCAGGAAAGAGGGGCTCAGGAGAGTAGGGCACCTCAGAGTCAGAGCCAAGAGACATGAGTAGAAAGCAAGCAAGCAGACAAAGTTCAAGATGCTGTAGTTCTGAAGTAACATTAAAAGAGGACCCATTCACTCAGAAAAAAGGAGAAAGCAAAGCCCTTCCACAATGAGTTATTCTGCACAGGTAATCACAATGGTAACTACCTTAAAGAATTCTACTGTTAGTCTTCCCAGACTTCAGAAAAAAGTGCCAAATCCATCTAGCTGCTACATTATCTAAGTGCATAAGGTCTTTACCATTCATAACCCACACTAAAGAGGCCTTGTTTGTAGTAGACTGAAACAGGATTTTTCCTAATATCAAACAGTGACCCTATGTTCCCTTAGTCCCAATTCTTTTTGGCCTGAGGACAGGTCTATATAGCCTCTTGGGGGTAGGGGGAGGAGGAGAGATAAACATGAAAATGATGTATTATTACAGTCCATAAACAGGACTCCAATCTCATCATTCTACTCCAGAACCTTCTACTACTATAACTCCACTCTATTTCAATTCTTAATTTTGTCATTGGCTTTAAATTTTTTAATGTTTTTGTTGGTGCTAGGAACTGAACTTGGGTCCTCTAATATTTTATTTTATTCATCATTATTACAATGTAAGTCTAACTACAGACATGCAGGTACACAGGGGTCACATTGTACACATGGAGGTTAGAGGACTTTCAAGAACTGGTTCTCTTCTTCAAGGTTCCAGGGATCAAACCCAGGTTATCAGGCTTAGCAAGCACTTTCACCCCCTGAGCCATCTCAACAACTAATTAGTTTAGTGATACCATGGTGGTTATAACCTCCCAAGGTTGTAACCACTGGATTGAAACTGGTCACTGAGCAGGCTGCCAACTCACCTTGCTTTCAATACACTGAAGTCTCATGATAAACTCATGGCCTTTCCTTCTACAGGACAGACATAAAGCAGCCCTCTATTTCTACCTCCTTACGTTATCCTTAACAAGGCTCAGCTCAGCTATTGGAGTGAAAAAAATCCTAAAAGAAGTTCCCATTTAGGTTCTACCTCAAAAGCAGCAGGAGAAAGAACAATTTTATTTCTGTCACGAGCCTTGGAGGTGGCACTTATGACCTAACAAAAATCTTGCCCTATCTCAATCCTGTTGCCTGTTCTATTCATACTGACCCAATGACTTTTCTATTCCTGTCCTGCAACTAGACTGAGAACTTGGTGGCCAGAATAACATCTTGATACTTTGTGTCCAGAATTAACCCCTAAACAGAACTAGAGGAACATATTTACCAACATCATTCACTGTCCCTAAGTTCTTCTAGCACATATGGCCAAGTTATTAGCAGTTTCATTGGTCAGATGGATGCTTTCTGTTCATACTGATCCCCATCCAGAAAACACACCCAATGCCACTAACCCAAAGGTACCTCCCCTTATCGGTCCAATCTAATGAGTAAAACAATGGCCTAGCTGTCAGGAGACTCAGATTCCAGTCCCATCTCTGCTACTCATAGCTAGTTTAGGATATCAGCTTCCTTATCTAAATAAGAACACTGGCTGCTGTTGCAGAGGACCTGGGTTTGATTCCCAGCACCCACATGGCAGCTTAACAACTGTCCATAACTCATTTTAGGGGATCCAACACCTTCTCCTGACATCTATGGGCACTGCGTGACACGGGTGCACTGACATACATGCAGGCAATACACTCATACATATAAAACAACAAAATACTTTTTGCTGGGGGTGGTGGCACATGCCTTTAATCCCAGCATTTGGGAGGCAGAGGCAGACAGATCTCTGTGAGTTCCCAGTCTGTTCTACATAGTGAGTTCCAGGACAGCTGGAGCTGGTCTCAAAGAGACCAAAGAGGGGAAAAAATTAAATACTTTTTAAAAAGTTGGAATCATGATGAAGAAGCCAAAAACACTAGCTCAACTCCACTGCTACTCCCACTTTGGACCTGAAACACACTTTTAGTATGTGATGGGCATTTGCCCTATGTAGACCTATGTTTGCTTCAAGACAGTTTAACTCTAAGTGACTTATCTAAGAGAAAGCACTACCCTGAAATTAAGTTATATTTATTTTGCAGTACTGGGAATTATATATCTAAGGCCTAATACATGCCAGACAAGAGTTCTACCACTGAGCTACATCTCTAGAACAGGGTTATTATTCCTTTGTATTTTGTTTTTATGGAGTTTTACCACAATAGAAGCCTTGTGTTCCATTCTGTCTGCCTTTAAGCAATATAAAAAATGCATCCTACATACAGTCTTCAAGGGTTTTGCCTATTTTTTTAGTATTTACTTATTGTCTGTGTGAATGTGTATACCACTGCTTGTGTGGAGGCCGAAGATAACTTTTTTTTTTTGTCTTTTTGAGACAGGGTCTCCCTGTAGCCCCAGCTGTCCTGGAATTCACTCTGTAGACCAGGCTGGCCTTGAACTCACAAAGATCTGCCTGCCTCTGCCTCCCAAGTGCTAGGATTAAAGGCGTGCGCCACCATGCCCGGCTTGGTTTTAAACTTTTAAGGATCCTCTTGCCTCAATCTCCCAAATCCTGGGATTATACGGGTGAGCCACCACACCTGATGAATTTGACATTTTTTAGAAGTGTTTGCCTTTCTAAATTTGTCTTATTTCATTTGCCATCCACTTAGTCACAAATGACAGGATTTACTTCCTTTTTATGGATGAATAAAAAAGATCTGTGTCTTTCTCCGTACCCATCCATGTGTCAACAGCATTCAGGGTTTTTTTCTATATCCTGGCTATTGTGAATAATGCTGTAGTAAGCATAAAAGTGTAGGCGCCTGCCTCTGCCTCCCAGGTGCTGGGATTAAAGGCATGGGCCAACATTCTTGGATTGTCTTTATGTACTTTGAATCAGCTTCTTATCTAATACTCGGATTACAAACATTCTCTCTTTCTGAATGTTTTCATTTTGTGATTAGTTTTTATGTGTATAAGTGTATTCCCTGCTTGTACACAAGTGTTCTGTGTCATGCAGTGCCCATGGAGGTCAGAAAAGGGCATCAGATTTTCCTGGAACTGGAGTTAATGGGCAGTTGTTAGCCGCCATGTGGGTGCTGGGAATTTCTTTTTCCTCCTCCTCCTCCTCGTCCTCCTCCTCCTCCTCCTCCTCCTCCTCCTCCTCCTTTTTTTTGGGGGGGGGGTCTTTTTGATACAGCTTTTTGAGGCAGGATTTCCCTGTAGCCCCAGCTGGCCTGAAACTCACTATATAGACCAAGCTAGCCTTGAAGTCACTGAGATCAGCCTGCCTCTGCCTCCTAAGTGCTGGGATTAAAGGCATGCCCCACCACACCCAGCCCGGTGCTGAGAATTTTAAGAGCAGCCAGTGCTAACTGCTAAGCCATCTCTCCAGAAGCCTCCCCTAGCCCTCGTGATACTGCCCTTGATACAATTGGCTTAGTTTTACTTTTTTTCTTTGTTTCCTATTCTTTTGTGTTATGTCCAAAATTCATCACCAAGATCATGTTGAGAAGCTTTATCCTTATAGTTTCTTCTAGCAGTTTTCACTAGTCTTCGTAGACTTAGGGGTCTTGATCTTTCTAGGACTTTTATTTGTCTTTTATTCATTTCATGCTAATTTTGTGCAGGGTTCAGGCTCTGGCTCAAGGTTATAGGGCTTGCCTAACACATGCAAGACCCTGGGTTGTCTCTAGCACTGGAGGGGGTGGGGGTAGGGGGGCTCAGAGAGACAGAGAAAAGTTAATTAATTTTATATCTGGTATAAAAGATAGGTTCCAGGGCTGGAGAGATAGCCTAGCAGTTAAGAGCACCGACTGCTCTTGCAGAGGACCCGGGTTCCATCCCCAGCACACACATGGCGGCTGAGAACCGTCTGTAACTCCAATTCCAGGAGAACTCCAGTTCCAGGGGAATCTGAGACCCTCTTCTGACCTCCGCGGCATTGCACGACACTGGTGCACAAACCTACCTGCTGACAGTACATTCATACACATACAAAAATAAATAAAATTATATAAAAAAAAAACACAGGTTCCATTTTATTACTGTAAAAAAATAAAAATAAAATATTTTTAAATTTATTAACTATATATCCATGTGTTTATTTCTGGGGTTTCTATACTGCCCTGTTGGTCTTATGTGTCTGCTTTTACACCAACAAAATAGTGTTTTGGTTACACTATAGCTGTGCAATATAGTTCAAAATCCCGAAAGATGATGCCTGTAGCTTTTTTCTTTATGAAATTACCATATGGGATCTTTTCTGGTTATAAACTACTTTGCTTTTCTTTCTTTCTTTCTTTCTTTCTTTCTTTCTTTCTTTCTTTCTTTCTTTCTTTCTGATACATGGTTCTCACTACATAACCTTGGTTGACCTCGAGCTCACTATTTAGACCAGGTTGGCCTGGAATTCACAGAGATACGCCTGCCTCTTGTTTTTCTATTTCTGAAAATGAAAAAAGGCCTTGGTATTTTGATAGAGATTGCATGGATCTCTAAGTCACTTTGAGTAGTGTGGACATTTTCATATTACTTGCTCCACTCCACGAACACAGGACAGTAGTCTAAGTTAGTTATTTGTGTCATCTTGTTTTGTTCATGGGTGCTACAGTTTTTGTTGCAGATCTTTCATACTCTTAGTTATATTTATTATATGTTTTATCCTTTTTGATGCTATTGTAGTTCATTTTCTTGTTTGAGATTTTTGTTTAGTTTCGGGGGCTATGTTTGTTGTTTTTTTGTTGTTTATTTGTTGTTTGTTTGGCTATGGCGGGGACTGAAGCCAGGCCCTTGCACATGCTAGGCAAATACTGTACCACTGAGCTTCATCCCAACTCTGACACTTCTATGAATAAGATCATTTTCTTTGCTTTCTTTTCCAGCAGTCCAATTTTACACGGTACCTCTTTTATTACAGTAATTGCATAATTCTATTGCTTAGCACCCATCACTAAAGAGGGAGTGCCTCAAAGGCAGAGAACACATTAATTTCTCCAGCTATCCAGGAAAGAACATGGGACAAAATTGGCATCAAACATCTACTGAATGAATCAATGTCTTTTACAGACTTCTGCAGCCTAGATCTGCAGTTTCTCTCCACTAACTCCTCCCTTCCCGTTTCCTCCTATTTCTTCTGAAAAAGGAACTTCCTGCAAAACTGATTCCCATTGTTCACCCTGGATAATGTCTATACCCTGAAGGCTCTCCTCCCCAAGCTTTTAAGTGCCTGGGCATAGTAGATGTGGATCTCCTTTGGCTCCCACATAAGCTTAGGAGTTAAAACTGAGATGCCCTAACATTAGGAGTGGGCTGCATGTGTGCTTACATTTTGAGGAAAGGAAGTCTGCTTCAGTATATATTTGTTAAATATAAAAATGATATTTTAGTTAGTTCTTATAAGTTAAATACTATATACTACACACATATATACACACAAAATCTTCTATCAAAATTGATGTTTGGGGAAGACAAGTTCAATTTGTATTGTAACTTCACATATACCTTACACCTGCCGATCACCCAGCATAAGAAGACAGGATTAAGTCGGGCGTGGTGGCCTATGCCTTTAATCCTAGCACTTGGGAGGCAAAGGCAGGTAGATCTCTGGGAGTTCAAGGCCAGCCCGGTCTACAGAGTGAGCTCCAGGCCAGCTGAGACTAAAAGGGAGACCCTGTTTCAAAAAAAAAAAAAAAAAAAAAAGGATTAAAGGGGTTTTATTGATATTTATTTCAAGATGAAAATACAAAACCCATCCCTAGTTATGTCATTAAAAGCTTAATGAGGGGGCTGGAGAGATGGCCTAGCGGTTAAGAGCACCAACTGCTCTTGCAAAGGACCCGGGTTCGATCCCCAGCACCCCATGGCGGCTAAGAACCGTCTTTAACTCCAGTTCCAGGGGAATCCGACACCCTCTCCTGACCTCTGCAGCATGGATGCACAAAGCTACATGCAGACAGTACATTCATACACATACAAAATAAATAAAATTTTAAAAATTGTTTAAAAAAAGCTTAATGATAATGTCGTGGCTTCATTTCTAATTGTTTTCCCTTAAAATGGCTTCAGAAACTTTCCTAAAAATTGTGTTCTCCTTTTATTCCATAAAAAATAAAAAAGTGAAGAACGTTCAGTTTTGAACGTGCTGAATTTGAGATACTTGGGACCATCTGGAGCTTGGGAATGAGGTCTTTGCTTGGAGAGCAGATTTGGGAGTTGTCAGCAATTAAAGCTAAGGAAATGGATGGAGTGACTCAGAGTACACATGCAGAAGGAAGGAGGGTGAGGTCAGACACTAAAGGACAGACAGGATACAGAGCCTATGAGGGAGACTGAAAAAAAAATGTTTTTAATAAGAAAGGACTGGAGAAATGGCTCAGCAGTTAGGAGCAATGACTACTCTTGAAGTTCCCAGCACCCACATGGTAGGTAACAACCATCCCTAACTCCAGATCCAGGCGATTTGACACCCTCTTCTGGCCTCCATAGGCAATAATAAAATGACACAGGTGCACTAACAAACATGCAAGCAAAGCATTCATACTATAAAATAAATCAAAAGAAGTTTTATGAAAAAAGTTAAAAATAAAGAAGCAAAAAAGAACCTGCAAGAAAGAATCACTACGTTACCTAGCACAATTCCTCCTTTTTACACAGGAGACACTTAAAAAAAAGGAATTATCAAGCAAACTTAGCAAGCATAGACTTTTAAAACACTATTATGATAGAGAGATAAACCTTGAAAGGTCCAATGGACCCATCAAAGAGACACATCCCAAATGAACAAATACGCCACGTAGCATAGTTTATATGAAAGCAGGGGTGTATGAGGCATCCTGAAGGATGGAGAAAGGAGGAGGTTAAGGTAGAACTTAGCAGGAACAGTACTAGTATTAGATCTCAAAGAATGAGTAGGAATTTATCAAGAATGTCAGGGAGAGATTAGTTGGAAGGACATTGCAGGCAGCAAGATCTGCAGGTATAAATGCACTAGATCATGAAATTGTACAGGGTACTTTGGAAATTCCAAGCAAGTGATTTGGTACATCTGGGATTTAGTGCTTCAGGAAAAAGCGGAGGCAATGAAGCTGGACTGCCAGGCAAGATCAGGTTACAAAGGATTCTCTAAGACATGATAAAGTGTTTGGATAGTATCCTGAAGTCCAGGGGAAGCCACTGAAGGATTTTCCAGGGTGAGAAAAAGGATCAGATTCATGTTTCACAAAGATCATTCTTGCATCTAACTGGAAGACAAGTTAAAGGGACAAGGCCAGAAACCATCAAACTAAATAGGAGGCCAGCTGTGGACTCCAAAGGGAACTGGAACCAGTTTAGGCCAGAAGCAAGAGGGAAAGAGAGAAGCTGAATGATCAGAACTGTAGAAAAGGTAACACTGTGTGTGATAACATGAAGTAAAGGAAGAAGTTTCCAGTCAAATCTGACACCAAGTTTCTGCTTGGACAGTTGGCTAGGAAAATCCATTCACAGATAATGAATAGTAGAGTTGAAGCAGATCTGGGATTACTGTGATGAACTTTGTTGTAGGCACATTCATTTTAAGGGATGGACATGTTGATTGTTGGTCCTGGAGGGCCAAGGATATATGTGAGCTAGTAACTTGGACAAGAATCAGATTTCCCATACTAAAAATGTAGAGAAAGAGAAAAAGAAGACTTAGGATATAGTTGAGTTCTAAACAGAAAATAAAGAGTCCTCTTAGAATGCCTAAAAAAAGACTTAGGATATAGTTGAATGCTAAAGAGAAAATAAAGAGGAGCCCTCTTAGAATGCCTAAAAGGAGGACTCAGCTAGAACTCGGTTGTCTCAGAATCAAGCAGTGCATGAGAAGCATCAATTGTGTATGTCATCCAATAAAGTATGAGTTTGTGGGGGCAAAAACTACTTCATTTTTATATTTTCAGAGCTAACGTTGGCCAGGATTTAGAGTAGTAAGTTTAATGAAATCTGGACAGTCATTGCTAAATAGTGGAAACTATAGGCGTAATCTTATTTGTTTATTTGAGACAGGATTTATTTGTTTATTTATTTATATTTATTTGGTTCAGGACCTCAATATGTTACCCAGATCATCTTTAAACTCATTATATAGCCCAGGCTAGCCCAGAATTCATGATCCTGGGATCATAAGGACTTGTCACCAAGCCCACCAGAGTCTTCTCCAGTTCAGATCCTCTTGACCATAATCTGCTTCTCACAACTTCTCAGTTAATTTAGAAATGTATTTATCAGTATAAGTTATCCAGTGACCAAGCTACCCACAGGACAATTCACCAAGGTTTGAAAATTTATCAACTTTTAAAAATTTGCTTTTGCCAGGTGCAGTGGTACATGCCTTTTAATCCCAGCACTTGGGAGGCAGAGGCAGGCAGATCTTTGTGAGTTCAAGGCCAGCCTAGTCTGTAAAGTGAGTTCTAGGACAGCTGGGGCTACAGGGAGACACTGTCTCAAAAAGACAAAAAGAATGTCTTTGGAAACCAGATTTCAACTTACTAAAATTATTGATTTACCCCCAAATTATTTCTTTCAGAAATTTATAGAGTTCAAAACAATTGAGTTGCATAAAAAGGTTTAATAGTTTTTGACTGTCCTTTTTTTTTTTTGGCTTTTCAAATAGTTTTAGTTCTACTTAATTTAGTTTTAGTTCACCAGAGTCTTTTCTTTGGGGTGTGATGAGGCAGATTTAAGTCCAACTTCTCTGTCAGTTTTATATGTTACATAGATCAGACACTTGGGATTCATATGCCTGGAATAAATAAAAACACTATTTGATTGAGATGATAAATATATCTATGAATTAAAAATAGTTAAAGTGAGTACTTCCCAACTCATCCTATGAGTCAAATATTATTTGATACTGAAACCAAAGACATCATGAGAAAACACAAAACAACTCTTTAAAATATCAGCAAATTCAACAAAATACTAGCAAATCCTACAGATATAGAAAGAATTAAATACTATATTAAGTGGGGTTTTTCCTAGGAATGCAAGGTTGGTTTTCTATCTTAAAGTCAACTAATATAATATGCCTTATCATAACAAAAGAATAAAGAATGAAACCACATTATAATATCAATATATACATAAGCATTTCACAAAATTGGACAATTTCAAATGAGGAACACAGGTGAATTTTCCAGTATATTAAGAGGCATATTTCAAAAAAGCAGAGAAAGATGCAGAAAAGTTATGGCAGAATGCATGATCTGGGATGGGTAGGGGTGGGGTGGGGGGAAGGGAAGGGGATATATGCCTGAACTGAATTGGAAAATGATGTATGAAATACACAAAGCATCAATAAAAAAAAAAGAGGCATGTTTGCCTGTAGGGCATCCTCGAGTCTCAGGGAACACCATGTAAGAAGGATCAGAAATACTATTAAAAGTTAAAGGTTGAGGAACAGAGAAAAACAGTGTCTTCTGGACATGACTGCTGCACTCAAGAACTCGCGGCAGCTATGCCTGCCTGCACAAGACCTGGATGAAATCAAGCCAGTCAGCATTCCAGTATGGAAAGAGAAGGGGTTCACAAACCTCTACCCCTAGCTGAGGATCTATGGACAGTTGATGGCTTCTGGGGGAAGGAAAGTGAGTTTTCTTTAAGGATGTGGCCTCTGGTAGGTCAACGATGCTCAAATAGATGGTCCCATGCCCAGGAGTATCTGGGTAGCCCAAATTGGACTCAATGGGTTATTTTTAAAATATTTTATTTTATTTTTATGTTTCATGTGTATGAGTGTATTGCCTGCATGTATGTAAGTGCACCTGTATCATCAATGCTCACAGAGATCAGAAGGTATTGGATCCCCTGGACCTGGGGTTACTAACAGTTGTTAGCTGCCATGTGAGTGCTGGGAGTCAAACCCTGGTCCTCTACAAGAGCAGTCAGTGCTCTTAATAGCTGATCATTTTTCCAGCCCCTCAATGGGATATTGCAGAAGGGAGACGACACACAGAATTGTGAGCTAGGGAGGTGGGGGTGGGTCTTGGAGGAGTAAAAGGGAGGACCAAGAAGTGACGATGATCAAAATACATTGTATAAAATTCCTGGGGCTGGAGAGATGGCTCAGCGGTTAAAAGCACCTACTACTCTTTCAGAGGACCCCGGTTTGATTCCCAGCACCCACATGGCGGCTAAGAACTGTGGTGGCTAGGAACCATCTTTAAGCCAGGCATGGTGGCAAACACCTTTAATCCTAGCATTCAGGAGGTAGATAAATCAATCTCTGTGAGTTCAAGGCCAGCCTGGTATACAGAGTGAGTACCAGGCCAGCTGGGGCTATAAGGAGACCCTGTCTCTAAATAAATAAAAAAATAAATAAATTTCCAAAAGAATTAATAAAAATATTTTTTTAAAGATATGTCTGAAGCCAGGTGTGGTGGCGCACGCCTTTAATCCTAGCACTTGGGAGGCAGAGGCAGGCGGATCTTTGTGAGTTCAAGGCCAGCCTGGTCTACAGAGTGAGTTCCAGGACAACCAGAACTACACGGAGAGGAACCGCGTGTCAAAAACCAAAAAAAAAACAAAAAAAAAAAAAAAAAGAAAAAGAAAAGATAATGGTCTGAAACAAAAGCACAATGTCCTGATATCATACTTAATGTTAAAAGACTGGGCATGTCGTCCTAAAATCCTGAACAGAAGTGACAATAGTTAATCACCGGCCACTCTGTTCAGTATTATAGTGGAGGTTCCAGTAAGAGCAGTTAGTCCAGAAGAAAAATAAAGACATCGTACAGTGGCCGGGCGTGGTGGCACATGCCTTTAATCCTAGGCACTTGGGGGAGCAAGGCAGCATGAATGTCATTGTGAGTCACAAGGCCACCTGTCTACAGATGAGTTCCAGGACAGCTGGGGCTACAGGGAGACCCTGTCTCGAAAAGACCAAAAAAAAAAAAAAAAAAAAAAAAGACATCTAACAGGATGGAAGTGAGGAATCAATTGATTTCCTGAAGTACACAATGACATGGATCTTATATAGAAAATCCTGAACAAAAAAAAAACACACACACACACACACACACCTGAAGGATCTGGATGTGGTGGCACATATCTTTAATCCCAGCACTCAGCAGGCAGAGGAAGGTGGACTTCTGTGTGGCTGAGGTCAGCCTGATTTATATAGCCAGTTCCAGCCAAGTTGGGGCTACAGGGAAAACCTACCTCAAAAAACATTGGTATACAAAATTATCTATATACAAAAATCAACTTTAGTGGATTGTGACACGACTGAAGAGCACTGGCTTTCTTCTCAGGGTACTTGGTTCAGCTCCCAACACCTACATGTCTAGTCACACATGACATGATCTTATATATAGAAAATCCTAGCCTGGTATGGTGGTGCACGCCTTTAATCCCAGCACTCGGGAGGCAGAGGCAGGCAGATCTCTGTGAGTTCAAGCCCAACCTGGTCTACATAGCGAGCTCCAGGCCAGCTGGGACTAAAGGGAAACCCTGTCTCAAAAAATACCAAAAAAAAAAAAAAAAATCCTGATAAACACACAACCATCCATAACTCCAGTTCCAAGGGATCTGACGCCCTCTTCTGACCTTCGTGGGCACTGCACAACACGGGTGCACCTACCTACATACAGGCAATACACTCGTACACCAAAAATAAAAAATAATAAATAAAATATTTAAAAAATTTTTTAATTTATTCTTGTATGTGTATGAATATACTGTCTGCATGTAGGTTTGTACATCTGTGTCGTGCAATGCCGCAGAGGTCAGAAGAAGGTGTCAGATTCCCTTGGAACTGGAGTTAAAGACGGTTTTCAGCTGTTATGTGGGTGCTGGGGATTGAACCCGGGTCCTCTGTAAGAGCAGTTGGTGCTCTTAACCACTAGGCCATCTCTCCAGCCCCCTAAAATATTTTTAAATCAATTTTCTTTCTACACAGTAGTAAAAAAAAAAGCTCAAAAAGGAAATTAAACAATTCTATTTGCAATAGCATCAAACAAAAAACTAATGCAAAAAATTTAACAGAAAAGCAAAAAACTTATACTGGAAACTACAAAGCATTTTTGAGAGAAATTTTAAAAGGGCTAAATAAGTGGGAATTCATCACATGCCTGTGGATTAGCAGACTTAACACGATTAGGATTTCAGTACTCCTTAAATTGATTTACAGATTTAACATAGTCTTCCTATCACAGCTGCAGTTGTTTGCAAAAATTGCCAAACTAAAATGAAATTCATATGGAAATTCAAGAGACTCAAAAATAACCAAAATGTTCCTAGAAAAGAAGAGCAAAGTTGGAGGACTCGCACTGCCCAGTTTCAAAACTTACTAGAGTACTCGGGACGGTGTGATGTCAGTGCAAGGACACACACACATGTCGGTGGAATAGAACTGAGACCAGAAGAAGAAATTCTCACATTTAAGGACAAGAGAGGAATTTTTATCAATAAATGACATTGGAACACCTAAATATTCACTTGCAAAAGAAAAAAGCTGGGCCTTGTATTAGTCATCCTCACATCCCTGCAATGAAATACCTGAGACAGTTCTATCTCATTTTAATTTTGGGGCGTGTGTGTGTGTGTGTGTGTGTGTGTGTGTGTGTTTGTGTGTGTGTGTGTGTGTATGTGTGTGTTGATATGTGTACATGAGTGCAGGTGCCTGTGGAGTTCACAGAAGGGTGTTGGATTCTCTGGAACTAGAGTTACAAGCATTTGTGAGCCACTGGACATGGGTCCTGGGAACTCTGCAAGAGCAGCACCTGCTCTTAACCACTGACCAGCTCTCTCTCTCCAGCCTCCTAGGACAATTTTATAGAGTTTTTTTTTATTTATTTATTTCACAGTTTGGTAGATTCAAAATTCAAACTGTACAGTGCAGACTTGGGGAAGGCCACTCCTAATTGCATCAACTCAGAGCATGGAAGGTAATCATGGCAAGCACATGCTGTAGCAAAATGTTCACATCTCTAACCAGACACAAAGAGAAGGGATAGGCAGGGTCCCATAATTCCCTTTGGGAGTGTACCCCAATGAATTAAGAAGGACCTTTCGATAGATCTTAAAGATTTTCAGCACCTCCCAATACCACTGTCATAGGAACTAAGCCTTTACATATGGGTATTTGGGAAGTATCCATTCAAACCAGAGCAGACCCTTCCCTAACACCACATACAAACATGAGCTAAGTGGATCACTGATCTCAGTATAGAAATGAGTTGAAGCTATTGGTCAAAGTGCCAAGAATATGTGATTTGGCTCTAAATTGGAAATCCAAACTCCTCCAAGGCTTTAAGAACATTGGAAAAGAAGGGAGTAGAGTTTAAGAGCAAAGGTTGGGGAGAAAAAACAGTCTTCTGGACATGACATGAGTCGTTGCACTCATTACCTCACTGTAGCTGTGGATCCCTGCACAAGACCTATCTATACACAATTATGCTCATCAGCATTGCATCATGAATCCTGAAGAGTTCATGAGGCTCCAGGGTCTAATGGCAGTTAATGGCTGCTAGCGGAGAGACTGTCTTTTTCTTCAGTGGGTGTAATCACTGGATAAGTTGCCCATGTTCCTGTAAATAGCTCCCCACCTGTGCTCGTGTAAGCACCTCTGACTAAACTCAGTGGGTCATGCACAAAAAGAAGACATGAAAGTAGGCAAAAGAATTGTTGGGAAGCAGAAGGATTTCAGTATGAGAGGAGGAACGAGAGAAGGTAACGGGGGCAGGGGGCAGTGCATATGACTAAAATTCATTATATCTGTATACGAAATTATCAAAGAATTAAACTACAGCAAAAAAAACCCTATAAATTGTGTGTTTTTTTTTACTTTAAATTATTAAAACTCTTGGGAAAAAATATCACAAAAGTGGATCTTCTTGATCTTAGGTTAGACAACAGTACCTTAGATATGACATTATAAGCACAAGCAACAAAAGAAACATTAAGAAATTGAACTTTGTCAAATTAAACATTTTGTGCTTAAATGTACCCCATCAGGAAATGAAAATATAATTCACAGAAATAAGGAATTATTTGCAAATCACATGCCTGATAAGGAAGTTGTATCAAGAATATATTTTAAAAAATCGTTGAGCTAGGGATTATAACTCAGTTGGTAGAATGCCTGCCTAGAATGCAGAAAGTCTTGGGTTCAGTCCCTAGCACTGCATAAATTGGACATGCACTTCTGTAATTCCAGCACTCGGGAGGTAGAGGCAGGAGGATCATAAGTTCAAGGTCATCTTCAGCTACATAATCATTCAAGACCAGGCTGGGCTACCTGAGAGCCTGTCTTAATAACAACAAAAGAACAAATCCAACAGCTCAACAATAAGAAAGATAATCCACTTTTAAAATGGGCAAAGAGGGGCTACAGAGATGGATGGCTCAGCGGTTAAGAGCACCCACTGTTCTTGCAGAGGACCCGGGTTGAATTCCCAGCACCCCCATAGCGGCTAAGAACTGTTTTTAAGCCGGGTATGGTGGCGCACGCCTTTACTCGTGAGGCAGAGGCAGGCAGATCTCTGTGAGTTCAAGGCCAGCCTGGTCTACAGAGTGAGTTCCTGGCCAGTTGGAGCTATAGGGAGACCCCGTCTCAAAAAAAAAAAAAAAGAAAAAGAAAAAGAAAGCAAAGAATTTGTATAGGCATTTCTTCAAATAAGACAAATAGCCAATTTATCTTTTTTTAAAAAAAAAAAGCTTTTTTTATTTTATTTATTTATTTTCTATGTGTATGAATGTACTGTCTGCATGTAGGTTTGTGCACCCGTGTCATGCAATGCTGCGGAGGTCAGAAGAGGGTCTCGGATTTCCCTGGAACTGGAGTTCTCCCGGAATTGGAGTTACAGACGGTTCTCGGCTGCCATGTGGGTGCTGGGGATCGAACCCTGGTCCTCTGCAAGAGCAGTCCTAGGCCATCTCTCCAGCCCCTTTGTTACCAACTGGGAATCCCACCATGAAAACTAGAGAAAATTCCTCCTGCTTCCAGTAGGGGGACAGAAAAAGTAACAAATCTGACTCTGCCCAACTCACTCTGTAGACCAGGCTGGCCTTGAACTCACAAAGATCCGCCTGCCTCTGCCTCCCCCACACCCGGCCTTTCTGTTCCTAACGACCCTGCCTTGGGGGAAACTTTTATCTGAGGCTAATCTACCTGAGTCATACAGAATCCTAATCAGAAATATCCACTTCCTGCTCCATTTAGCCTTGAGGTCTGAGATGTGAGGGTGTAAAGGGAGCTGAGAAGCAATGGTGAAAGTCACAGGTTCACTAAAGACTGACACCTAACCATACGGATGGCTTCTTTACCCTTCACCCGCCCTCATCATATCAATAGGGCTCCTGCTCAATAACCGGAACTCAAAGTTAAAAGAACTGCAAGCTGCAGACCCTGTTGAAGGAGTCTGTAGGAAAACCCACAGACAACCAAAAAAACAGGAAAAAAATTTAATCATATCACCACAGTTACAGCAAACAGTAAACTCAGCCTAACTCCTCCCCAAATAGAAATAAAGCTTCATATTAAAGACTTATCAGGCTTAGTTCCTTATATCTGATACATCATGTCCAGTTTTGACAAGACATGATAAAGTTAAGAGTTGGAGAGATGGTTCAGTGTTTAAGAACACTGGCTGCTTGGGACTGGAGAGATAGCCTAGCGGTTAAGAGCACCTACTGCTCTTACAGAGGACCCGAACAGTGGGTTCGATCCCCAGCACCCACATGGCGGACGAAAACCGTCTGAAACTCCAACTCCAGGAGAACTCCAGTTCCAGGGGAATCCGACGCCCTCTTCTGACTTCCATGGCATTGCACGACACGGGTGCACAAACTTGTATGCAGATAGTACATTCATACACATACAGAAATAAATAAAAATTTTTAAAAAACTAAAAAAAAAAGAACACTGGCTGCTTTTACAGAAGACTCAAGTTCAGTTCCCAGCACCCACATGACAACTAGAAACCATTTGTAACTCCAGTTCCAGGGCATCACATGCTATCTTTTGGCCACCGTGGGAATTGCATGTTGGGCACACTAACTCATACACATAAAGCAAAAATAAATCTTAAAAACTTAAAGTAAAAAAAAAAGGTCTGTGGAGCTGGAGAGATAGCCTAGTGGTTAAGAGCACCTACTGCTCTTGCAGAGGACCCAGGTTCGATCCCCAGCACCTACATGGCGGCTAAGAACCATCTGTGACTCCAATTCCAGGAGAACCCCAGTTCCAGGGGACTCTGAGACCCTCTTCTGACCTCCACAGCATTGCACGACACGAGTGCACAAACCTACATGCAGACAGTACATTCATACACATACAAAAATAAATAAAATTTAAAAAAAAAGTCTGAAATGACAAAAAGAACAAGAAACAGACATGATAGATTTTATAATGATCAGAATGGGAACTTAACTATGATTATGTGCTAAGAGCGGAAGAAAAAGTAGACAATATGGAAGAAAAGATGGACAGTGTAAGCAGAAAAAAAGGAAAATCTGGGCTGAGGAGATGCTCTGTGTGTAAAGGGCTTCCTGAGCAGCATGAAGACCTGAGTTCAGATTCCCCGAATGCACATAGAGCTGGATATGGCAGAAAATCCATTTATCAGTGACCATCATGCTATCTTAGAATGGTTGAGGAGCTGGAGAGATGGCCTAGTGGTTAAGAGCACCAACTGCTCTTGCAGAGGACCCGGGTTCGATCCCCAGCACCCACATGGTGGTTGAGAACCATCTTTAACTCCAGTTCCAGGGGAATCTGACGCCCTCTTCTGACCTCCGAGGCATTGCACGACACAGGTGCACCAACCTACATGCAGACAGTACATTCATACACATAAAAAATAAATAAAATAAAATAAAGAATAGTTGAACTAATGAGTTTATAATAGTATTAATATCATTAATTCTGTCCTTTAGTAACTGTTATATTGCTTCAGCCCAAGGAAATAGAATATGGTAAGTTTTCAGATCAAGTTTGCACACTTATTAATTTTTTATGTATGTATGTATGTGTTGTATGTGTGCACATGTTCATGTGTCTGCATATACGTGTGCACCTGTGTGTGAAGGCCACAGGAAAACCTCAAGTGTTGCTTGTCAGGCCCCATTTGCTTTGTTCTTCTTTTTGAAACAGGACTTCTCATTGGCCTGGAGCACGGTGGTACAGACTTATAATTCCAGCACTCATCAGATTGAGGCTGAAGAATCACAACTTTAAGCCCAACCTAGGCTATTTACCAAGGACCTTATCTCCAAATTTCTTTTACATATACTCCCAGAAAGTAGTTAAGCAAAAAGGAATTATTATAGTGAAAATATTTTGGAAGAACCCTTGCCCCAGCTGTTTATAAAATGTTGTACACTTGAGTCATTGCACAACAAAATACACAAGAAAATCCCATTCCCAAAAGTCATAATTTCAAAGTAAGGAAAAACTTAGAATCCACTCAAAGTTGGCCAGCCATGGCAAAAATGACTTCAGTAAAACAGCCGCAAATAAATTAAAACTAAATTAAAGTAAACTTTAAATTGGCCAACTGATACTAAGTGGAAATCTTAAAAATTAGTTTAAATGAACCCAAAAATGTAAATTTTACACATAATTAAAAGAAATAGAATTTTGGTGAATTGACAGAATTGGTCATTTCTAACAAATTGACCACTCTGTGAACTACGATTCAGAGAACTGGATTTCCTCACGCTCTATCCCAGAGGACAGCAGTCCTTCCTCTTTGCATTGAATCTGTCCACCTGTGTTCTAGATTCCAGCTCCCGCTTTCTCTAGCTTTGGCTCTGTGGGAGAGAATCGGGAGCTTCCTTTTTCATTCCTAAAGTCCTTTTTCGTTCCTAAAGTCTCTACAGGGAGTTGAAAGCCTTCAGAGCCTGGAAAACATTCTTACTCTTGAAAGATCACAATTTAAGCAGTGCTGAGCTTGGGCCATTGTCCAGTACTGCTCATTTCCTCCAGGCCTGGGCCTTTCTGAAGCCCTGTGACTCCTTGTGAGAACTCTGAATGTGGACTAAGGCATCGAGGCAGACTAATTCCAAGCCCTGATGCTAACCTAGTGCCTCCTTCTCCCTAAGAATGAATGAGGCAGTGAAAACTGTCTGCCTGCAGTCCTGTCATACGAGGTCCTTGTTCACAAGGCAGGCCTTTTTGTCATCTTTCCTCTCCTGATTAATCTGCCTCCCCTGTTTCCCTTACATTTGTCCCTTCCCAACAAGTACTCACCTGGCAACATTTCCTGTTCCTAAGCCTCCATTTCACGGTGGCAAAGTCTTAAGCCTTCAGGCCATTTATATGCCCTCAGGCTTCTACTTCAAGGTAACAGGCCTGATGTGGTTTAAGGACTCCACTTCTGCACCTTCTTCTACATGTCTGGAATGAGAGGGAAGGAGCTATTACTCTCCAGGCTCTCCAGGGCCCAAATAGAGACAATCATTCTCCATCCTCACCTGACTCTGTATGCCTCTACACCCCTTAGGGTTTCTCATCAGGGACTTCAATGTAGATATGCATGTAGTCACCAGCATCAGCTCTGTGGTCCTTCAGGCCTTAAGAAAGTCTTGTTGGGGCTAGAGAAATGGCTCAGTGGGTAAAAGCAGTGGCTGCTCTTGCAGAGGATCCAGGTTCAGTTCCCAGCACATACATGGCAGCTCACAACTATCTATAACTCCAGTTTCAGGGAACTTGATGCCCTCTTCTGGCCTCCACGGGCACTGCACATTCATGGTGCACTTATAGCAAAACACTCATACACTTAAAAGTGTTTTATACTTTTTTGAAATGCCTTGCTCCTTGAGAACTTTCCTCAAGATTTAGAACATACTGACTCCCTTGTGTCCCATTTCCCACAAAATCCAACCTCTTCCCCATGAGAGTGACATTTACCTACCTTACTCTTCAAGTTCCACAGACCCTCGCCCATACAAATATCTGCACCATCACCCATCTTCCTTTTTAATCTTGAAGAAATAGGTACTTCTCTCTGTTAAAAACCAAACCTTCTTAGTTGTCATGGATAGGAGTCCATGAATATTCAGTCACTCTTCTTTCCTGGGTTCTAGCAAATACTACTTCGACCCAGTGACCAGGTTAACATCAGCAGTTAAAAATCAGTGTTTTAAAAAAAAGAAAAGAAAAGAAAAAAAGAAAAAAAAATCAGTGTTGTTGGCCGGGTGTGGTAGTACACACCTTTTATCCTAGCACTTGGGAGGCAGAGGCAGGGAGATCTCTGTGAGTTCAAGGCCAGCCTGATCTACATAATGAGTTCCAGGATAGCTGTGGCTACAGAGAGACCCTGTCTCAAAAAGACCCCCCCCAAAAAAAAATCAGTGTTGTTATCATGAACCCTCTAGTTATGATATGGTAAGATGGGACCTTCACCTCTGGTATTCTTTCCCCATAAACTAATCATAAGAAAAATAGCAGAAAATTTTAAATGAAGAGAAATTCTACAAAAATATGGGAGCAGTACAGTACTCACAGAACTGTCAAAGTCATTGAAAAAAAAAAAAAGATGGAGAACTGTCACAGACCGGAGGAAACTAAATGGGATGACTAAATCCAGTGTGGGATTCTAAACTGACTCCTCAGAGAGAAAAAAGTCATTAGTGGAAAAACTGGTGAAATCAGATCAAAGTCTGGTGTTTAGTTAATAACGATGTACCAATGTTAGCCAATGTTAATTAGAGGAAGTTGGGTGAAAAGTATACAGAAACTCTCAGTACTGTGTCTGCAACTTTTCTGTAAATCTAAAATTAGTCCCCTCAAAAAAGTTTGGATAAAAACTCAGCAGGAGAAAATGAAGCTGACGAGTAAAATGAAATGAAAAAACGTGAACTACAGACACAAAGTCTCAGTAGCATTTCATTTTCTGGCTCCAGAATTTAGGTCTAGTTACCTTCTTTTCTATGCTATTGTAAATTGGGTTTCTTGAACATGCAATTAACTAGTGTGTGTGTGTGTGTGTGTGTGTGTGTGTGTGTGTATTGTTGTTGTTGATCAAACACAAAACTTTGGCATATGCTAGCCAAGCACCCTACCACTAAGCTCATACCACATCCCAAACCTTTATTATTATTATTGTTATTGTTATTATTTTGAGACAAGAGTCTCACTATGTAACTTAGGCTGACTTCAAATTACTGATCTGCCTGCCTCAGCCTCCTTCCTTGACCAGTGGGATTAGAGGCATATGCAGACACACACAGTTAACTTTTTACTTTTGCAAACAATCACTCCTGTTTTACCTCCCATCCATCCTTAAATTACGAGAATGACTTGGTATCTTCCCATCCTCTCCTTTAAGAGCATCAGCTATCCCAGATTTCTCTAAGGGGGAGCTATCAGACTCATCTTACTGTAGTATTCTAGTATTTTTATTGTGTTGGCAATTCTCATTCTATCAGGCATTTCTTTCCTTGACTTCCAGTAAAACATTCTACTCTTTTGATCAACTCCTACTTTGTTGACGCTTCTCACTCTACTTCCTTGATGCTTTTTTTGCTACCCATTCCCCGTAAGGGGTGTCAGATACTCTCTTTAAATAAGCCCTTCAGTTTTCATGCTCCACTCACCACTTATATCATGACGGCTCTAAAATACCTGTCCTCAGCTCAGCTCCCTTCTGGGATACAAATTTTATGCACAATCATCTTTTAGACATCTTCTCTTAGACATTTCTCCTACATCTTAAACTTCATTTTTCTTCAACTTCTTTTTTCACTTTGTGTGTATGTAGATGCAGCCACATGCCACAGGTCATGCGTGGAGGTCAGGGGACCTTGTCTTCCACCATGTTTGAGACCGGATCTCTTTGCTGTTTGCTGCTGTGACTTCCAGGATATTTGCCCAGGAGCTTCCAGGGAATCTCCTGTCCCTGCCTCCTTTCTCACCACAGGAGTGCTGGGATCACAGATGCATGCTATTGTACTCAACTTTGCATGGGTTCTAGGAATTCAAATTCAGGTCTTTACACAGGACAGTAAGTGTTTTACCCACTAAGTCACCTCACCAGCCCTTCTCCAACTCTTCAGGAACATGGAAACTATGGTAGGCACACACATCCCAAGCCATGCCTCTTCACTGACAGCCACAAAGTATTATAGTAACATGTGTGTGATTTTTTCCTCTTACTGCTCTTTTCTAATCCTAGCATCAGTATATTATAGTTTAGATCTCCATTAACATAGACAGTCAAAACAGACTCCTATTTGGACTCATTCTTAATATTGCAGTCAAAATAATGCCAAAGCCCTTTCAGATCAGTTCCATCATAATCTTTTTGACAGTATTTGCCAGTGTCTAGATTAGGAATCTCCTCTATATCCCTAATCCCATACTTTCTTCTATCATAATACTTTCTTTTTTGATTTTTTATTTTTTATTTTTTTATCATAATACTTTCTGATGCCAATGTTCAAGCCTGTCTCAGAGGTTACTTTAAGAGCTATGTCTTAATTAGCAATGAGTCTTCAGTATAAAGTGATACACAGAGATGCCCACGTGTCTTCAACAATTGAAAGCAAGAAAGTTAATAAATGTAGATTCTCTTACTTGAAAAATAATCTTTGAGATCTCTTGAGACCAGCGGAAGCACAGGGGGGCTAAAGAACCCCCCCACCAAAAGGGATTATGAAGGCATCTGAAGGAGGCAAATAAAGCAAGCCTTCAACACAGTGAAGGGGCATTTAGGACTCACATTGGAATACAGGCAAGGAGAAGCCCATATGCCAGGAACACGAAGAAGAGACAACATGGGAAAGGGGCAGGATAATCCTGCACCAAGGTCTATCAACCCTATGGAAGATTCCTACAGTGGGATCCCTCTGGGGATGCCCCAGGACACAGATATCAGAAACACAATTGGGAGCATATTTAAAGAACTACAAGATTATAAAGAGCAAATCAAAGAACTGAGAAAAGAAAATGAAGATCTCAAGAAGGACCTAGAGAGAGAGAATGACAAACTCCAGAAGGAAGTAGAAACACTGAAAAGATCCCTTGTTGAAAAAGATAAGGAAACCAAACATCGAAGCAAAGAGCTACAGGAAGAGATTGAGAAGCTCCAAAATGAAGTAGAAATACTAAAGAAATCAAAAGAGGAAATGAAAAAGGAAATCAAACACTCATCCAATCAAGAGGAAAGGAATGGAAAAAGCCTCAGAACCAGAATGGAGGAAGCAGAACAAAAAATATCAGACCTGGAAGATAACACAGAACAACTAAAAACCTCAAGGAAAGATTATAAAAAATTTAAAAATACACAAAAGTGGAACAACCAGGAACTGTGGGACATGAAGAAAAGATCAAACCTCTGCATCATAGGAATAGAGGAAGGAGAAGAATCCCAAGAGAATGGTATTGATCAACCAAACTGAAAAAAGACAAACCAATACAAATACAAGAAGCACATAGAACTCCAAACAGACAAGATCAGAAAAGAAATTCTCCATGCCACATCATAGTTAAAATGCTAGACACCCAAAACAAAGACAAAATCCTTAAAGCCACAAGAGAAAAACAACAAGTGACCTATAAGGGGAAACCTATTCAGAATTACAACTGACGTCCAAGACACAAATTAGAAAGCAAGAAGAACCTGGAGCAAAGCATTCCCAGTGTTAAAGGACAAAGATGGCCAACCCAGGTTACTAACCCAAGAAAAATGTCAATTATAGTTGAAGATAGAAAAAAAAAAAAAAAAGAAAAACTTATGAAAAAAGTGAAAAAACATGTCCAGGAAAACCAAACCCGTCAGAGAATACTTGAAGCATTCAAAGGACAGAAGGGAAAAAGCAAACAGCCCCAGGCACCCTAGAAAGAGAAATCAATAAAAACATAACTGCAGCAGTAGAACCTAAAACCCAAACTGCAAATGATAATTAAGGCAAAAGGAGCAACACAAAACCTATCAGTCATACCCTTAATATTAATGGACTAAATTCCCCAATCAAAAACATAGACTTGGAGAATGGATTAAAAAACAGAATCCATCAATGATGCTGTCTAGAAGAAACACATCTTACCTTCAAGGACAGGACCACCTTAAAAAGTTGAAAGGATGGAAAAATATTCCAAGCAAAGGCACCAAAAAGAAGCAGATGTTTGCTATTTTTAAATATCAAACAAAGTAGACTTCAAGTAAAAGCGAAATCAGAAGAGACAAAGGAAGGCCATTACATTTTATCAAAAGGAACAATCACAAAATGAAAAAAAAAAATGAATATGATGATGCCCAAACTCTTTGGTGCGCACAAAATTTTAATAAAGACAATTCTGCAGGGACCAAAGTCACGCATGTAACCCCAGTCACACTCACAGTAGTAGGGATTTCAATACCCCACTGAGTACTTTGGATAGGACAAAGAAGAAACAGAGGGACATCTAACTGAACAGATGATACACGAATGGGACCCCATTAGAACCTCTACCTTAATATTCACCCTAATAACAGAGAATACACGTTTCCTACTTCAGCACCCCACAGAACATTCTCCAATATAGACAATATACTGGGACACAGAAAGAAAGAACCTTCCACAAATAACTAAAATAGATTGTGAAATAATTTCATGCATATCACTATCATACCACAGTGCAATAAAGCTTCAATATCAGCAACACGTAGAATAAGCCCTACTGCCCTACCAAGAACAACATGGGAGACTAAACAACACACTCTTGAATAATGAGATGGGTCAAGCAGAGATAAAGAAGAAATAAAAGGCATCCGGAACTGAATGACCAAGACAATACAACACAACAAAACGCTATGGGAAATCCTTAAAAGCAGTCCTCAAGCAGAGTTTATTAAATACACGAGAGAAACCTAATTTAGAAAAAAGAAAGAGCACAAAGTGAATGATCTAACACTACAGCTAAAAGTACATAATAGAAGATAGCAACAACAGATGAACCCTAAAATGCAACAGACAGGAACCAATAACAAAATCAGAGCAGAAATCAATGAAATAGAAACAAGAAAGAAAACATACAAAAGAAAACCAATGAATGCCAAAAGTTGGTTTCTTTGAAAAGAATAAACAAGATAGACACCTCCTAGCCAGTTAACCAAAAGAAAAGGAACAACTCCAAATCAATACAATTCCATGATGAAAAGGCGAAATATCACAACAACAAGGAAAAACAAGAAAATTCATACAGGAACTACTTCAAAAACTACAACTGCTACAAGTTTGAAACCTAGAAGAAAACTGATGAATATCTGAAATCCTGAGAATCACTAAAGCTCAACCTAGAGAGAGATCGACAGCTTACAAAATAACCCATAACATGGAAAATTGAAGATTTAATAAGAAACCTCCAACTAAAAAAGCCAGAGCCCACAGACGGTGTCATGTTAGAATTCTATAAAACATGTTACAAAAAGACCTGCAAAACCATTATTACTGAAACAGTTTTAGAAGGATTCAATCAGAGGGAATTCTATCCCCACAAATTCCTTGTTAAAATGAAGCCAGCATCACTCTATTACCAAAACCAGAGAAAGATACAAACTGAAAAAGGAAATTAATAATTGCATCTCCCTAATAAACACAGATGCCAAATTTAAACAGGATACTGCCCCAAATCGCATACAGACCACATCAAGAAATCATCCATCATGACCAAGTTGTGATTCATACCAGAGATGCAGGGAGTGGTTCAACATATGAAAATCAAAAACATCATTCAAACACATAAATGGGAATAAAGACAAAACCACAACCATCCTCTCAGTTGATGCTGAAAAAGCCATTGACAACAATCCAGCAATCCTTCTTGCCTTAAAGTCCTAAGAAGGAATTGGGATTGGAGGGATCATTCCTCAATGTGATTCAAAGCCATTATACAAGGAAACCCACAGCCAAATCATCCTAAATGAGGGAAAGAATAGAAATTTCCTCTTAAAATAAGGAACTTGGCAAGGTGCCCACTCATCTCACCACTTCTTATTCATATAGTGTTGAAACGTGCTAAGAGCAATAGAGCAAGAGAAGGAATTAAAGGAGTACTAACTGTGAAAAGAGGAAGTCAAGCCTATCCCTATTTGTTGATGATATGATTTGTTTACTTAAGGATGGTAAAAAACTCCACCCAGAAAACTCCTTAGAAAATGATTACAACAGCTTACAGCAAAGTGGCAGGAACAAAATTAACCTAAAAAATCATGGCCTTTTCTTACATCTAAGAACAAGCATGGGAAAAGAATTTCAAAGAGGACCTTCCCACTCACAATAGCCTCAAAAAACAATAAAATACCTAGGAATAAACCTAACCAAAGACACCAAAGAAGTCTCTTACAACAACAAAAATTCTTTAAAACCATTTTTAAAGAAAGAAATTGAAGAAGACCACAGAAGATGAAAAAACCTCCCATTGCTCATGGATTGGAAAATAACATTGGTATAAATAATGTCCATTCTACTGAACTCTTGTATAGATTTAACTCAAAATCCAATCAAAATCCCCAAGAGTTCTTCACAAGCTTGGAAAAAAAAAAAAAAAATCCTTAAATTCTATTTGGAAAAACAAAATGACCTCCCGAATAGCCAAAACAACCCTGAGTGAAAAGAAAGCTAACACAGGGGATCTCCTATACCCAAGACTTCAAAACATTATACTACAGGGCTATTAGTTCATAAAACATCCGGGTACTGACACAAAACAGAACCTGTTGACCAATGAACCAAAACTGAAGATTTCCAAACCTGAGCACATACATATTTTCAGCCATCTCATATTTTGACAAGGGGGCCAAGACAGCCACAATGGAGAAAAAGACAGCATCAGCAAGTGTGTTGGCAAACTGGATCACCCACTTGTAGAAGAAGTGGAAATTAAACCCTACCTCTCGCCCTGTGCAAAAGTCAACTTCAGATGGATCAAAGACCTCAACTGAAAACTCTGAAACTGCCAGAAAAAAAAAAAAAAAAAAAAAAAGTTGGCAGCAGACTACAAGACATAGGTGTTTAGGAAAAAGACTTCCTAAATCAGAGCAGCTGAGCACGAATTAAGGTCGGACAATTGACTATTGGGACCTCATTAAACTTCAAAAGCTTCTGTACATCAAAAGTAAAACCAAAAAGAGTGAAGAGAAATCCCACAGAGTGGGAGGAAACCTTTCATCCGCAAACAATCTGACAAAACATTGATTTCCAGAATATATAAACTACTCAATAAAACAAAGAAGAAAGAAAAACAAATGACCCACTCAATAAATGGAGGCAAAGAGGCTGAACAGAGACTTTCACAAGTGAGGAATTTAGAGATGGCTTGAGAAACATCTTTAAGAAGTGTTTCAACATCACTAATCATTAAGGAAATGAAATCAAAACCACTTTTAAAGATATCGTCTTACTCCAATATGACTGGCTATTAGGATCAAGAAAACAAATTTATACCAAGTGCCTGGAGAGATTGTGGGGAAAAGGGGAACCACTCATCCACTGCTGGTGAGAATATGTAAAACTTCGTACAGCCACTATGGAACAGCAGTGTGGAGAACCTTGGAGACTTGGAATGAAACTTGCCACCCGACAGAGCCATACCACTCCTAGGCATTGTACCCTCAAGACTCACCCCACCGCAGGAGATACATGGCACAGGCCATGTTTATTTCAGCTCTCTTCACAATAGCAAAGGAAATGGAAACCACCTAAATGCCCTACTGATGAGTGGGATAGAGAAAATGGCTGTTACATCTACACAATGGAGTTTCTAATGCAGCAGTAAAGAAAGCACGACCTCATGAGCTTTTGCAGGAAAATGGCTGGAGCCTAGAGGACATCATGCCCTGGTGAGTGAAGTAACACAGTCAGAAAAACAATTCGAACGAACAGTATCCCTCATCTGTGGATGCTTAGCATGGCCAATTACATAGCTGTAAGTATTTCCTGTGCATGGCCCTTGAGCTTTTGTCCAAGCAGTTGGAGTGATGCATATTGGAAACTAACAACAACAACAGAAAGCGACTGCATCAAAGAACTGACTGACAACAATAAACATTCTGCTCAAAACAGTCAACTTCCACATAGAGAATATGAGAAAGACTGAGAAATAGACGAAAAGCATGTTTGGCAGGAATGCATGAGCTGTGGTGGGGTGGGGGGATGGGCAGGGACACGGGTCTAGATGTGATAATATATAACTAAATAAAAAAAAATACATAAATAATCTTGTCTCCTAAACCTCCTGTCCCTACCCTCCACACCCTGAATTCTGTTTCCCTCCCTGTAGCTTAGCCCTTAAAGAAAAAGCTCCTTTCCAAGTCTCCAGTTCCTCATCTCCTACCCACTCCTGAGTCCTGACCAGCTTCTGTCCCTGCAACTCCGCCAATCCCATTGTCTCTCAAAGGATCTGTCCCTCAATTTAGCCAAATCCTATGGATGTTTGGTGCTCATCTCCCTGGCCTCTTCTGTGCTCATTCAGTCTTGCTGACTGCCCCCATTCTACAGCCATGTCCTTGGCTTCAGTGGCTCTACTTACCATTCCTTTCCCTCCCTACTCACCCCTGCTCATTGCCTACTCACCCCTGCTCATTTCCTACTCACCCCTGCTCATTGCCTACTCACCCCTGACCATTGCCTACTCACCCCTGCTCATTTCCTACTCACCCCTGCTCATTGCCTACTCACCCCTGCTCATTGCCTACTCACCTCTGCACATTGCCTACTCACCCCTGCTCATTGCCTACTCACTCCTGCTCATTGCCTACTCACCCCTGCTCATTGCCTACTCACCCCTGCTCATTTCCTACTCACCCCTGCTCATTACCTACTCACCCCTGCTCATTTCCTACTCACCCCTGCTCATTGCCTACTCACCCCTGCTCATTGCCTACTCACCCCTGCTCATTGCCTACTCACCCCTGCTCATTGCCTACTCACCCCTGCTCATTGCCTACTCACCCCTGCTCATTGCCTACTCACCCCTACTCATTTCCTACTCACCCCTGCTCATTGCCTACTCACCCCTGCTCATTGCCTACTCACCCCTGCTCATTTCCTACTCACCCCTGCTCATTGCCTACTCACCCCTGCTCATTGCCTACTCACCCCTGCTCATTTCCTACTCACCCCTGCTCATTGCCTACTCACCCCTGCTCATTGCCTACTCACCTCTGCTCATTTCCTACTCACTCCTGCTCATTGCCTACTCACCCCTGCTCATTGCCTACTCACCTCTGCTCATTGCCTACTCACCCCTGCTCATTGCCTACTCACTCCTGCTCATTGCCTACTCACCCCTGCTCATTGCCTACTCACTCCTGCTCATTGCCTACTCACCCCTGCTCATTGCCTACTCACTCCTGCTCATTGCCTACTCACCCCTGCTCATTGCCTACTCACCCCTGCTCATTGCCTACTCACCCCTGCTCATTGCCTACTCACCCCTGCTCATTTCCTACTCACCCCTGCTCATTACCTACTCACCCCTGCTCATTGCCTACTCACCCCTGCTCATTACCTACTCACCCCTGCTCATTTCCTAGTCACCCCTGCTCATTGCCTACTCACCCCTGCTCATTGCCTACTCACCCCTGACCATTGCCTACTCACCCCTGCCCATTGCCTACTCACCCCTGCCCATTGCCTACTCACCCCTGCCCATTGCCTACTCACCCCTGCCCATTGCCTACTCACCCCTGCCCATTGCCTACTCACCCCTGCCCATTGCCTACTCACCCCTGCCCATTGCCTACTCACCCCTGCCCATTGCCTACTCACCCCTGCCCATTGCCTACTCACCCCTGCCCATTGCCTACTCACCCCTGCCCATTGCCTACTCACCCCTGCCCATTGCCTACTCACCCCTGCCCATTGCCTACTCACCCCTGCCCATTGCCTACTCACCCCTGCTCATTGCCTACTCACCCCTACTCATTTCCTACTCACCCCTGCTCATTTCCTACTCACCCCTGCTCATTGCCTACTCACCCCTGCTCATTTCCTACTCACCCCTGCTCATTGCCTACTCACCCCTGCCCATTGCCTACTCACTCCTGTTCATTGCCTACTCACCCCTGCTCATTGCCTACTCACCCCTGCTCATTGCCTACTCACCCCTGCTCATTGCCTACTCGCCCCTGCTCATTTCCTACTCACCCCTGCTCATTTGCCTTCAAAGACCCTTTCTCTTCCTCTCTGCCTTTAAATATTGGAGATTCTGAGGGTTCATCCTAAACTCTTCCCCTTTCCTAATGTACACATCCCTGTTGACCAATTTTATTTGGTCTCAGCTTTACTTACTTTCTGTGACATTTACCATATAAGGAAACCAAAGCCTAAGGTTACCCTTTTTTCTCAGTAAGAAAAATCTAGAAAAATTTTTGGCCAACCTGAAAATTTCCTTCCTCCTTCCTTCATTTCTTCCCTTTCATTCCCTTCCCATTCTTTCCCCCGACCCGACCTTACCATTCCTCCTACCTCCTCTCCCTCTTCTCCCTCCTCCTCCCATCCTTCCCCTCCATCCCCTCCTCCTCCTCCCTCCTTCCTCCTACCCTTCCTCCTCCCTTCCCTCCTCCTCCTCCTCCTCCTCCTGCCTCCTCCCTCCTCCTCCCCCTGTTCCTCTTGTCTTTTTGAGACAGGGTCTCCCCGTAGCCCCAACTCACTTTTTTATTTAGATCAGGCTGAACTTGAACTCCAAAAGATCCTCCTGCCTCTGTCTCTTGAGTGCTGGGATTAAAGGCATGCCCCACCATGCCCGGGCACTACTTTTTCCTTTTGTCTTTTTGACACAGGGTCTCCCTGTACTCCAGTTGTCCTGGAACTCCTATGTAGACCAGGCTGGCCTTGAACTCACTGAGATCCACCTGCCTCAGCCTTCCAGTGCTGGGAGTAAGGCATGAGCCACCACTTTTCCCATGCCTTTAATCCTAGCACTTGGGAGGCAGAGGCAGGCGGATCTTTGTGAGTTCAAGGCCAGCCTGGTCTACAGAGTGAGTTCCAGGACAGCTGGGGCTACAGGGAGACCCTGTCTCAAAAAGACTCAAAAAAAAAAATAAGTTTTCACTATATAGTCCAGGCTGGCCTTAAACTGATGACAATCTTCTGCCCCAGTCTCCTAAGTGCTAAGATTATAGATGTGTGCCACCACAAATGAAAGCAAGAAGGAAAACAGATGTAGGCTTCCTTATTTGGGAAAAAGAATCTTGCCCCCTAAAACTCCGAACTCTTATCTCCCACCTTCCCTGTCCCATGGCATTCCCCCACGCCCCTGTAGTCAAGCCCTTAAAAGAATGAACTATAGGGGCTGGAGAGATGGGTCAGTGGTTACCAGCACTGGTTGCTCTTGCAAAGGACCCAGGTTTGGTTCCCAGCACCCATGTGGTAGCTAACAGCTGTCTGTAATTCCTATTCCAGGGAGATCAGACACCCTCTCTGGGTTTCTAGAGATGTTGCATTCCTGTGATGCACTTACATGCATGCAGCCAAAACACTGATACACATAAAACAGTGTATATTTCTCTGGCAGAGGACTCTAGCTCAATTCCCAGCATCTACATAAGGTGGCTCACAACCACATTTAACTCCAGCTCCCAGAGGATTTGACATCTGCGGCCTTTGCAGGTACCTGCACTCACACACAAAATTAAAAATAATAAAAATTGCCAGGCATGGTGGCACATGCCTTTAATCCCAGCACTCAGGAAGCAAGAGGCAGATGGATCTCTGTGAGTTCAAGGCCAGTCTGGTCTATATCATAGTGAGTTCCAGGCCAGCTGGATCTACAAAGGGGAGACTCTGTCTCAAAAAGACCCCCTAAAAATAATAATAACCCCCCTTTTTTGGTCATTTTGAGACAGGGTCTCCCTGTAGCCCCAGCTGTCCTGGAGCTCACTATATAGACCAGGCTGGCCTTAAACTCACAGAGATCCACCTGTCTCTGTCTCCCATGTGCTGGGACTAAAGGTATGCACTACCACGTCCAGAAAAAAAAAAAACTTTTTTAAAAGGAACAAGTTCTGGCCTGGGTCTAGGGAGATGACTCTGTGGTTAAGAAAACTTACTGTTCTTCCAGAGGACCTGGGTTCGATTCTCAGCACCCACATGGTGGCTAACCACCATCTGTAACTCCAGTTCCTGGGGAATATGACAACCTCTTCTGGCCTGCGCCAGCATTGCATGCATGTGGTACAGTTACATACATGCAGGCAAAACAATCATACACATAATAAAATAATATTTTTTTACAGAGAAACAAGTTCTATTCCTTTAAAGATGAAATAAAACAAAATTATACACCTATTATTTAATGGACTTAATTATGCATTTAGGTTCATATATCAGAATAATATTTTTACTTATAAATGCTGCTTTTTTCCATCTTCATAAGTTATTAAGTAACTTTATACACTTAATCCTCGAAAGCAGTCACTTTCTCACCATTAAGGTAATTTTTTCAGTTTTCTTATGAGCTTTCCCAGAATAGGTGACCTTCTTTTCAGTCTAAGTGAAGGATTGGGGGAAGAACACAATCATTGTAAACTTTATCCCAAGTCACAAGTCCCATTTGCAACACACTAGGGCAAATGGTTTTTGGTACTGCATCCTGCAAGAGCAGATTCATAGAGTCATTTCATGTCTGCACTTTTAGATGGTGTTTTCAATTGTTGACTTCTTTACTTTTTTATGCAAAAAAGGGCAAAATTCAAAGTGTTCATCTCACTGTATTGTCATAAAGTGAAACGCTCATGTAACGTCACTCAGGTCAAGAAATAGAACATTTTGAGCATCTCAGAAGCCCCTCCCAAGTACTACTGTATGGCTTTTTAAAGCAATCATTAAAAAGTATATTTAGACTCATCCAACACATGGAGTTGTGAGCTCATACCACCAGGAATAGTTATCATACTGTGTTAAATTTCTTTGGCTAGGGATTCTGTGACAAATAACCTCTACAATGATCCAAAATAGCACTGTTGAGGATATTTCAGATTAATAGGTCTTGTCCTGATAGCAAAAGTGCTTAGCCTTTACCGGGCACCTTCTAAATGTCAGGTACCTAGTTCTATATCTGGATTAAGTAATTTAATCTTTACACCCAGCTTATAGATGAGAAAACTGAGGCAGCAGCAGGTTAAACATCTCTCCCAAAAGCACACAGCTTGAAAATGGCAGAGTCTGGACCCCGAGCCAGGCAGTCTGGCTCTGGAGTCCACAAGCTTAGTCACCATACCATACTACCCTATTCAGTGGTTTGTTGTTCAAAATAAAGTAAATGAGAGCAAACCCTGTAATATGAGAGACTTTGTAAGGACTCAAATATAAGGTTACTCCCTCTTTCCTGAGGGATGATTTTGGAAAAACAAAAAAGCAAAAACCTCACCCTATATTCAAACTTATACGGTATTTGCAGATGACTCCCAAATATTTATGCCCATCCCAGACCGCTCCTCCAAACTGCAGACCTATCTACCCAACATGCACTTCAAAGTCAGCAGCTCCCCAAATCCCGAGTCATCATCTTTCCAGACCAACTCCTTCCACCTACTTCTGCTCCCTTTGTCTAGCACAGAGAACGCCACCACCCACCGCTGCCCGAGCCAGAAACACAGATGTCACCCAGGATCCCTGCCTCTCCTTCCACTCTTCCACAACCACACTCCCTCTTTCTGCGTCAGGGATCTTTTGTTCTGTGCAGGTCCTGATTCCTCTGTGCCGTTTGCACAAGCCTCAAGCCCAGAGCGCCTTTCTCCCCTCACAGTCTGCTCACAGTATCAGGAGTCAAAACTTTTAAGATTTCTTGCTCTCCACTTCTGACTGACTTCACATCTTCCCCCCCCCCCTTTTTTTTTTCCTCCTAATTTGGTCCATCAAGACTCTGGTCTCCTCCCTACCCAGCTCAGCTCCCTTTTCATTTGTTTCTGGGGAGTATACACTTATAGACATTTATACACAATAGAAAATTGGACCGCCATCCCCTAAAACTGTGGGTTCAAATCTTCCTAATCTCTAAATTCAAATTTGAGGTGAGGTAGGAAGTAAGAGAAAGAATCCAGGGACTGAGAAGAAAAGGGATAAAGAGGGCGGAGCAGTAACTAAGTAGGAGAAAAGAAAGGGGAAGGTAAGGTGGAAGGAAAGGATGGGGCAAGCAGAAGGGAAAGGTGTGAAGGAAGAGCACTGATGGACAGGAGAAAGACCCAAGAAAAAGAGACGCAGGGGAAAGGTGAAGAGAGGACAGGCGGAAGGAGGGTGTCGCAGGAGGGAGGCTAGGGGAGAGCACTCAGCAGCAGCGATGGGGAGACCGGAGCAGAGCAGAGCAGAGGTGTGAAGAAGCAGAGGGAACCCGGCCGGGGCAGAAGGGGGCGACAGGGATAGGGCTGGAAGACACAGACCGCGGAGAATGGAGACAGGGACGAGCGAGGATGGAGGGGCCGGCGGGACCAGAGGACCTGGCAGTCAGTGGCAGGAGAAGGAAGGGAACCCGGCGAGGGGCCGGCGCGGCGCTGGGGCGGGATCCGGCGCCGGGGCCTGGGGCCGGGAAGTGGAGGGGCGGGCGCGGGGACCGCGGCTAGCGAGCGGTGGGGGCGGGGGCGGGGGCTCGGCGGAGGGCGGGGGCTCGGGTTACCGCGGAGGGAGGGAAGGAGGGAGGGGAGGGGGCTCGGGCCGCGGCGGCGCATCTCGCATCCTCCGCGGGGCGGCTGTGGAGGAGGCGGCGCCCCTGCGGCGGACGGACCGACCGACCGACAGCCGAGGCCGCGCAGACGGACGGCGGCCGGAGCTCACGGCCCCGCGCGCCCGAGCCCGCGGCGGACGATGCGGCGTCCCAGGCCCCGCGCGGGCGGGCGCTGCCCCGGGGGCTGACCGCGGCCCGTCGGCGCCCCAGCTCCGGGCTCCCTGGCCCACGCCGCGCAGAGGTCAGTGCCGGCCGCCCGGCCCGTCCGGCCGCGCCCGCGGGGTCCCCGGCCTGCCCGGCGGCGGCGGCGGCGGCGGCTGCAGAGCCAGGGGCTTTGTTCTGCGCCGAGACAATGGGGGAGGGGGGGCCGGGGCCTGCGGGACGAGGGCGAGCGTGAACGCGAGCGTGGGGGCAGGGCCTGGGGGTCTTTGTGTGCGTGTGTCATCGAGGCGGAGCGTGTGTGTGCGCCCGAGTGTGCCGGAGTGCGGGTGCGGACGGGGCTGCGTGTGCGCAGCGAGTGTGAGCGCATCGTCGAAGTGTGAGTCAGTGCGGGTCCCCGCGAGGTTGTGTGTGCATGTGCGTGTCACTCGGAGGGGGTGTGGGTCGGGGTGAGTGTGTGTCATACCGAGCAGGTCCTTGTGAGGGTGTGCGTTTGTGTGCGTTGTACCTGGCTCTGGGGAAGCCATGTGTCAGAATGTGAGGATGGGTGTGTGACAGAGAGACAGGGAGACACAGACAAAGAAACTGAAGGGGCAGAAGTTAGGGGAAGCAGAGGGGAGACAGGGAAGCCTGAAGTGGAGGGGAGTCGTCCAAACTGGTGTTCTAAGTGCCTCCTGCTGCCGGAGCCTGGGAGTTTGTGTCTAGGATGCTGTGATCAGGGCCCTGTTCAGGGGACAGAGAGAGGTCACTGCAGGCCTGGGTCCCACGTGGAGGGGGTGGGGAGGGAGAACTCTGGAGGCACAATGAACTCAGTGTGGCATGGGCTGGGCCAGCAGCCACAGGTCATAGGCTAGAAAAATATTGTCGCTTATGTCAACTCTTCAAATATCCACTGGGGACACAGTCAAAGCCCTCCCTACTCAACCCACAGGGACACAGTCCCAGGCAACAGACACCTTCAAGAGATACACTCACAGCCATCAACTACCCCAAGAAGCACTATTGGAACCAACACACACTAGCGTAGATGTCTATCAAGTAAGCATGCACCAATGAGAGAAGTTTTCAGTACAGCACACACCCATGGCAGAAATGTTACAACCACGGTATCTCCAATCATTGTCACAGGAAAAAACACACCCGCGGAGAGACTGGTACTGCTGACACCTCTCAGTAGACACTGTTAGGCTAACACACACCCTTTGGAAATACTGGCGGCACGTGGAACAGGTTATACGGACTTCCTCCGTCTACTCACACATCACAGGTGTCCCAGAGACCCGGCAGGAACAGAAGGCAGTGTTGCAACTGCCCTTACTACACAGCCATTCATTCAGCCTCTAGAAGACAGTCGTGGGTGATGCGTTCACATTACAGGGAGAGCTGTGGTGTCCCCACCGCTAAACAAATCGTTTAACCTCTAAGGCTCACACCGTTACTGTCATCCACAGACCTCCAGAGCTTACCTTGTTGCTCCCTGAATATTTTGAGAGCTAGGTTGTTCTTTCCCTGACCCAACTTTCTGCCACAGTTCCAGGTATCTCTCCAAACAGCCGCCTCGGGGTCCCTTTGCCTCTTTGGCTCCCATTACTATCTTTCCTCCCAGGACCACTGTATTTGAACTGTTAGATCTCAGTTTCTAAACTCCTGCATTCTGCTCTCTGCTCTCAGCCCCCATCTCTTTCTAGCTTTCAAGTGCCCTTCCTCCAGCTCTAACCTAATAACGACCTTTTGCCCTTGACTTCTTTGTTGTCTCTTAATCTGCCCTACCTGGCTTTGCGCTCTCCTCCAAGCTACTCCTAGGACACTCTGTTCCACTGTCTTTAAGCCTTGTAGCCCTTCTCAACCCTGTCTAGAATGATTTCTCCACTACACTAAATGACACCCTTAGAAATTCTGGCTCTGCTACATCCCCACTTAACCGGACCTTCCATAAAGAAACATACTCTTTTTCTCTTTTCTTCACACACTTTTCCCACAGAGGTTAACTAATCCACTGGTCCATTCAACAAAAGTATACTAACCATCTATTCTGTCAGGCAGTGTAGTACAGTGGGTTTTTCCAAGAGTAAATGAAGTGGGCATGTTCCCTGCCCTCAGGGAGCTTACACACCGTGGGCGGGGTGACTGTTGTTAACATAGCAGCACTCAGCAAGAAAACATAAGCCAGGGCAGGAAGATCAGAAGAGGCTTTCTGGGGGAAGTAGCATTTAAGCCTGAACTTGGTGGAAAAGTCAGGAGTCAGTCAAGGAAAGGAGAATTGGAAATGAGACAGACTGGGTGGAGAAGATTCCAAGACAGTGTTCCAGAAAGCAAGTTTTGAAAGTCCATGTATCTTGTGTCTGGGGGGGTAGAACGAGCCAGTAAATGTGACATTTACAGCATGACGGGAGGAGGAGGGAAGGTAATTCGACCTTAGAATAATGGAGTCATCGGATCATTTGAAGCTGAGGAGTGTTATAGCCAACTTTGTGTTTAGAAATCCCCCTCCAGCAGGCTTGTGTAGACTGGAGGAGGCACCTGAGGAGATTAGCAGTGGAGTGTTGCAGGGACCCAGGAAGGAGTAATGTGGCTCAGCACTGGAGGTGTGGCAGGAGACAGGAGTTGATCTTTAAACAGTGGTGTCAGCAGGCTGACAAAATGATGGGGGTGTTGGAGGAGACGCAGGAATTAAGAGTAGAAAACGTGGTCTGCTTACTCACTCAATAAACTGAAATCATCCATCCGGTTTGGATTCCCTTGGCTTTCGACCTCCTCACATCTTACCTGCATCCTCTGCAGTCCTTTCTCCTTCTTTCCCATCGTAATGAATAGGTGTCTCTTCTACTTAAGACCAGTCCTCCACCTGTGTTTTGGATCCCATCCCTCGCTTCTCCACGGGGATTTCACTTGGCTGATTATTCCATCTCTCTCCCCTGTCTGCACTTTCATCCTGTTCCCATTCCTCCTGGGAACACATCAGGATTCTCCATCCTTCTTTAACCCTGTAATGTTCCTGCAGCTAAGAGGCTTTCTCCGTTTTCTTCACTACCACACTCTGGAAATTTTTTCTGCATCTAGCTGTGCTCACTTCCTCACTGCACATTTTCTCTTCATCCTTAAGAGAAAGTGACCTTTCTTCTTGCCAGATCAAGGGGATTTTTTTTCCAAAAGCCCTCAGCTGCTTGACCTCTTGGCAGGAGCTGACATAGTTGAGCTTTCTTCCTCTCTGAGCTGCTCTTGATTTTTGGCTTCTGAGTCACCGCTTTACTTTATTAACTTGTAGTGAGTGCCAGTGTGCCACTAGGTGATAGGAAGACCATGGAAGTCACTGCTCCTGCCCTCTGGTTGTTGACACATCAGTGGCATGAGACAGTCCAAAAGGGGGTGATTAAAGTGTGCTTGGATCTGTGCACCCTTCTCCTGGAGCTCCTCCTGCCTTTCTGACATTGAGGGGTCCTTGTGGTGCTCCTACATGCAGCTGTTTCTTAAGGTCTATCTTGGATCTCCTTACCATCTTAGTGTACACACCTCTGATAATCCATTTCTCATTCATTTGCAGGGTTTAATTGTCATCTGTAGATTGCTGACTCCCAAATACCCCTCTTCTGAGCTGTGGCCTGTGTACCTGCAACATACTTGAGCTTCACTGTATAGCTCACAGCCCTCCCCCCAACCATGTACAAGCTTGAATTCATCATTCTTTCCCTCTCTCACTTTTCAAGCTAGAAACCTAGACATTAGCTGTAAGCAACCCCTTCTACATGTCTCATAACGCAGGTCATCGGAACCTGCTGATCCCACTTCCTCTCCAGCCCTGTCTGAAGTCTCATGGCATTTCCTCCATCACCTCTGTGTTCGCTCTCACCTCCCAACCTTTTTGTCTGAATGCATAGGAGCCTCCTCAACGGCCCATACTTCTGCTCTTCCTTCTTCCAATCTGTGCTTTTCCTTGCAGCAAGAGAGACTTTCATAAAAATGCAAGTGTAGCCATATCACTGGGCTTCTTCGGTGTTTCTGTTGTCTTTGCATGAAATCTGCTTTCTAATAAGGTTTGTGAATCATAGTCTACTCTCCCCACAAACTCCTGATCCAGCCGCATACCCCATTTCTCTACTCCCTCACATTTTGAACTCAAGCTATGTTGATTCCCTTGTAGTTTCCAGAGAGTACATTCATCCATCCTGCTACCCTTTGCACACACTGCTGTGTTACCGCAAAGGCCCTTCCCTCCCTCCTCCTGGTTAATCCCTTCTCCTCTTCATACATAGCCCCTGGCCTTCCCTGACTCCATCAGGAACTCTTCTTGTTCATTGCTTCATCTTTATTTCATCTCCCCAACGAAGCTGAGGTCCCCTTGATGTCAAACTTGTACATTACTCATCTTTGTGACCCAGGGTCCCACACATGTTTAGTAATGAACACATAGGTGAATGCCCAAGCACATCCCTCACCCCCCACTCGGCTGCCCACATGATGGAGGCATTCTCGCACAGCCCACTTACCCTGCTGGAAACACTTCTCCTTCCGCACAGCTCACTGCTCTCACCCCATGCTCTATCCTTCCCTCTGGATTTCTCTTTTCCTGGATCCTCTTCCTCACGTCTTCTCTGTGCCTTGTTTCTCTGGCATCAGTTGGGGTTCTCAGAAGGCAATGGAGACACCAATGCTATGATCTAATATACCAGTTACTTTTCTCATTTGTCTGCAAAAGGAAGAGTTTCTTTTAGCTTCCAGTTTGAGGGCATGTCTTTCATGGGTGGGGAAGGCATACATGACAACAGGAATATGGGGCAGCTGGTCACATTGCACCCACAGTCAGGAAGCACAAAGATGAATGCTGGGGATCAGATTTCTCCTTTTTATTCAGTCTGGGATTCCAGCCTGTGAAAGGATGACACCCTCCTTCAGGGTGGGTCTCCCCCTCAGTTACACCTCTGTGAAAATGCCCTCACAGACAGATGCAGAGGTTTGCCTCCTGAGAGATTCAAAGTCTAGTCCAGTTTGCAAGATGAGCCATCACACCAAACCTCCAGCCTTGAGGCACCCCATGCCTTGCCATCCCCTCCTCTCTATCAGAGCCCTTCCTTGAGGGCTTAGGCCATTCCATGCTCCATTCCCCATCCACCCACCCTGAGCCCAACTCTGGCATTCTAGCTTTTGCACCTTCCCATCTTAGGTCCCCCGATTCCTGTGCCTTCTTCCCTACCCCAATCTTGTCTGTCAATGATAACAGAAACTGCCCTACTCTCCTCTGAACCACTGGTTCCTGTTGGCAGAACTTCTCATAGGGGTGACTGCTGCTAGTCTGTTTCCAGGAGGTGACTGCTGCTACTCTGTTTCCAGCTTCTTTCCAGCTTCTGTTGTCTCCTCCTTCCTTCGGTTTCAGTGTCCATGGTCCCCTGGGCAACCCTCTGACACCAGAGCATTTTTTAAAAGAAATAGTTTATTTATTTGTTTATTTACTATTAATCTTTGTCTGTGAGTGTATTGCTTGTGTGTAAGTGCACCATGTCATGGATGCCCGGGGAGGTCATAAGGGGGTGTTGGATCCCCTGAAACTGGAATTACAGATGTTTGTTAGCCGCCATGCCAGTGCTGGGAACCTAACCTGTGTCCTCTGCAAGAGAAGCCAGCGCTCTTAACCGCTGAGCCATCTTTCCAGGGACACCAGGGCATTTTCAACCACAGGCACTTGAGACAGACTACCAGTTGTCTGTGCCCCTGGAAGGAGTATACTTCCTCAAGGGATTTGCCTTGGGGCCCTGCAAGCTTGAGACAGTTTCCCCTCTCTGCTCATTTAGACATGTCGTACACTTGTTTACATTTCTCCCTCTAGCTGCTCAATAGAAGGAGTGTGTTATCTCCTGAGCCTAGAACCTGGCTTCCTTAAGGCTGGTGAGAAAGAAAAGCAGCAAAGGGAAGAAAAAGGAAAGAGGAAGCCACGCCTCACACCTTCTAACCACATCACTTATGACCGGGTGACTAACCTTCTCTGACCTTTTTTTCTGTCTTTGGGTGAAAATGGGAATAATGGCGTCTATTAAAGAAAGAATGTTTTAAGGATTCTGAATGAAAAATCGTTATATTTTCAACCAGTAACTCTGTTGATTTTACTTCATTTTTCTCCATGGTGACTCTTGAATCCAGGCTCTTGCAGTTAGTTTTACATCTATCATCCTAGTTCTTATACTGGACTTCTCTGCCCTTGACATGTCTTCAAATTTCTGTCTCCACCTTTTCTGCCATCTCTAACCTCACTGGTCTCCTCTGTAGCCTGGGCTTGATTCTCAGAGTGAGGCTTGGAGGCCAGACCCTCACCCTGTGCTGCCCAAGTCTCCCTACCTATGAATACCACAAAGACAGAGACTTGATCTGTCTGAGCCCCTGCTCTGTCTCTAGGGTTTAGTGAGTTTGGCACAGGATAGGCCCTAAATATTCGCTGACTACATCTGCCCATGAATCACTTCATAGGCAGGCTCTGTATCCTCTCCTGCCTCCCCCTCTTTTTCATTCCTAGAGGCCTCCAGGCAACCTCCACGTTTCTTCTTTCTCACCACGTGAGTCCATGCCCACGTGCATCTGTACCTGGAGTGCCAATTACCTCATTGCTGATCTCCTCCTCCTGTAACCCACCCTGAGCCCAGTGCCAGATTTATTCTCATAAACAAGACTTTGGTTATTCTTCTTCCTTGTTCTATGTCTGGCCAGCTACATGAGCCTTTATTTTGGCACACCAAACCCTCCACCAGTTAGGGGCTAACAGAAAGCTTTGGTATTCATCAGAACTATACCCTGACATCTCTGTGTTCTATCAGCCCATGGAGTAACACTTATCACAGAGTTACTATGTGTATATTAATTAAGCTTTCATGCTAAGAGTTTGTGTATTATTTCATTTAACTTTTATATCAAGTAAGTAAGGTAGGCTTCTGAATGCACATATTGTAGAAGAGTACAGAGGTCAGCCAAGCAAGATGGCTTAACCTTGTAATCTCAGCTCTCAGGCGGCTGAAGCTGGATGATCAGGAGTTCAAGGGCAACCTAGGCTACTTGAGACCCTATCTGAAAGAAAAGGAGAAAGTTTAAGTAACTGTGTCTAGGGTGATGGTCTAACTGATCAGGTCAGGACTTGAACTTTGGTCTGTCAGCAGGGTCCATCTTCTTAGTCACTGTAATAATAGCATGTGCTTGCATGCTTATAATGCCTACAGCATGTCAGATACTGTTCTAAGTGCCAAAATAATGTATTAGGTATTATTGTCATATGTGTTGCATGAATGAAGAAATGGAAGCATGAGAAATGAACTGACTTATCCTGGGTTGCACAGCTGTAAGTGCGGGGTGAGCCATTTTGCCCTGAAGCTCATTTCTTTTTTTTTTTTTTTTTTTTTTTTTTTTTTTTTTTTTTTTTTTTTTTTTTTTTTTGGTCTTTTTGAGACAGGGTCTCCCTATAGCTCTGGCTGTCCTGGTGTCCTGGAACTCACTCTGTAAACCAGGCTGGCCTCAAACTCACAGAGATCCTCGTGCCTCTGCCTCCCAAGTGCTAGGATTAAAGGCGTGCACCACCATGCCCGGCATTTATTTATTTCTGTATGTGTATCAATGTACTGTCTGCATGCAAGTTTGTGCCCCTGTGTCATGCAATGCCACGGAGGTCAGAAGAGGGTGTCAGATTCCCCTGGAACTGGAGTTTTCCTGGAATTGGAGTTTCAGATGGTTCTCGGCCGCCATGTGGGTGCTGGGGATCGAACCCGGGAACTCTGTAAGAGCGGTCGGCGCTCTTAACCGCTAGGCCATCTCTCCAGCCCTGAAGCTCATTTCTTAACCACTATTCTGTCGTCGTCGTCCCCCCCCCGTTATATGTCCTAACATGCATTGATGGATGAGTCTGTGCTGAATCTAATCTGCTTTGAGTCAGTGCATTCTCTCTCATTTCCCACTGCCCCCTTACCACTCTCTCCTCCGAAACCACCAGTGGCCTTCTTACTGGTACAGTCAGTGGCCACTTCTCGGTCAGTCTCTACCTTACATCTTGGCATCATCAGACACTCTTGTACTTTTCCTTCTTTTTGAAATGCTTCCTCCTTTCACTTCTGTAATTCTGCATCCAGGAAGAAAAGAGGTCTCCTCAGCTTCCCCTTTGTGACTATTCTAGACTCTTCTCACTCTGTACATCCTGTCTGATTAGGGTTTCCACACCCATAGCTTTCAGTTACCCTATGATTTGTCCATATCCATATCTCCAAGCTCTGCTCCTCTCCTAAAGTCCAGTCCTGCAAATCCAGTTATGCTGGAAAATCTCCATGTGGGGATCCCAACAAATCTCTCCAAAGAAATCGCTTCTCTTCTTCAGTATCTTAATGGTACCACAGTGAGATCCAGACCAGAACCCCCAGGGAATGTTCTAGACTGTTGAGCTTTTCCATTCTCTCACCCCTTCTGGAGCTTCCCCCGCCAAGTCTTGTGCACTTTACCTCCTCACATCTCCCATAGTTATGTCCTTTCAGTCCTGCCACTGATGGCTTGCCTTAATACACATGCTTCATACCTGGTCTCCCTTCTGCAGATTCTCCTGCCCTGCCATCCTGGTGGGCCCCTCTGCCACCTTTTCCTCTCTCTAAATCTCAAGCAACATGGAGTGCATAGTCCTGAGATCAGATTAAGGCTACATTAACTCAGGAAAATCTTCACTCTGAGCCTCCATTTCCTCGCTGGAAACTGGAAGCTGGGATTCCTTCCTCACGGAGTTGTTATGATGATTAAATGAGATACTGTCTGTGAACTGCCTGGCACGGGGCCCAGCACACGGCGAAAGCTCAGAAAACAGAGCCTCTTCTGCTCAGGTCTGTTCTCAGCCTCTCCTTGGAGTGCCTCTTGGGAACACACCCTTGGTAAGACATAGCCAGGCCCTGGCACTGCCCTGGCCACTGCCCCAGGGAAGGGAGGGTGAGGTGGCCCTGTAGGCATCCAGAAACCTAGTCCGACAGCCTTTTTGTCCTCCAGCTCTGGTTCCCCACTGCTCCCCAACACCTCCCTGTTCCGGCTGTTCCTCCCTCCACTCACTCCTTCCTCTGCTCTAACGCACACTCTCCCAGTCTTCCTTCCTCCATCCTCTGAACAGTCCTCTCACCCAGCGTCCTTTCTTTAGCTAGCCCTGTGTCCACATCTCCCGGGCTCACTGAGGCTACCCTCTGACTCCTCCACTTCTAGCCCAGCTGCTCTTAGCAGCCCCCCTCCTCACCGCTGTTGTCTTTCTGGTCCTGCCCCTCGCTGGCTCTGGGACAGGAAGTTGAGGGAGGAGGCCTAGGCGGTGCCAGCTCCCCTAGCCTGCTTCCCCTTCTGTACCTCTGGGCCACTCCTATACTTCCTTCTGGAAAGATTCCCCCTTCCCTTGTGGTCCCCCTGGGCCTCCCCCAGCCCACCTTTCTTTCCTCTCCCTTGTACTTAGTTCTCCCAGGCCTAGTAGACACACGGGCCCCGGGACAGGAGGAAGGGGGGCTCTGTTAGCTAGGGGAGAATTGACATCACGTTTCAGGCCCCAATGAACACTCTTGCCCCTCCCCCTCCTAATGAGAACCAGCTGTGGTTCCAGAGGCCCAGATGTGGGGATGGAGGGGGAGAGCAGGATGGAGTCAGGACCAAGTAACGGGACTGGGGACAAAGTGAGGGCCTGTGGCAAGGCAGAACTGGGTGGAAGAAGAGATGTGACAGGGCCTGACAGGAGGCAGGACAGACTAGGGTAAGAGATGAAGTGGATGCCACAGGCCAGCTATGGCAGGAGATGGGCTGGGTCAGACCTGGAGAGGAAAGTACAGGGAGGAGGAGCAAGTGTCAGGGAAGAGGCAATGAGAAACCCTGGACAGATGGGAGAGGTGGTGCTGAGAAAGAGCTGGAGAGAGGGTGAGACGGTCTCCAGAGAGAGTCTGGAGTTCGAGTTTGGAACTGGAAGCTGTGGAGCAGGAAGTGATGAGGCGTAGTCCAGACAGAGGCCCCAGGGACCTGGAGGTCACAGCTGCAGCCGCAGAGCTGACCACGAGTGCCCCGGCAGCATGTGTGAGAGCATGCCTGCATGTGGGTGGGTCTGCAAGTGTGTGTGCACGTGCCTGCCCTGTCAGTCTGTATGCAGTGGATAGTGGGCTTGCCTGTGCATGGGAGGGTGTGTGTGTGAGTGTGCCTGTGAATATATTGAGGGGCTGTCTGAAGATGTAAATGTGACTCTGTGTGAGAGCCATGAGAAAGTGTCTTTCTGTGTGTGTCTGAATTTGTGCATATATATGCTTGAATTAATATGGCTTCTGAGCATGTGAAGTTTCTGAATACATGGGACAAGGGGCATTATGTATTTTATGTATTATGTATTATGCTGGTCGTGTGTGTGTTACAGTAAGCCTCTCTGTGTGTGCAAGTACATGTTGAATGTGCCTGTCTACATGTGTCTGTCTATGAAAATAGCTGTGTGAGTCTATGAATCTGTTTTTGAAGTGCGCCAGGCTGTAGGGGGTAGAGGGGCTGTGGCCCTGTGAGTGTGAGCCTCTGTGTGCTCAGTGTGAGAATGCCCTGGTGGAGTTCGCAGTGGCCAGGGGTCTAGGTTCAGCAAGAAGAGAAACATAGCTACTTTCATACAGGACATCTGCCTGAGCTTGACTCTTCCCAGATTCATCCCTTCATTCAGAAAACTAATTGATCGTGCACAATGTACGGTACTGTGGGCCATACATTAAAGCAAACAAGAAAACCTTGAGTCCCTTGTACAGCAAATTGGGTAAGAAGACAAATCATTACAACACAGAGTACGATAAAAACATTGACATTGTGGGCTGGAGAGATGGCCTAGCAGTTAAGAGCACCGACTGCTCTTGCAGAGGACCTGGGTTCGATTCCCAGTACCCACATGGCGGCTGAGAACGGTCTGTAACTCCAATTCCAGGAGAACTCCAGTTCAAGGGGAATCCAACGCCCTCTTCTGACCTCCGTGGCATTGCACGACACGGGTGCACAAACCTACATGCAGACAGTACGTTCATACACATAAAATAAATAAATAAATAAAATAAAATAAATATTTAAAAAAAAACATTGACATTGTGCACCACCTTCTCTCTCAAAGATCCAGTACCATGTCTCTCCAGCAACTGATTAAATGAATGGAACCAACCCTTGACCCTCCCTCATCTTGAATCTTTGGGCTTTAGATCCAACCATTTCACAGATTAGGAAACAATGTTTAGACGGAATTCAAAGCCCTTGCTCTTAAAAAAAAAAAGTGTGTGCACAGACATTCGCATGTGTGCAGGTGTATGAGCTATGCACACGTGGAGGCCAGAGATCACCAGCTGGCCTTCTGCATCACTCTGCGCCTATTCCTTCGAGACAGGATCTCTCACTGGATCTGGAGCTGGGCCGGTGATCAGCAGGCCCCAAGACCCCCTTGTCGCCACCTTCCTTCTGACTCTATTGCTAGTCTCCAGAGCCTTCCTCCTTAAACTCTCTCAGTGCTGGGGTTATAGGCTCATGCACCGATGCCAGTTTCTTTTTTATGTGGGTTCTGGGATCTGAACTCGGGTCTTCATGTTTGTGAAACAAGTGTTCTTACCCACTGAGCCATCTCTCCAGCGACTCCACTCCCCACCCTTGTCTTTTTATTGCCTTACACCAATGGGAGAAATGAGACTTTCAGAAACCCATCTCTCTTCAGAAGATGAAATCAATAAATCAATAAATCAATAAAGACCGGAGGACAAACTTCCTCAGCCACAGGACTTAATCACCTTGGTGCTCAGGGTCATGGCATGTTCATGTATGTCATCTGAGTTCGTATAACCATAGGCATTTCTCTGAGTGTATGGGAGTTTGGTGATATGGAAGCATGAAGTTCTGACTGTACCTTCAGCACTGATTGCCTGCTCATGTTGTACCTCTACTAAATCCTGAAAAATCAGAGACAAACCTGCCTGACCCTGCAGGAGCCTCCAAATCAGTACAGGAGCAGACACATGAACATATCAGGACTGTTGAGCAATTTATCTATACTGGGCGTCCAGTAGAGTAAACTTTTGTATGGAGTAAGATGGGTATGTCAGAAAAGAATCCACAGAAGATAGAAAGATGTGAAACTTGAAATTTGAATCCGAGATGGCCTCATGGACAGGATTTTTAGAAAGTATTTCAGGATGAGAGAATACCACTATATGTGAGAAGGAATTGAGAAGAAGCACGGTAACATTTAGTTTGGAATGCAAAGTGTGGTTTGAAGAAACTAAGGGAATAGAGAGATTGGCAGGCCTCAGATTATAAAGACACTGATGAAGTTGGACCTGGTGGTACCTCAACCCTTTGAAACCTCAGGCACAAGCCTATGTGTGTGCATACGTGCATGCATGCATGTGTGCGTGCATATGTGCATGTGCATGCACCTGCATATGTTTGCACTTCTGAGATAGAAGGACAGCAGTTTTCTGCTGTCAGGATGGAGAACCCCTTTACAAAAGTGATTTGGTAAGAGTTCTGTGGATTTGCCAGGCATGGTGGTGCGCACCTTTAATCCCAGCACTCGGGAGGCAGAGGCAGGTGGATCTCTATGAGCTTAAGATCAGCCTGGTCTATATAGTGAGTTCCAGGCCATCTGGGGCTCAAAAAAGCAAAAAAAAAAAAATTTGTGTGGATCTCTCTGGTCAGATGGAGATGGATCAGAAAGTTCAAGTGGGCAGAACTCCCACATTGGGAGCAGGGGATCAGAAAGGAGCTGTTGCAGGAATGGAAAGGAGAGGGGACAGTCCTTGGACTTGGGACAGCAACAGTGTATAAAGGCTAGAACTGAGATAAGTCTAGGTGAAATAGGGTTGGGGTTTTTGTTTTCTGTTTTTTTGTTTTTTAGACAGTGGCTCACTGTGTAGTCCTGGCTGCCCTGGAACTCACCATGTAGATTAGGCTGGCCTTGAACTCACAGAGATCCACTTGCTTCTGCCTCCTGAGTGCTGGTATTAAAGGCCTGTACCACTACACCTGGCTGATGGTCAGGTTTTGGAAATTATGAAGGAAGAAAAATAAACTAAAGAGAGTGTCTAGATTTTCTGCTAAGGGGCCTGGATGGATGGTAGTATTGTCATGGAAAGAAAATAGAGGTGAAAAAATTAGTTTGAGGTGATTGTTAGGGATTTGCTATGAAGTCTCCTGTTTGCTGGACATGTATCTCCAGAGCTGCAGCTGGAGAATGAGAAGTCACTGACAAATAGATGAGACATGGACTGTGATTGATACATCTGAATCAAAAGCATGAGAGTGGGCAAGATTACCCAAATGGAATGTGGAAAATGGGAAAAGATGGCCCTGACTGTGAAGGAGTGGACAGAGAAGAAGAGCCCGTGAAGGAATCTGAGGGGTAGACAGGGAAGAGTGTGGACACAGAAGGTGGTGAACCCGAGGCATAGGCTACAGGGAGCCAGTGATTTAGCATGATTAACAAGAGTAATACTTAAAATTGCCTATTGGGCAGAGAATGTGTGAGAGATGTCACTGCATGGAGGGAGGAGGGGGTGAACAGTGAGCTAGTGGGAACAGGCTTGCATAGAGGGGGTGACTTTTAAATGCCCCCCTTCTTTCCTGCACCTGCCTCCCATCAGCCTCTGTTCCACCTTGATTCCGATTCTACTGCTAGTCCTCCTCCTCAAACTTTAGGAGCAGTTAGCCATATTTCCTTGGGGGTTCCCAGAGGCACCTCCCCTCTCTGATTTTCTTTTTCTGTCTCTAATAACTAAAGACACTTTGTCCGCTTGGTTGTTTTGGCCAGAAATTTGCCCATTATGCTTAATGTCTGCCATTCCCCCATCCCCTGCCTTCAAGCAGTTACCAATCCCCGTCCATTGTACTTCCTGAGAACCCCACAGACATATCCATCTCTCCCCGTGTTTGTTGCTAATACACATCCAAATCCTTATTGGAGTAATACTATGTCTCCTCCCTGTCTTGTCTGTGTGTGTTTTACAGGCAAGTCATATTATGGTGTTCTTGAACGTTTCAGTGGCTTCCATTTGCACTTAGGATAATGTCAAAATCTTCAGTGCGCTAAGAGCCCCTGTCCATGTGTGTACTCTCTGCACCAACACTACATCTCACAGGCCATGCCCCCCACCTGCCTCCAAGTGTTCCCAGCCCTTCTGCTAAGGAAGACTTTAAGCCCTTCCAGAATTCTCTTCTCTCTCAGCTCACCATTACCTGCTCACATCTACTTATTTGGCTCTTGGTTTGAATGTCATTCCCCCAGAAAAGCTCCCCCTGACTATGTTAAGCTCCATACATCCTTTTCTGCTACCTGTACTTCACAGCCCTACCATGTTTGTAATGAATTGTCCAACTCCCTGTCTATAAGCTCCATGAAACTAAGAGCTCTTTCCTTTAGTCACTGTTTATAGTAGGTGCTCAGTCTCATGTAAATTACAGAGAGGAGTAGGGGTAAGGGACTCTGCATATTTAAAAACTCATAGAAGGCTCTTACAGAGAGGAAAAGGTTGACGATTCAAGCAGTTACCACATCAGTGGTTATCAAGGCTGGAAGGGGTATTAGTCATAGATGCAAAGAAAATAAGAAAGGGGTGCTTATTTTAAGTTTAGAATAGAAAAGGGAAGTTTGTGGACATTCGAGCCTAGAAAATAGGAAGCAGAATAATCTCCTGAGAGGAAGTTCCCGGAAGTGCCAGGGCAGAGACTAGAGGAAACTCAAAAAGTACAGATTCCCAGGGCTAGCATGGTGCCCTGCTCCTGCTGCGCATGTCTGAGTTTGGTGTGGCCTGCAATGCAGGCTCTCTGGACTGTGAGTCCCATCCTTGTAATGACTTTTTTCCCCTCCGCTTTTCTCCTAGGTCAGGGAACCTGAGCTTCAACTGGAGCCCAAGTTGGATCTGATCCAAAGCCCGAAATCAAGCCAGGTGGGGAGTTTGGCCTGGAGCTGGATCCCCAGCTGGCCCGCCCCTGCCATGCAGAAGAAACTGGGCACTGTGCCCTCCTGTCCTGGCATGAAGATCCCCAGGCCCCTCCTCTTGCTACCACTGCTAGTGCTATTGGGGGCTGGAGTACCTGGAGCCTGGGGTCAGGCCGGGAGCCTGGACCTGCAGATCGATGAGGAGCAGCCAGCAGGCACACTGATTGGGGACATCAGTGCAGGGCTTCCACCAGGCACGGCGCCTCCTCCGATGTACTTCATCTCTGCCCAGGAGGGTAGTGGTGTGGGCACAGACCTGGCTATTGATGAACACAGTGGAGTGGTCCGTACAGCTCGAGTCCTGGACCGTGAGCGGAGAGATCGCTACCGCTTCACTGCAGTCACTCCTGATGGTGCGACCGTGGAAGTGACAGTGCGAGTGGCTGACATCAATGACCATGCACCAGCCTTCCCTCGGGCTCGAGCTGCCCTGCAGATACCTGAGCATACAGCTCTTGGTACACGCTACCCACTGGAGTCTGCTCGTGATGCAGATGCTGGCCGCCTAGGAACCCAAGGCTACGCGCTGTCTGGTGATGGGGCTGGAGAAATGTTCAGACTAGAGATGCGTCCAGGTCCCGATGGGGCTCCAGTGCCCGAGCTGGTAATTGCTGGGGAATTGGACCGGGAGAACCGCTCACACTACATGTTGCAGCTGGAAGCCTATGATGGTGGCTCCCCACCCCGAAGAGCCCAGGCCCTGCTGGATGTGACACTGTTGGACATCAATGACCATGCCCCGGCTTTCAATCAGAGCCGATACCATGCAGAGGTGTCTGAGAGCCTGGCCCCTGGCAGTCCTGTCTTGCAAGTGTTTGCGTCTGATGCCGATGCTGGTGCCAATGGGGCTGTGACTTATGAGATCAACAGGAGGCAGAGTGAAGGTGATGGACCCTTCTCCATTGATGCACACACAGGACTTCTAAGGCTAGAACGGCCACTGGACTTCGAGCAGAGGCGAGTCCATGAACTGGTGGTACAGGCACGGGATGGTGGGGCTCACCCAGAACTGGGTTCAGCTTTTGTGACAGTGCATGTGCGAGATGCCAATGATAATCAGCCCTCCATGACTGTCATCTTCCTGAGTGCTGATGGCTCCCCTCGAGTGTCTGAGGCTGCCCCACCTGGACAGCTAGTTGCCCGCATCTCTGTGTCAGACCCAGATGATGGTGACTTTGCCCATGTCAATGTGTCCTTGGAGGGTGGAGAGGGCCACTTTGCCCTAAGCACCCAGGACAGCGTCATCTATCTGGTATGTGTGGCTCGGAGGCTGGATCGAGAGGAGAGGGATGCGTATAACTTGAGGGTCACAGCCACAGACTCAGGCACACCCCCGCTGCGGGCAGAAGCTGCCTTTGTGCTACACGTCACTGATGTCAATGACAATGCGCCTGTCTTTGATCGCCAGCTCTACCGACCTGAGCCCCTGCCTGAGGTTGCATTGCCTGGCAGCTTTGTGGTTCGGGTGACTGCCCGGGATTCTGACCAAGGCACCAATGGTCAGGTCACCTATAGTCTGGCCCCCGGCCCTCACGCTCGCTGGTTCTCCATTGACCCTACTTCAGGCATCATTACCACGGCTGCCACACTAGACTATGAGTTGGAACCTCAACCACAGCTTATTGTGGTGGCCACGGATGGGGGTCTACCACCTTTGGCTTCCTCTGCCACAGTTAGTGTGGCTTTACAAGACGTGAATGACAATGAGCCCCAGTTCCAGAGGACTTTCTACAATGCCTCACTGCCAGAGGGTACCCAGCCTGGAACCTGTTTCCTGCAGGTGGGTAGGCTCTGCACACAGTGCTGTAAGTAGAGGTGGGTTGGAGGGCCACAGGGGACTTCAGAGCAGGAGTCTAATTTTGCAGGTGTTGATGGTGACTTAAGCCAGGAGGTTTGATCCAATTCTGTGAGCCCCGGAGTCTGTTGAACAGGGGATGAAGGGTGATTAGAAGGTGAGGAAGCAGAGTATAGGAGCTGAGGCGGGTAATCTTGGCGGTTGAAGAAATTTAGATGGGATATAGAGGAAAAGTGTCATGAAATATCAGGAAATGAAACTCTATGTAAAGTCTCAATTTCACAAGGGTTACGCCAGCATCTTTGGAGCTCCCTGTGCTTAGACCAGTGCTAGGCTCTGCTGGAAGAAATCTGTCTGTGCCCTAGGACAGTGATGAGAGATAAAAACGGTGCGGTGCGGTGAGATCCTGATGTCTGGAGCAGGAAGACCTCTCCGAGGAAGAGGAAAGAGCTCTGGACAGACTGAGGAGAGCACAGACTGGCTCCAAGTCAGGCCTGGATGACATGGAGGGAACATGAGTCTGAGACCATACTGAGGAACTTTTGGGGCATCACACTGTGAGGTGTTGACTTTACTTGGAAAACAAAGGGGTCATTGAACTCCTTTGAGCCACAAAGTGTCTTTTTAGAGTATTTATTTGCTTTTTGTTTTAAGATAGCTAACTGTCTTTAAGGGTGAAGGATGGATGGATCAACAGATGACTGATAAATCATTCGTGAGCACTGTAAGCCTTGTAGTGTGTTTGGACCAGAGAAAAGAAAAAGAGATGTTCCTGTTCCAAGGCAGACCCACTCTAGAGAGATACATCAGTAACTAGTAGTGTATAGCAAGTGGCCTTTGAAATGCTTTAGAAGCCCAGAGGAGGAGTCTCGAAGGACTAATGAGACCAATGGATGAAAAGGGATGTATGAACAGAGGCATCTGGTCTCCAGAAAGAACTGCTGAGTAAGCACCATGATCTGTTACAGCCATGTTGTTCAGGTTGGCCTCAGCTGTACAGAGGAGGAAGAACTGTTGAGAGAGAAGACAGAATAGTGAACAGGTTGGATCACGGGCTTTGACTTTTTCTTAGAAAAATCATAGGAACACACTACGTTTGAGCCCCTGTCACGCCTGGTCGTATTGCCTGGGGTTAAGCTGCAGCACCATAGCATGTTGCTTGCGCATAACTGGGGCCGCCTGCCCATCGCCAGCTACAGGCCAAAAAAAAAAAATCCTAGGAAAAGAGCTGGGTATGGTGGTGCACACCTTTAATCCCAGCACTCAGGAGGCAGAGGCAGGTGGATCTCTCTGAGTTCAAGGACAGCCTGGTCTACAGAGTGAGTTCCAGGACAGCTGGAGCTACAGAGACCCTGTCTCAAAAAGACCAAAAAAAAAAAAAAAAAATCATAGGAAAGGCAATGTGGGGCTCTAAGCAATCTTGTCTTTTAGAAAAATGTTTGGGGCTGGAGAGATGGCTCAGCAGTTAAGAGCACTGACTGCTCTTGCAGAGGACCCGGGTTCAATCCCCAGCACCTACATGGCGGCTAAGAACCATCTTTAACTCCAGTTCCAGGGGAATCTGACGCCCTCTTCTGACCTCTGAGGCATTGCATGACACAGGTGCACCAACCTGCATGCAGACTCATCCACAAAAAATTAAAAAATAATAATAAATAAAAGAAAGGTGGCTTTGACTGCACCATGAAGTACAGCTGCAAGACAGGAGGCTGAGGGCAGGGAGGTCTCTTAAGAAACTGGTGCTTAAAGTGTGGCAGGCTCCCGAGCATCTCCTCAGGGGAAGCCTGCTGGCATAGACTTCCAGGCTAGTGCCTGGCCTGACTGAGCCCTTGTCTTTTGGCTAGATTCTGGGTATTCTCCAGCCTGCTGCTGTCTGGCTTCCACCACCCACTCTCACACGTGTTTACTCTCTCTTGGCCAGGACCAACGGATTATTGCTTCCAAACTTTTCCTCTCCTCACTAGTTCCTGAAGCACAAGGTCAACTCTCCAGGTGGTTTCCTGAAGTTTTTGCTATTACAAACCACAGAGGAAAGATAAAAATGACCACTGGGAGTTCATAACTGTTACAAGGTCTCAACGTTTGATTTATTCAATGTGCATTTCTCAGACATCCACCATGTGTGCCAGTTACTGTATTCAGAATACAGTTATGAGTAAGCCCTACTTGAATAAGCCTTAACTTGCAAAGAAATAGCTTATTGTAATAAGAAAACTTCCATCCTGGGAATATAGGGAGTATGAATGCTTCCTCAAAGGACAGAGACTTTTGAGTTCAGACTTAAAGAACGAATAGGAGTTTGTGGGGGTACCAGGCAGGGAAAAGGTTTCAAGCTAGGTAGCATGCACACAAGAATGAGAGAACCTGACTTGATCAAGGGGCTCTAAGTTGTTCAGTACTGCTGGAGCTTGAGATGTGGATAAGAGTAAAAGATGAAACTGCAGGAAGGCCAGCCCAAACCAATCAAGGAATTAGTTTTTCCTGTATAGAACACTGAAGACGTTTTAGTATAGGAATAAAATAATCAGATTTGTTCTCCCAAATGGTACTCGGTATAAAGCAGTGGTTCACTGCTGGGGGCAGTAACTCCAGAAGAGGCATTTAGCAATAATTAGATATTCTTTATTGAGAAGTATCAAGGTTGACAAGCTTTAGTATAGAATATGGGTTGGAGGGTTAGACACCTATGAGAAATGAATTAGAGTAGTCCAAGGGAAAGATAGCTCGGGGAAGTGACAACAGTAAAAATGGCAACGAAAAACAATACTCAAATAGGAGAAATAATGATTTGGTTTTAGTGTTATATGAAAGAGTCAGCAAGTTTGGGAAGTCATGAGTTTAGTTTTGGACAGGTTAGATTTAAGGTGAATGTGGGGAATCCAGGTAGAGGTATTGAACAGGTAGAGGTATTGAACAGACATCAAGACATACAAGTTTATAGCTTGCAGGGAATGGTCCAGGGTGAAAGTAGAGATGATAGCTGAGGTTCAGGAAGTAAAAGAGAGGTTCTACAGACCCTTTAGGGTGAGAAAAGGCCAAGGGGAGAGTCCAGGAAACAAGAATGCATAAAAGAAGGCAGGATAAGGGAAGTGGAGAAAGACCAGCTGGTAGCGCAGGGTGAATCAGCAGGAGGAGAAGCAGGAGATCATAGTGGCAAAAAGTCATAACAGGAGGTGTACACGGGAAGTCACGATGAAAGATACGGTAAGCTTAGAGTCTGGTAGGGATGTCAGAGCTCACAGAGAAGGGTCTTTCAATTGTCCTTGAACTGGTGTATCTGAGAGCCAGGGGTCATCAAGTACAGTCAGAGGGGAAGCATAAGTTTGTAACAGCTCTGAGGCAGCATGGGGGATGCAGCTGAGAACCTGCTGAAAATGGAGGCTGCATTTACAGTGAAACCTTGGAGCAAGAGGTCAGGAAATTTACTTCTGCCTTGGTCACTTCCAGTCACAGGCCCCTGTGCCTTTTGGGGTCACTTCCTGACAACTTCCCCGACCACTGTTTATTGCTTTCTTCCTGCAGTAGAGTCAGAGGGCAGAGGTCTTTAACAGCTCCTGGAGACGGCTGCAGCTGTGCTGCTGCCCACAGGAATTGATGCAGGGGGAAGTCCGTCTCCTGGGATATCCGGGCCCACAGCCACGTAAAGAGCTGGAGCAGGAGCTGTTTCCAGGGTTCAGCCATGGCAGGGTCTTAGTGTCTCTTGGGAGGATAAACAATGGCACAGATCACTTCTGTCAAGAGCCTGGGTAACAATCAGAAATCCTTGGCCAGCTTTCTCTCTGAGCACATTTTCTGGCTAAGAAAGGGAACTCTAAAGCTTCCTCTTGCAGCATATCATGACCCTGAGGTCTTTCTACCCACAAAGAGTACTTTGTCACAGCCTGCAGCAGTCAGCCACCAACTAACCCACTCTGGAGGGCCTAATATGTACCTAATGTGTAAAAGTTAGCGTGAAAGAAACTTTTGTGCAAAATAGGGTGATAATGGTACCTACTTCCTCAGTGAACAAATATCCACAGAGCACTTACTCTGTACCTGGCCCTATCCTGTCTGAAGGTTCCTTAGCCACATCCAGAAAGTAAAAAGCAGACCATGTCGAATCAGATTCAACTGTGTAATGAGTGATCTCAGTACAACTAGATATATAAGCTGGGATTGTAGCACAACTGTAATCCTACCACTTAGGAGGCTGAGGCAAGAGGATCATGAATTTAAAGTCAGATGGCCATCACACTAAAACTCCATCTCAAAACAAAACGGCCCCCCTCAGAAGAATAGACCTATATCAATCTAAATTCTGTTGACTAATCAGTTCTCTGGTGAGGTGATTGAGAGACTTGATGAAGTAGTAGCTTCCTGTGACCCTCTGAACCCTTAACACTCTGCTTTGTAAGTAGCTGGTCCTTGGTATATGCAGATTCATTACTCTCTTTAAAACATCCCCCTAAGCTGGGTGTGGTGGCACACACCTTTGAGGCAGAGGCAGGAAGATTTCTGTGAGTTCAAGGCCAGCTTTGATCTGCATAGTGAGTTCCAGGCCAACCTTGTCTCAAAAAGATCAGAAAAAAAAAAAATCCTTCTCCTTAAAATGTATTTGTAACTCTAAGCCAATACCAGCAGCACTTTTGTAACCATTCCCAGACTTGAAGAGATGAAAAATTTGTCATCCATTATGAACATACTCAGCTTGCGGTTGAAACAGGTGACGTTTTGCCTCCTGTTTCAGCTTTCCTTCTGTGACCAAATATCCTTTCTGAGGCCTAATTGATGTCACGTTTTGTGGCATTTTTGCATTTTTTATTGGTGATTTTGCTGTTGAAAGCAGTCCACAAGTACAGCACTAGAGTGATAGCTAGCACAGTAGAAGGCTGTGATGTGCCTTTCAGAACAAAACACATGTATTACATGAGTTACAGTATTTAACTGTATTATGGCTATAAAAAATCAATGTTAATGAACCAACACTATATATTAAAGCGTCTTTAAACACACATCAAACAAGATTACATACTGATGGCTGTAGTTGTGCCGCTCTCCACAGAGATTGTGTACACTTGGGGAGTCAGTCTCCTGGGATATCTGGGCCCACAGCCATAGTAAAGAACTGGACCTATTCCCAGGGTTCAGACATGGCAGGATCTTGTTGACCATTTCATAAAAAGTTGTGACCAGAGCCTTCCAGGAACCTAGATGGTGAGGTCTGGTCTGAGGTTGGATTTTGATATATGTTCTAGTCCTCTCTGTATCTACCCTCCAGGGTCTTCCTAATGTCCACTTAGCGCTGACTTTTCTGACCAACAAGAAGGCACATCACTTATCCCAGCCTCTCCCCAGGTAACAGCCACAGATGCTGACGGTGGCCCATTTGGCCTCCTCTCCTACTCCTTGGGTGCTGGACTTGGAGCTTCTGGATCCCCCCCATTCCGTATCGATGCCCACAGTGGTGATGTGTGCACGACCCGGACCCTGGACCGTGACCAGGGACCTTCAAGCTTTGACTTTACTGTGACAGCTGTTGATGGGGTGAGTAAATGGACTTTGGGCAGGAACATTGGGGTTTAGTTCTCACCAAGGCTAGACAAGGCCTATTGAGCAATACTTACATATCCCACCAGGGAGGCCTCAAGTCCATGGTTTATGTGAAGGTGTTTGTGGCAGATGAGAATGACAACCCACCTCAGTTTTATCCACGGGAGTATGCTGCCAGTCTGAGTGCTCAGAGTACACCAGGCACAGCTGTGCTAAGGGTGCGTGCCCATGACCCTGACCAGGGACCCCATGGGCGACTCTCCTATCACATCCTGGCTGGTAACAGTCCCCCGCTTTTTGCCTTGGATGAACATTCAGGTAAGGATCCTTCCACTCTGAGACCCGCTCTCAGACTCCTCTCTCTACCTGCCTAAATGATATATTGCCTCCGCCCCCCCCCATAACCTTTCCCTATTCTTTCCCTCATCTATTGTTTCTGTTCCTTCTCCAGGGCTGTTGACCGTAGCCTGGCCTTTGTCCAGACGGGCTAATTCTGTGGTACAGCTGGAGATTGGAGCTCAGGATGGAGGCGGTTTGCAAGCAGAACCCAGTGCCCGAGTCAACATCAGCATTGTGTCTGGAACACCCACACCACCAATATTTGAGCAACTTCAGTATGTTTTTTCGGTGCCCGAGGATGTGGCACCAGGCACCAGTGTGGGTAAAGTCCAGGCACACAACCCACCAGGTATCAGATGCCCCAACTCCAGCACTATCTCATGGTAACCCTAGAGCATTACATCTCAGGGAGCTCCAATTCAAAGCAGTATGGCACATGAATGCCACCCTAATGCCAGCTAATTTCTCTGCCAACCCCTGCCCCTTTCCTAATATACTGTAAGGCACAGATTTGGGCACCGCCCTTCTTGGGATTAATAGGTGCCTCTACCTCTTTACTCATGATTCTCTGCTTCTTCCTAGGTCACTTAGGGCCTGTGAGCCTCACCGTGTCAAGCGGGGATCCCCGGGGGCTCTTCTCCCTAGATTCATCCTCAGGGCTGTTGAAAACACTTCGCCCTCTGGACCGGGAGCTTCTGGGACCAGTGCTGGAACTGGAAGTACGAGCAGGTAGTGGAGTGCCCCCAGTTTTTGCTGCGGCTCGGGTGCGAGTACTGCTGGATGACGTGAATGACAACTCCCCGGCCTTCCCTGCACCTGAAGACACTGTATTACTGCCACCAAACACTGCCCCAGGAACTCTCATCTATACCTTGCGGGCTCTGGACCCTGACTCAGGTGCTAACAGTCGAGTCACCTTTACCTTTCTCGCTGGAGGTGATGGGGCATTCACTGTGGACCCCACCACAGGCCACATACGGGTTATGGGACCTCTGGGACCTCCAGGGGGACCAGCCCATGAGCTGGAGGTAGAGGCCCGGGATGGAGGCTCCCCACCACGCACCAGCCGATTCCGACTTCGAGTGCTGGTGCAGGACCTAGGGACCAGTGGGCTGGCTCCACGATTTGACAGCTCTACCTACCGCGTGGACCTGCCCTCAGGCACCACCACTGGAACTCAAGTGTTGCAAGTACAGGCCCAGGCACCAGATGGGAACCCTGTCACTTACCATCTTGCAGCAGATGGAGGAAGTAATGCCTTCGGCCTGGAGCCACACAGTGGGTGGTTGTGGGTAAGGGCAGCACTGGACCGTGAGTTCCAGGAGTTCTACACGCTGAAGGTAATGGCTGTATCTGGTTCCAAAGCTGAGTTGGAGCAGCAGACAGGCACAGCAACCGTGAGGGTCAACATCCTCAACCAGAATGACCACAGCCCTCGCTTGACTGAAGAACCTACCTTCCTGGCTGTGGCAGAGAACCAACCCCCAGGGACCAGCGTAGGCAGGGTCTTTGCCACTGACAGAGACTCAGGACCTAATGGACGTCTGACCTACAGCCTGCGACAGCTGTCTGAAGACAGCAAGGCCTTTCGCATCCATCCCCAGACTGGTAAGCACCGGGACCCAGATTTTGAGACCTCACAGCCTCACGCCCAGATGAGCAAACACCCAGACAAGATCCCCTGCCCAGATCCTGGCTATGAGGATCAAGACTCAGCCTAGAGCTTGGTCCTCATATCCTGTCCCACAGTCCCCAACCGTAGCTCTCTGTAGTCCTCGGGCTTTGCATCCTTAGACATCCCATCATGACCTCCATCCTATTTCCAGGAGAAGTGACCACACTCCAAACTCTGGACCGAGAGCAGCAGAGTAGCTACCAGCTCCTAGTGCAAGTGCAAGATGGGGGGAGCCCACCCCGCAGCGCCACAGGCACGGTGCATGTTGCAGTGCTCGACCTCAATGACAACAGTCCCACCTTCCTGCAGGCTTCAGGGGCTGCTGGTGGGGGGCTCCCTATACAGGTATGTATAGTAGTAGACCTGGTCCTGAAGTGTAAGGGGGGATGGGGTGCCCCCATAGAGCTGTGAAAGAGACCAGCTGCTTCTAGAACAGGTGTGTGAGGAAAAAAGCGGGGGGGGGGGGAGGCAGCTTCTGTCTACACACAGGTGAAGGGAAGCAAATTCTGCATTGAGCATTGGAAGGAGACAAGGTGGTTTTGTCCCCACAGGTACCAGACCGAGTGCCTCCAGGAACATTGGTGACAACACTGCAGGCCAAAGATCCAGATGAGGGAGAGAACGGGACCATCCTCTACACTCTAAGTGGTATGGGGACTGGGAGAAGGGAGCCTGGGTGTGCTCAATGCCCCTTTGGCCTGCCTGGCTCGGAATGCTAAACCTTCATCTTTCTTCTGTCTGTCCCCAGGTCCTGGCTCAGAGCTCTTCTCTCTGCACTCTCACTCAGGGGAGCTGCGAACTGCAGCACCTCTGATCAGAGCAGAGCGACCCCACTATGTGCTGACTCTGAGTGCTCATGACCAGGGCACCCCCCCTCGAAGTGCCAGCCTCCAGCTGCTGGTACAGGTATGGCTGTCCTTCCTGAAGTCCCGTGGTCTGTGGTCTGGCAGTCTGCCTTCCCCTTGTAGCTCTAGCTTCTTGGGATCCTTGGGCTATCTTTGTCAGTCCACTCCTAGCACCCCTCCCTACTACTCAAGAAGCCAGCACATACCTGCGTTCACTTGGATCCTCCTGAATCTGTCTTCCCTCTCTGGTCCACAACAGGTGCTTCCCTCCAGTCGCATGCTGGAGCCTCCGGATCTCTCTGAGCCAGACCCAGCGGCCCCAGTGCCAGTGGTACTGACGGTGACAGCAGCTGAGGGGCTTCAGCCTGGATCCTTGCTGGGTTCGGTGGCCCCTACGGAGCCAGCCGGTGTTGGGGCACTCACCTACACCCTGGTGGGTGGCGCAGACCCCGACGGCACCTTCGCATTGGACGCGGCGTCAGGACGACTGTACCTGGCACGGCCTTTGGACTTCGAGGCGGGACCCGCGTGGCGCGCGCTCACGGTGCGCGCCGAAGGTCCAGGAGGCGCGGGCGCGCGGCTGCTGCGGGTGCAGGTGCGCGTGCAGGATGAGAACGAGCACGCTCCCGCCTTCGCGCGCGATCCCCTAGCGTTGGCGCTGCCGGAGAACCCAGAGCCCGGTGCCGCCCTGTACACGTTCCGCGCGTCGGACGCCGATGGCCCGGGGCCCAACAGCGACGTGCGCTACCGCCTACTGCGCCAGGAGCCGCCGGTGCCAGCGCTTCGCTTGGATGCGCGCACCGGGGCGCTCAGCGCTCCGCGCGGCCTGGACCGGGAGACCACCCCCGCGCTGCTGCTTCTCGTGGAAGCCACAGACCGGCCCATCAATGCCAGCCGCCGTCGCGCAGCGCGCGTATCCGCGCGCGTTTTTGTCACCGACGAGAACGACAACGCCCCGGTGTTCACCTCGCCCTCCCGGGTGCGCCTCCCGGAGGACCAGCCGGCGGGCCCCGCGGCGCTGCATGTGGTAGCCAGGGATGCAGACCTGGGGGAGGCTGCACGCGTGTCCTACCACCTAGCTGCGGGAGGGGACAGCCACTTCCGGCTACATTCGACCACAGGTGAGAGTGGGGCCCTGGTGAGGGCGTGGAGGGTGCTGATGTGCAAGGAATATGGAGGTTGCAAACTACCTTCCTGCGGCCTAGGAGCACTGTCGGTGGTGAGGTCTCTGGACCGCGAACAGCGAGCCGAGCATGTCCTGACAGTGGTGGCCTCGGACCACGGCTCCCCACCGCGCTCGTCCACGCAGCTCCTGACTGTCAGTGTTGTGGACATCAACGATGAGGCACCCACTTTCCAACAGCAGGAATACAGCGTCCTCTTGCGTGAGAATAGCCCGCCAGGCATATCTCTGCTCACTCTGAGGGCGACTGACCCGGACCTGGGTAAGAGCTGGGGCAATGAATTTTGAGAGGCATGGAGTGAGGGAATAAAGGTTATATTACTCCCCCCATCACCCTCTGTGCTCCCTCTCCTCAGGAGCCAATGGTCAAGTGACTTATGGGGGTGTCTCTGGTGAGAGCTTCTCTCTGGATCCAAACACTGGGGTTCTCACAACGCTGCGGGCACTGGATCGGGAAGAGCAGGAGGAGATCAACCTGACAGGTACACTGATAGGACCCCCAAAGCCAGAATGCTATAAATATGGACAGAACTCCCAAAGTTCTATGTTCTAGAAATTTCTACCTAGTACAACACAGCTTCTGTTAAATTTGGAGGTGTTGTTAGGTAGGGGGCAAAATGAGCTGTGCCCTCAGGCCTCCTCTGAATTATGTTGCAGCCACTTGACAGAGGTGCATAGTGATAGTTACAGAGAGTTCACGTGACTTGCTCAAGCTAACAGGGTAGAGTTCTGCCTAGATCTTTTAATGCGTAATTTATCATCTTTTCTATCCCACTGCCACTAATTGAAGATTTATCTTGCATGTAGTAGGCATGGAAGATTACTTCCAGCGTATATGTTATGCATGTCCATGTGTGCCTTGGGTGATATAGACATTTTTCTGGTTTGTATATGTACGTGGTGAACATACATATATGGGTTTCTCCATGACATGGGATGGGTTACATCTCATTGATTTTGCTTTCTCACAGTGTATGCCCAGGACAGGGGCTCACCACCCCTCTTAACGCATGTCATAGTTCGAGTGACTGTGGAAGACGAGAATGACCATGCTCCAACCTTCGGGAACACGCACCTCACCCTAGAAGTGCCTGAAGGCCAGGACCCCCAGAGCCTTACCACACTACGGGCTTCTGACCCAGATGGGGGAGCCAATGGCCAGCTACAGTACCGAATCCTGGGTAAGAGTCAGCCCGTGCCGCTGCTAGCTAGCAGCTGCTTGCTTGCTTCTTTATTCTCTTGGCCCTTGTCAATGTTGGCCAATGTGTCTGGGTCTCTTTCAGTTTTTTTTTTTTTTTTTTTTTTTTTTTTTTTATGTATCTGACCTTTTTATCATGCACATCAGTGTGTCTGGGTATGAAGTCCTAGCTCTCTACAGCTCTTTATTTCTCTATGTCTGCTTTTATTGTTTTATCATGCACATCAGTGTTTCTGGGGTACCTTGTCCTAGCTCTCTACAGCTCTTTATTTCTCTATGTCTGCTTTTATTGTTTTATCATGCACATCAGTGTGTCTGGGGTACCGTGTCCTAGCTCTCTACAGCTCTTTATGTTTCTCTATGTCTGCTTTTATTGTTTTATTTCTTTTCTTACTCCATGTAGAGAGAGAAGTCTCTCTCATGTTTTGGTCTCAGGGACTCTTAAGGCTCTGCACGTGTATATGATGGAGTCTCAGCTCTGCTTCCCTCGCTTGTCTTGAACTCAGATTCCTCAGTTTCATGGTCTACAGTAGCTGGCATTCCACCCCTACACCCTAAAAAGTTCTTGTGCAGATTTTAATATTTGCTGTACTGCTTGTTAAATTTTTGAAAAAAATTAAATATGAAGAATGAAGTAATTTACTTATTTCTGTGTAGGCTCAAGGAAATGTTAGGATTTTAAATAAATGTTGGACAATATTGAGGTTGCAGAGATCGTAAGTGTAACTGAAGGTAACTAGCCAAACTGAATCTCTGAAAATACACCTGTTCTTTCTACCTAGAACATTCTGGAAAACACAGTAAATAAGTATGCATTTTATTAGCCAAGTGATATCACATGTCATGATAATCACATCATGCAACATCCACAAACCCCATGCCATATTTGTGAGATAATGAGAATGAAATATCAATAATGTTTAGGAAAATAGTTTGATCTTAAATATATGAAAGGGTCCCAAAGAACTCCCAGGGGCCCCAAGGCCACATTGTAAGTGACAACAGCTGCTTTATCGTATCCTTCTTTGCCTTTGGTGTTTCCGTTTTTATTTTTGTGTTTCTTTGTCCTTCTCCTACCTCCTTCTACCCTGTGACCTCTGCTACTGCCTACAAGCCACCCTCTTCCCCGGGGGTGACATGTACATGTGTGCATATCCATCTCTGCAGATGGGGACCCTTCAGGAGCCTTTGCCTTAGACCTCACCTCTGGGGAGTTTGGTACCATGAGGCCACTAGACCGAGAGGTGGAGCCAGCCTTTCAGCTGCGGATAGAGGCCAGGGATGGAGGCCAGCCAGCCCTCAGTGCTATCCTGCTTGTGACAGTGACAGTCCTGGATGCCAATGACCATGCCCCAGCCTTTCCTGTGCCTGCCTACTCTGTGGAGGTACCTGAGGATGCACCCGCAGGGACCCTGTTGCTGCAACTACAGGCTCATGACCCTGATGCTGGAGCCAACGGCCATGTGACATACTACCTGGGTGCAGGTACAGCAGGAGCCTTCCTGCTGGAGCCTGCCTCTGGGGAACTACGTACGGCCACAGCCCTGGACAGAGAACACTGTGCCAGCTATGCCTTTTCTGTGAGTGCAGTGGATGGTGCAGCTGCTGGGCCCCTGAGTACCACAGTACCAATCACCGTCACAGTGCGTGATGTCAATGACCACGCACCCACTTTCCCTACCAGTCCTCTCCGGCTCCGCCTACCCCGCCCAGGTCCCAGCCTCAGTACACCAAGGCTGGCTCTGGCCACACTTCGAGCTGAAGATCGTGATGCAGGGGCCAATGCCTCTATTTTGTACCGGTTGGCAGGCACGCCACCTCCTGGCACCACAGTGGACTCTTATACTGGGGAAATCCGTGTGGCACGCTCCCCTGTAGCTCTAGGGCCTCGAGATCGTGTCCTCTTCATCGTGGCTACTGACCTTGGCCGTCCAGCTCGCTCTGCCACTGGTGTGGTCATTGTTGGAATACAGGGAGAGTCTGAGCATGGACCCCGATTTCCCCGAGCTAGTAGCGAGGCTGTACTCCGTGAGAATGCACCGCCAGGTGGGTCCCTTGCTATATGTCCCTGATTGAATTCTTGGATGGCCTGGGGTTAGTCATTGACAATGTCCTCCAAATTCTTGTAGTGTTCTTAGTACCATATTTCCTCTCTCATCTTCCCAACAGGGACTCCAGTCATCTCTCTGAAGGCTGTCCATGCAGGGGGCTCAAATGGACCAATCACCTATAGCATTCTCAGTGGGAATGAGAAAGGGATATTCTCCATCCAGCCTAATACAGGTAAGGAACAGGAGCAGAGGCCTTGGGAGGAGACAGGTACCTGGAGGAGCAAGTTCTTTGGGCCAGCTTAGGTTTGGTTGGGGCAGAGTTGCCCTCAAGTAAGGGGCCTTGGAGAAGGAGGTTCCAGGGTAATGAAAGGAGCTATTGTTAATGCAGTCTGTCTCCCCACAGGAGCCATCACAGTGCACTCAGCTGAGGGGCTGGACTTTGAGACCAGCCCACGGCTACGACTGGTGCTACAGGCAGAGAGCGGAGGGGCCTTTGCCTTCTCTGTGCTGACCCTAACCCTGCAAGATGCCAATGACAATGCTCCCCGTTTCCTGCGGCCCCACTATGTGGCTTTCCTGCCAGAGTCCCGACCCTTGGAGGGGCCCTTATTGCAGGTGTGGGGTGTGATGGGAAGATAAGGGACAAGGGCTGGTCAGGCTTGTTTGTGGCCAAACTAGTGCCAGCAATCTCCTGTGCTCATCAGGTAGAAGCAGATGACTTGGATCAAGGATCTGGAGGACAGATCTCCTACAGTCTGGCCGCATCCCAGCCAGCACGGGGTTTGTTCCATGTAGACCCAGCAACAGGCACCATCACTACCACAGCCATTCTGGACCGAGAGATCTGGGCTGAAACACGGTGAGACCTGGCCCTGTGGGCCCGGGACCCTTTCTTGAGTCTGTATAGTTTCAAGCCCTGTCTTGCATTTCTCTCACTCCCTAGGCTACACCTTGGATTCCTCCAAGCCAAGCTTTATCCTGAATCCTCCTTGCCCTTCCCAGGGTTCACTTCAATCTTTAGACCCTTTTCCTGATTATGTTCTATGTCTAGGCTGGTACTGATGGCTACAGATAGAGGAAGCCCGGCCTTGGTGGGCTCAGCTACCCTGACAGTGATGGTCATCGATACCAATGACAATCGGCCCACCATCCCGCAGCCCTGGGAACTTCGTGTTTCAGAAGGTGAGAGCTGGGTAAAGCAAGAGGTTTAAGGACTCCCGTGGTGCATGGAGCTCCGAAGTCATCTTTGTCTCATGTTTTGCAGATGCACTGTTAGGCTCAGAGATTGCACAGGTAACTGGGAATGATGTGGACTCTGGACCAGTGCTGTGGTATGTGCTGAGCCCATCTGGGCCTCAAGATCCCTTCAGTATTGGCCGCTATGGAGGGCGTGTCTCTCTCACTGGGCCCCTGGACTTTGAGCAGCGTGACCACTACCACCTACAGCTTCTGGCACACGATGGGCCTCACGAGGGCCGTGCCAACCTCACAGTGCTTGTGGAGGATGTCAACGACAATGCACCTACCTTCTCACAGAGCCTCTACCAGGTACCAGCTCCTGGATGTCCTACACTGGGTCTGGGATTGTTCCTGAAAGTTTCTCGAGTGGGGGGATATTGGAGTTGATCTGGGAATAGGATGGGCAGTGTCCCATTTCAAAGCAGTTTTCCAGGTCATATGAACAATGGTTCTGCAACCTGTGGCCAGAAAACAGTGGACAGCTCTTATCCCACTGCTAAGGAGTGTGGCTCTAAGCTGGACAGACACAGAGCAGGGCTCATGGGACCAATCTCCAGCTCCTAGGCAGAGGGGAGGAGCAGAGCAGCTGGGAAGCTTGATCATGAATACTTTTTCTCATTCCTCAGGTAATGATGCCTGAGCACACTCCTCCAGGCAGTGCCATTCTGTCTGTCTCTGCCACTGACCGAGACTCGGGTGCAAATGGTCACATCTCCTACCACCTGGCTTCCCCTGCTGAGGGTTTTAGTGTTGACCCCAACAATGGTATGTCTCCCCAGATTCTGACCCCTCTATCTTTGACAGTATTGGGCCATATTTGGAACTCATTCCTAAAATGTATTACCCAATATCTTGATTCCTGGATCTCTGACTCTAGGAGGACATCTCCTCCCCTCTCTATCTTTAAGAAAACTCCTTCCTGACTGTGTGTCTGGAAGCTGTTTCCTGAGCTTTGGATCCCTGAGCTGCCCCAGCAGTCCATCTTGCAGAGCCACTGCTTAGAGCCTGCAGAGTCACCGTCTTCTTGACAGTGCCATTGCTGAAGGCATGTTTCCTTCCCTTCCCTTCTCAGGAACTCTGTTCACAACAGTCGGAGCAGTGGCCTTGGGCCGTGAGGGACCAGGAGTGGTAGATGTGGTGCTAGAAGCTCGAGACCATGGGGCTCCAGGCCGGGCAACTCGGGCCACAGTGCACGTGCAGCTGCAGGACCAGAATGACCATGCTCCAAGTTTCACACTGCCACACTATCGTGTGTCCGTGTCTGAAGATCTGCCCCCTGGTTCTACTCTGCTCACCCTGGAGGCCACAGATGCTGACGGAAGCCGTACCCATGCCACCGTGGACTACAGCATCATCAGTGGCAATCGGGGCCGAGCCTTCCAGCTGGAACCCCGGCTAGCTGAGGCTGGGGAGGGTGTTGGACCAGGTCCCCAGGCATTGGGATGCCTGGTGTTACTTGAGCCTTTAGACTTCGAAAGCCTGACCCAGTACAATCTAACCGTCACTGCAGCTGACCGGGGGCAGCCACCCCGCAGTTCATCTGTGCCAGTCACCGTCACCATACTAGATGTCAATGACAACCCACCTGTTTTCACCCAGGCATCCTACCGTGTGACAGTACCCGAGGACATGCCTGTTGGAGCTGAGCTCTTGCATGTGGAGGCTGCTGATGCTGACCCTGGCCCTCATGGCCTTGTGCGTTTCACCCTCAGCTCGGGTGACCCTTTGGGGCTCTTTGAGCTGGATGAGAGTTCCGGCGCTTTGCGACTGGCTCGCCCTCTGGATTGTGAGACCCAGGCTCGACATCAGCTTGTGGTGCAGGCAGCTGATCCTGTTGGAGCACACTTTGCTTTGGCACCAGTGACGGTGGAAGTCCAAGATGTGAATGACCACGGTCCAGCCTTCCCACTGAGTCTGCTCAGCACCAGCCTGGCTGAGAACCAGCCTCCGGGCACACTTGTGACCACTCTGCATGCAATCGATGGGGACGCTGGGGCTTTTGGTCGGCTCCGCTACAGCCTGCTGGAGGCAGGACCAGGGTCCGAGGGTCGTGAGGCCTTTGCACTGAACGGCTCGACAGGGGAATTGCGGGCACGAGTGCCCTTTGACTTTGAGCACACAGGAAGCTTCCGGCTGCTAGTGGGTGCTGCTGATGCTGGGAATCTCTCGGCCTCTGTCACTGTATCTGTGCTGGTGACTGGAGAAGATGAGTATGACCCCGTATTCTTGGCTCCGGCTTTCCACTTTCAAGTGCCAGAAGGTGCCCAGCGTGGCCACAGCCTGGGTCATGTGCAGGCCACAGATGAGGATGGAGGTGCTGATGGCCTGGTGCTGTATTCGCTGGCAACCTCTTCCCCCTATTTTGCTATCAACCAGACTACAGGTGCTTTGTACCTGCGGGTGGACAGTCGGGCACCAGGAAGTGGAACCACCACCTCTGGGAGTGGGGGCCGGACCCGGCGTGAAGCACCTCGGGAACTAAGGCTAGAGGTGGTAGCACGGGGACCTCTGCCTGGATCCCGGAGTGCCACCGTACCCGTGACTGTGGATATCACCCACACTGCACTGGGCCTGGCACCTGATCTCAACCTGCTCTTGGTGGGGGCTGTGGCAGCCTCCTTGGGAGTTGTGGTGGTGCTCGCCCTGGCGGCTCTGGTCCTGGGACTTGTTCGGGCCCGCAGCCGCAAGACTGAGGCAGCCCCTGGCCCAATGTCACAGGCAGCACCCCTAGCCAGCGGCTCCCTACAGAAGCTAGGCCGAGAGCCCCCAAGTCCACCACCCTCCGAACACCTCTATCACCAGACTCTCCCCAGCTACGGTGGGCCAGGAGCTGGCGGGCCCTACCCCCGTGGGGGCTCACTGGACCCTTCACACTCAAGTGGTCGAGGCTCAGCAGAGGCTGCAGAGGATGACGAGATCCGCATGATCAATGAGTTTCCCCGAGTAGCCAGTGTGGCTTCCTCCCTGGCTGCTCGTGGCCCTGACTCAGGCATCCAACAGGATGCGGACGGACTGAGTGACACATCCTGTGAGCCACCTGCCCCTGATACCTGGTATAAGGGCCGGAAGGCGGGGCTGCTGCTGCCAGGTGCAGGAGCCACGCTATACCGAGAGGAGGGGCCCCCAGCCACCGCCACAGCCTTCCTGGGGGGCTGTGGTCTGAGCCCCGCACCCACTGGGGACTATGGCTTCCCTGCAGATGGCAAGCCATGTGTGGCCGGTGCACTGACAGCCATTGTGGCTGGTGAAGAAGAGCTTCGTGGCAGCTACAACTGGGACTACCTGCTGAGCTGGTGCCCTCAGTTCCAGCCGCTGGCCAGTGTCTTCACAGAGATTGCTCGGCTCAAGGATGAGGCTCGGCCATGTCCCCCTGCTCCCCGTATTGACCCACCGCCCCTCATCACTGCTGTGGCCCACCCAGGAGCCAAGTCTGTGCCCCCCAAGCCTGCAAGCACAGCTGTAGCCCGGGCCATCTTCCCACCTGCCTCTCACCGCTCCCCCATCAGCCACGAAGGCTCTCTGTCCTCAGCTGCCATGTCCCCCAGCTTCTCACCCTCGCTGTCTCCTTTGGCTGCTCGCTCCCCCGTGGTCTCACCATTTGGGGTGGCCCAGGGCCCTTCAGCTTCAGCACTCAGCACAGAGTCTGGCCTGGAGCCGCCTGATGACACGGAGCTGCACATCTAGCTGTGGCCCAGGCTGGGCCCCGACCTGGGATGCGCATAGTGTCCCCAATGCAGGCCCCACTCTGAGCCTATACTGAGCAGCCTCGGACCATGACTGGCCATGGGGAGGCCACCACCGATCCCCAGCTCTCCACCCCAAACTCTTCCAGTGGGGGCAGGTCCCACATTTCATCCCAGTCCCCTCAAAGCGCTAGGACCACAGAGGGTCTGTTGGTCACTGAGCTGTGTGCAGAGAAATAATGAGGCAGCAGCCCTGAATTCTCTTCAGCGAGGACTTTCTGCCTTACACCAACACCCTTGCGATGGAGCTGAGACTTTATTTATTGGGGGGTAGGGGGATGGAGGGTTCCCTCCAAACTGTTTGGGCCCAGCTCCTTTGGGTACCACTTAAACCCCTGCCCCTGCCCGGAACAAGTGCCAATTCTCACTCTGGAGCCTTAATAAACTGCAATTTGTATCCAGCCTCCGGCTCTGTTCTGTGGGGATAACCAGAAGTCACCTGGCATGGTACCTTGGATACCTCAGGAGGCCTAGAGGGATGGTGCCCAGGGAGACGTTCTGCACGGAGTGGCACTGGGAGCTCAGGAGCCAAATTTTAGGCTCTCTGCAGTCCATCTTTTCCTTCTAACATGGGCAAGTGCTGGGTAGAAGCTCAGATGTAGCAGCTTTCTAGGGAGACTGGGTAGAAACAACATAGGGTTCTAAGCCTGAGAGTCTGAAAAGAAGAGGGAGTGGTTAAAGATCGGATGAATGAAGAGATCCCCACCCCACCCTCTGAGACTGAGACGTTACAGTAAGGGCTCGCAGTTGTTGAATCTGTACCAGGCCAGGCTTTCTGCTCAGTGGTTTCCTTGCTTTATCTCTGTCAATTCTCACTGCAACCCAGAGGCGGACCTTTTTTACACACCAGCTGCTGAAATGTCAATGAAGAATCCTAGGCTCTGAGAGCTTTTTAAAAATATTGTATGTCCAGAGGCTAGCCCACATCTATGCTCACTCCCTTGAGATTGGGGGGGGGGGGCAGAGACAGGGAGGGACAGGGACAGAGACAGACAGACTCAGGGAGGAAGTGAGGAGCTCTGAGCTGAGGTAGAGAGGATGAATTCCAATAGCAGCCCCAGCATTATGGGGGAGGAGTCAGCATCGTCACTAGTTACTCAGCAGGGAGATAGGGTGGTAAACGACAGTGCTCATGTGACTTGTCACATGACTCCAGCTCAAGAATCGGAATGGGACTCCAAACCTGGTGAGAAATTGCGGGGAGGGCTGGTAAAGGGGATCATGTTAGAGGGGTTATATGTTAGAAAGTGGGAACGTAGAGACAGCTCAGCTCCTGATGAAGCCCAACTGCCGTCCCTGCAGCCTCCTAGGGTTCCTTGCCCTCATCGTCGCCGGCAAATGCAATTACAGCCCAGAGCCCGATCAGCGGTGGACGTGAGTCGATTTAGCACTGGCAGTCTCCTTCCCCATGTTCCCCATGTCCCGTTCTGCACCTGCTGCCCCGGCATCACTCACCTGCGCAGCAGCTCCTCCTTCCACTCCACAGCCTCATCCTTTTCTCCGAGTCTTAATCTCCTGTCATTCATTTCCTGTCTGTTTCTGGGATCCCAACCAGAGACTCATCTCCAATCCAGAACCTGTATTTCCTGTCTATACCCTAACCAAGTGTCCCTGACCCTACAGGCTGCCCCCAGGCTGGGTGTCCCTGGGCCGTGTGAACCCTGAGGAAGAGCTGAGTCTCACTTTTGCCCTGAAACAGCAGAACGTGGAGAGACTCTTGGAGCTGGTGCAGGCTGTGTCGGATCCCAGGTCTCCTCGCTATGGTGCTTATCTGGAGCGGGGGCTGGAAATGGGAGGCACGGCTGGGCAGGCCCCGGCTTGTTACAAATTCTCTCTCTCTCTCTCTCTCTCTCTCTCTCTCTCTCTCTCTCTCTCTCTCTCTCTGTCCAAATTTTCCATCTGAGTTTTAAGATCTAAAACCCAAAATCTAAATCTAGGACTGCTGGTACAAACAGGAGGATTCAGGTTCAAGGCCTGTCTGGGCAGTGTGGCAAGACCAACCTGAAACTTTTTAAAAAAGAGGAGTGGGGCTCAGGACATAGCTCAGTGGTGGGACAGGCCTAGCATTTGCAAAATCCTAAGCTCAGCCCCCAGTTGGGGGGATCATAAGTGGACATGGTTCAGAGCCAGGCTTGCTTCCTTCTTCCATCCTTGCATGTCCTCCTCTGTTCACACCCTGAAGCTGAAGTTCAATTCCCAAACTGCCTTTGGATGAACCCACTCTGGCCATTCCTCATTGCCACCAACTTGGTTGTTTATTCTCTCTTCTGGATGACTGCCCAGCACCCTGACTGTCTGCTGTTTCCTCTCCTCCACCCCAATTCTCAGAGCACTCCTCATTCTATTCCAAAACATTCCCTGTCATGGTCAGGCTGGATTGAATCATTCCCCTGCTTCAAGCCCTTCATGGCAAGGCAAGAATGTGTGTGTGTGTGTGTGTGTGTGTGTAGAATGGAGGCAAGGGAGATGGACATTCTCAGATCACCCAAGAAGCTCCATGCATGCAGTAAACAGTGACTCACCATCATGTTGAGCTTAAAATCACCAAGTATCAAGATTTGAGCTAAATTAAATGTTATTGTATAATTGGCTCCAAAAGGTTGGAAAACTTTTGGGAGAAGACAAGCTTAAAATGGAAATCTTTATTATCTTCGTTGATGTTTCCTGAGCATGGCTAGTGCACTCTGAGGTGCAGCATGTGCAACATACTGGCCATCAGAGTAAATCATACTTCTAGGCCGTGGCATCCTAGTTCTCTCCGCCTTTTCTTCTCTTACCCCCACTCCATCAGCAGTTACACAGCCCTCTTTGGGAAATCCTGATGTTCAATGATTGAGGTCCAAAGAGGCACCAAGAAAGCAACAAGTGAAGACAAGATCCTCTTCTGAATCCCTGCAGGAAAATACCTGACCTTAGAGGATGTAGCTGAGCTGGTCCAACCGTTACCACTGACCCTTCAAACCGTTCGAAAATGGCTCTTGGCAGCTGGAGCCTGGAACTGCCATTCGGTGGCCACACAGGACTTTCTGACTTGCTGGCTGACTGTCCGGTGAGAAGTAATAATTGCCCCACGGAAGGCATCCATCACCCCATTAGAGACACTCCTAAAGAAGGGATTGAGAGCTCACTGGATGGCAGCTAATGCCCTAGGAGGCGACTGGCACCACCTCCTCTGCTCCCTTTCCTGTTTTCTGACTTGTGTTTTCTGATCTTTAACTTCCAGACAGGCAGAGCTGCTGCTCCCTGGGGCTGAGTTTCATCGGTATGCAGGGGGACCCACGGAGACCCATGTTATAAGGTCACCACATCCCTACCATTTGCCTCAGGCCTTGGCCCCTCATGTGGACTTTGGTAAGCCCAGTGGGGTTGTTAAGAGTTGGAGAAGACAGATCTAGATGCTGGAGAAATTTAGATACCACGGCGGGGGAGGGGGGTATGGGATGTCATCAGTGGTAAAGTGAGTATTAGTGTCTGTAAGATCTCCTCTTTAAATCTGCCCCCTTTCCATAGTGGGGGGAATGCACCGCTTTCCACCCACATCATCCCTGAGACAACGCCCTGAGCCACAAGGGGCAGGAACTGTTGGCCTGCACCTGGGAGTGACTCCCTCTGTGATCCGTCAGCGTTACAATCTGACGGCAGGAGACGTAGGCTCTGGCAACACCAACAACAGCCAGGCCTGTGCCCAAGTGAGTTGAGCAGAGCCCGAGGGTCCTCACAGCCTCCTTAAGGTGTCTTCAGTGCCTTACTACTTACTACTCTGTGACCCATGACTCCTGCTTTCTTTCCGTAGTTCCTGGAACAGTACTTCCATAACTCAGACCTGGCTGAGTTCATGCGCCTGTTTGGTGGTGAATTTGCACACCAGGCATCAGTAGCCCGTGTGGTTGGAAAACAGGGCCGAGGCCGAGCTGGGATTGAAGCCAGTCTGGATGTGGAATATCTGATGAGTGCTGGTGCCAACATCTCTACTTGGGTCTACAGTAGCCCTGGTATTGCTAAAAGAACTAGCAAGGGGTTGGGGGCAGTAGGTTGGAAGGGGCTCTTGATCTCGTCTCCAAGGGTATGCGATGGAGTACAGGGATATCCTAGCAACTCTCTGGTGGCCACCCATAATCCTACCTTCTTTCAAAAATTCCAGGCCGACATGAAGCCCAGGAGCCCTTCCTGCAGTGGCTCCTGCTTCTCAGTAATGAGTCAACTTTGCCACATGTGCACACTGTGAGCTACGGAGACGATGAAGACTCCCTCAGCAGCACCTACATCCAGAGAGTCAACACTGAGTTCATGAAGGCTGCTGCCCGGGGTCTCACCCTACTCTTTGCCTCAGGTGACTTCCTACCCCCTTAGACTCCCAACCCAGCCAATCTGGAAGCTTTAGCCCAACCGACCTTTCAGCCTGGTTCTGACTCACAATATGAACTCAGGTCATGGGAATAAAAAGGACAGTTAACATGATCTCTAAACTGGCCTGCAGTAAGAGTTGACACCTACAGTTCCTCTCTGGCACATGAGCCTACCCGAATGTTCCATGTGCCTCTCCAGGTGACACTGGAGCTGGGTGCTGGTCTGTCTCTGGAAGACACAAGTTCCGTCCTAGCTTCCCTGCCTCTAGGTAAGTGCCCACGAATCTTTCACCTATGACTCTGATAGAGCCCAGATGGAGCTGTTGCTCAACCTGTGCTCTACCGTCCTAGTTGTTCTTCCTGTATGTCCCAGGCATCCTGCCTTCTGAGAGGAATATAACACAAGTGTTTTTCTTCCTCAGTCTCTAGGCATTTTAGTTGCAGGTTTTATTTTATTTTGGTCTTTTTGAAACAGGGTCTCTCTTTAGCCCCAAGCTGGCCTTGAACTCACAAAGATCCACCTGCTTATGCCTCCTTAGTGCTGGGATTAAAGGTGTGCGCCACAATGCCCAGCCATGTAGTTTTATTTATTTATTTATTTATTTTGTAAAGCAAGTATACACAGCCAACTCAAGCCATGCCTCGAGGATTCCCACCGTCCCAGTAAACCCATTATACACGCTCCCTCAGACTCTGGCTCCTCCATTAAGACCCAGACCATACTGATGCGTCTCCACATACTTTGAAGGTCTCCCTGGGTCCCCTACTATCTGAATAGTGTCTTTTCCGTCAGCCCCTATGTTACCACGGTGGGAGGCACCTCCTTTAAGAATCCTTTCACAGTCACAAATGAGGTAGTCGACTACATCAGTGGTGGCGGCTTCAGTAATGTCTTCCCACAGCCTTCGTACCAGGTACGTGCACCTTCATATGGATGTGTTGGAGGCTGGGGTAGTCCTCAGTTCAGCAGGCTGCTGAGCAAGGTACAGGCCAGTCCTCACTCAGAAATGTCCTTCAGGAGGAAGCTGTGGCCCAGTTCTTGAAGTCCAGCTCTCATCTCCCACCATCCAGCTACTTCAATGCTAGTGGCCGTGCCTACCCCGATGTTGCTGCACTTTCTGATGGCTACTGGGTGGTCAGCAACAGGGTGCCCATCCCTTGGGTATCTGGAACCTCAGTAAGAACCAGCCTGGACCCAAAACCCTTTAACTCAGAAACTGTTCTCAGTCCTCTCCCCACAAAACCTTGCACCCAGAACCCCAACTCCCTAGAAACTTCTGATCTTTCCAAGCATCACTCCCCAAAGTCCAAGCACTCTAAAATCCTGACTTACTGTTGCATCTTCACTTTGCAGGCTTCGACTCCAGTGTTTGGGGGTATTTTATCCTTGATAAATGAGCACAGAATCCTCAGTGGCCGGCCTCCTCTTGGCTTTCTCAATCCCAGGCTCTATCAACAGCATGGGGCAGGACTCTTTGATGTGAGTATGTAGAGGAAGAGTATGTAGATGTTCTCATGGGATATGGGAATGGCTAATGTGAACTTGGGGGCACTTTTGATATGGTGGGATAGGCCCTGAATTATGGATATAAGGTGAAGTCTGATAATACTGGGACCAGCAGTTCCAGATCTGATGCCCACTACCTCCTCCCTAGGTAACCCACGGCTGCCATGAGTCCTGTCTGAATGAAGAAGTGGAGGGTCAGGGTTTCTGCTCCAGTCCTGGCTGGGATCCTGTGACAGGCTGGGGAACACCCAACTTCCCAGCTTTGCTAAAGACCCTACTCAACCCCTGAACCGCCCCACTAGGAAAGCCGAACTGTCTCTTGTGCTCCAGGAGATGGTTCAATCTCTTATTCTGCTTTGATGGAAGCCCTGCTGAACTCTCAACTGTTGCAGACAGCTTCTCCCTAACTCTGAAATGCCGTGAGCAGGACTTGACTCACCCTACTATGCTCCGCCATGCTCAGGACTCTCAACTCTTGCCTCCAGTTCCTCATTAAGATGCTAGAACCAGCATACTTTGTTTCACCCCCATCCCAATCTCTTCTTCCTTTTTTTTTTTTTTTTTTTGGTCTTTTTGAGACAGGGTCTCTCTTCTTCCTCTTTTCATCCAGAGTTGTGAACACACAGCTGGATGGAGGTGACAGGATACATGTCATTTACTGGAAGTAGAGGCCTTAGATTGCATGACTTACTGCCTCTCTACTACCACTGCTCCATCTTCTCTTCACATTTGCTCCTCCTTCCTCTCGCATGAATGATTCCGCTCTCATCTTTTGGTCTCCCCTCCCCTGACACCAAGAATATCACATACCTGCGCCTCCTCTGTGCATACCCAGTGTGCCTTCAATTTCTTTGACTCTTATGCTTATGTTCTGTGTTTTTTTTTTTTTAATACCAGATGAATTTTCTGCGCCGGCGTAGACCTTGTGGGGCGCTAATGTCTTTAATCCTAGCACTTGGGAGGCAGAGGCAGGCGGATCGTTTTGTGAGTTCAAGGCAGCCTAGTCTACAATGGGGATATCAAGACAGCTGGGCGACAGGGAGACCCTGTCTCGAAAAGAACAAAAAAAAAAAAAAAAAGAATAGAATTACTGACAATAATCTCATAAAGAGTCTATAAAGAAAATTCAAAATTTGTTAACTGAAAAAATTTTAAATGTGTCTTCACTGGTAAAAAAAATTCTTCAACAAAATAAATAGGTTCCTACACATGAATGTCACATTTCAAATTTGTTTTAACACCTTTGCAATTTTTTTTTAGAATTTATATTAGGTTTCTCCCATCTTGGCTACAGCAAATCAACTTTCAGTTTTTATTTGGCATACTCTAGACACCTAGCTTCTGTGAACCTGGGTTGGGCTCTTTTCATTGAGTTTCCCAGTCATCCAAGGATCTTCACTGCTCTATCCTTGGTGCTTTGCTCCTATAGTTTTAGTCATTTATCCCTGAAACAAATTACATTTTCACCCATCACTATGTCACTAAATCAAACTAATCAATAGTGATTAATACCTCAGATGTAATATGTGATATGTAAGATACCTCAACATTTCATCTGTCTCCATCCCAATCCTGAACTATTCCATCTCTGGTTACATGATACTCTGCCTTTCCAAACTAGTAACTACTTGCCCTTAACTTTCATTTCTTCACTTCCTTACTAACTTTGAACAACTGTTACTGAATTTCTCAAATATAACAACTCCAAACTCCTTCCAGTTGAATTCCCCAGGGATATCTAGATTTTAGGATGTAACCACTTCTCCTCATCCTCAATGCTACCACATTAGCTCGGGACCCATGCTCTTTTACCTCTGAATTACAGGAAATTAATACGGGGGGGGGACAGTATATTTCACTTTCTGCCTATGGATAAATCCTTAAATCACTTTCCAAGTCAAGGAGTATAGTGACTTGCACAACCAAAGATAACTGGGTAAAATTAAGCCTTTTTATAACAACTCAAACATTTCCCTGCTATTTCTTCTTGAGTTAACAAGTCATTTTTCTTGCTGGGAGTGGTGGCACACACCTTTAATCCCAGCACATGCCTTTAATCCTGCCTGAAACAATAAACTTCTGCATCGAAAATGTTAAAAGAGACTGAGAAAAAGATGAAAAACGTGTTTGGCATGAGCTCTGGGGGGGGCAGGGAGGGGGAATGGGTCTAGATTTGATCGGGAAATTTTATGCACAAAGCTTCAATAAAAATTGACTTTGAAAAAAAAAAAAGTCAGCCTGGTCTACGCAGCGATTTCCAGGCCAGCAGGGGATGCAGGAAGACCCTGTCCCCAAGACAGCCACCCCCCCGCAAAATCACTTTTCTTTTGCTTTCTGTAACTTTCAAGGAATTCTAATCTAGCTGACACCACCCATGCATGATACATCTGCCTTTTTGATTTCCAGATTTAGCTCAGAATTCACCTCATTACCTGAGGCTAGTTGATTTTGTTACAGTAGAAAAACTTTCTTTCAGAGCCAAACGTAGTTGAATATTGGTTCTGATATAGACTGGGAGAGACCTTGTTTGTCCTTTTCCTTGTTTGTTAAGTAGGACATCAATACCTGCCTTTCAAAATCAGGAACTAATCGTCTGACCACAGGAATTAGATACTAGCTTTCTTCCTTACAGGAAACAGCCTGAGTATACAAGGAAGAAATGACAGCATCTGACACCTGGAAGTAGGCAGACATTAGGTCCCTTCCTTGCACTGCATAGCCTGCACCTTCCTGCAGCAGAGTAAGGATCAAACAGTATTGAAATTGCCAGTGTTCACCTCCCTTTACAAGACTGCTGGTGACTAGAAGACTAGACTCTTAACCTCAATTTGTACTGCCAGGCCCCAGCCCAGGAGTTTGCAAATAGGAATTAAATAAATGACTGTTAAAGTTGAAAATCTGTTTTCCTCGCTGTAATTTTTCTGCAGAACGAAACACCCTATTCTCTCCATGTACAGCAGCTCGTTTTCCTGGGGCTCTGGGGTGGAAGGGACACTGAGGTATGACAGGTGACGCTCCGGCTCCGCTACTCTTAAAAGGCTGAGTCAGGCGACCAGTCGAGAGCTATCGACCCGCGAGTGCCAAAGCAAGGTCTGCGTGCACTCCAGTGATGTGTGCAGTCACGCACGCTCCCGGGAGCAGTACGGGAGCGTAGCACTCGCCTCCGCCCTGCAATCCATTTCACCTAAGTCGCGGGCCAGACAACTGAAGGTCACAGTGGGCGGGGACTATGACGTCACCAGGGAGCGCAACGGGAAAGCGGAAGCGGAAGCGGCTCTGTTCGCCGCCGCCTCTCCCACCAGCCAGATGAGCTGCAGCGGCTCCGGCGCGGACCCCGAGGCGGCGCCGGCTTCTGCCGCCTCGGCCTCAGGCCCGGCGCCCCCGGTGTCGGCCCCCGCCGCGCTGCCCGCCAACTCCGCCGCGGAGAACAAGGCCAGCCCCGCGGGGACGGCGGGGGGGCCGGGGGCTGGAGCCGCGACCGCGGGCCCCGTGGCGGCGCGCGCTGGGGAGCCGGCCGAGCGGCGCGGGGCGGGTAAGAGCCGGGACGGGTGAGAGAGTGGACTGGGACCGCAGCGGGTGAGGGCCGAGCGCGCGCGGCCCCCTCGTGGACGCCTGCGCCTCCACCGCGGTCTGTTTGCCGATTCTCTTCTAGCCCCGGTAGCGGGTGGCGGCGCGGCGCCCCCGGAGGGAGCCATGTCTAACGGGGTCTACGTTCTGCCGAGCGCTGCCAACGGAGAGGTGAAGCCCGTGGTATCCAGCACTCCTTTGGTGGACTTTTTGATGCAGCTGGAGGACTACACGCCGACGGTGGGCTTCCCGCCTGAACCAGGCCAACTTTCAACTGCACCTTCGTGCTTCCCAGAGTCCTGCGACCCCACTAGCTCCCTTGTTGTACTCCTCCTCCCACCGACCAGAACCGTCTTTCCCTCCCGGCTCAGCAGGGCACAGGCTAACATTGCTGTCTTCGTTTGATTTCTCAGATCCCAGATGCAGTGACTGGTTACTACCTGAACCGTGCTGGCTTTGAAGCTTCAGATCCACGCATGTGAGTAAACCCAGGGCAGGTTAGAGTGTTGACTACTTGGGTGAAGTTTGCTATATATATATATATCTCATCCCCCTCCCCCCATTTTTTTCTTTAGAATTCGGCTCATCTCTCTAGCTGCCCAGAAATTCATCTCAGATATTGCTAACGACGCCCTACAACACTGCAAAATGAAGGGCACAGCCTCTGGCAGCTCCCGGAGCAAGAGCAAGGTGTGAAAGGAGATTCACTGAATCAGTAACTACCTTCCACCGCAGTACAGGCTTAACTTATACTGAAACCCTTTTGGGAAAACTGCGTCCTAGGGGAGGTATAAGGCCTACTCAGGGTCGCCCACAAGGGATTGGAATCTGGGATTGCTGTGCTCAGCTGGTGCTCTTCCCTCTCCCCTCAGGACCGCAAGTACACTCTAACCATGGAGGACTTGACCCCTGCCCTCAGCGAGTATGGCATCAATGTGAAGAAGCCGCACTACTTCACCTGAGCCACCCAAACCAGATGTGCTTGTCTCTCCCTATGTCCCCACACCAGCCTGTTTTCATAATAAACTTTATTGTGACAGGCGGGGCTGATCCCTCCCATGTTGGGAGACACCTTGTGGCAAGTGACAAAGCTCCGAGCCCAGCCCCTTTAGGGGCCACAGTGGTAGGGATGGGGGCAAGGGATGGGCCCCATATCTGGGGTAGTACCATGATTGGAGGCAGGGGAGGCAACCAGAGACCTTCAGCATTGAGGAAGTGCACTCCCCCAACCATGTCTTGACACCTCTGGAGTTTGCACAAGGACTTTCTAGTCCTATTTGTCCTGCATCTTCTCCAGGATAGGCACAATCATGTCAAACTTGGGTCGTTTAGCAGGGTCTTCATTCATGCAAATCTTCATGAGCTTACACACATGGGGGGAAATGCCTGGTGGGATAGTAGGCCGAAGGCCTTCCAGTGCCACCTGCAAATTTCAAGTAAAAACAGGGTAAGCCTCAGAATTTGAGTTTTACCTTATGGACAGGATTACTGTATATCTGAGCAAATTGTGGAAAGAGCCTTGGCTGACTACAGTGACTGCCAGCACCACCTGCCACGCTCGAATGCACAGTTCTGTGCTCACCTTCATTCCAATCTCCATGTTGGAGAGGTCAGCAAACGGTACCTCTCGTGTCACCAGTTCCCACAGAAGCACTGCAAAACTCCACATGTCTGCTGAGCGTCTGTTTGTGTCTTCAGGTTTTTTCTGCAGAGCTGGAGAAATAGGGCTTACTGTGCAGCTGCCCAGTCTGTCTTATCTCTGCCTCTTCCACTATTACTGAATTATCAATTTCTCAACACGGTGCCCTCACCCACCTTCAGGGGCTACCCAGGCAGGTGCATACATTCGCCCAGGGCACTGGAAAGAGAACTTTACGTCAGCCATGCTGATTCGGGCAGTCATGTCCTCATCAATCTGAGGAAGATAAGATACATTCCAGGAGGAGAGTCCTCTTTTAGACAGGCAAAGGGCTTTGGGGACTTGGGCCAGAAATGAACTTGGTGACCTCACCATTACGCTACGGCTGTTGAGTGCATGTCGAGGTATGAGAGGCTCTAGTGTGTGTAGAAAAGCCATGCCTCTTGCCATGTCCAAAGCAAACTTCACAGCTTGGCTCTGGTCCACCACAAAATCTTAACAGGAAGCAAAAGTCAACAGTTTAGAGGCTACCACCCTATTCTAGCCCATCCCCAACAAGACCAACATCCTTACTGGTGCCTTCATGTAGTACATTGTAGAGAGATCCGTATGGCATCCAGTGTGTGATGAGGGTTGGGTGGGGAGCAGGTGGAGCCTGGCAGGCACCCAGCACTGGAAGCACGTTTGGATGTGAGAAAATCCTGGGAGAGGGAAAGAGTGTTGGGTAAGGAGACCCAATGTAAAAGCTGCCTTTCTTGGTGCTACGTGCAGCTCCTTGAAAACAAGTTTTCAGTTGAGATCTTGCCCCACCTGAGCCGAGGACACTCTTCATTGAAGTCCCTGCTTTTCCTTGTACTCCAGTCTCGAACCTTCAGCACCTTCACGACAATGTCATTTCCCTGCCAGCGGCCCTTCCATAGCTTAAGAATAGGTAGTAGTAAAAAAAATCAAAAAAAAAAAAAAAAAAATACGTAGTAGTTAGGAGGCATTAGCCAAGGCTACTATTTCCTTCCCAATAACAGGAAGAAAACCTTTAGAGGTCCAGAATAGATGTCTATGGGGAGTTAGAGGAGGGGCAGGAAGGAGGGCCAGGATCACCTCTCCAGAATGATTCTCATTGAGCTTTGCCAGAAAGTTGAGCTGCTTGAAGTCAATACCGGAGTGTTTGTTCAGGGTCCCATTTCCTGAGAATTCGGGCAGGTCAGGTACTCAACTTAGCCTTGTCCCAACCCCAAGAACCCAGGATTTAGTATTGTAACTCTTCCCCCCACAGCAGTGACTCACGAGGCCGAGTGCGGGTGGTCCCCTTCCAGAATGTGTCCTTGTATGGAATACGGTTGAGATTCTGCCCCATCTTCTCTGCCCGTTCTGAGGAAGAAAAACAGTCTTTGGCAGTCTGAGTTGTACAGAGAGAAAAGGGCTAGTGAGGCAACACAAAAGGCCATGGGGTGGGATAGGGACGGACCTCGGAGAAGCTCTCTCAGGGGCGCCTTGGCTTTGTCCACGGGCATCTCGCCATACTTATTACAGATGCTTATGAGAGCCCCATTAGCCACCAGGTCCTGGAAAGAAGAGAAGGTGCACAGCCCTGAGTGTCACACAGGACAGAAGGATTGAAGGCTCCATGCTCACTTGTTTCCCACCCGTCCTAGGACTTGGAGGCTGAGTCCTTACCTCTGCCACTTGGTCTTGGCCCCAGAAACAGGCATAGTGCAGAGGCACATTCCCATGCTCATTCACTGCATTGATGTCAGCCTTGTACTGCAACAGCTGTGCCCAGTGGCCAAGAGAGGAAAAAAGCAGTCATTACCAGATGAGATACTGGTGTCCAGGCAAGAGAAAAGGGGGAACAGTACATTCTCCAATTCACATTACAGTGCCTGTGACTGACTTCATTGCACAGATGTGATATGGGTGATGAAGAGATTTGCCCATACCTTCTGTACAATGTCACGATGTCCATGACTGGCTGCTAAGTGCAGGGGGGTATCATCGCCACGGTTCATCACGTTGATCCGTGCTCCCCGCATGATCAGCATCTCAACCACAGCAGAGCGGCCCTCTCGGCAGGCCCAGTGCAAGGGGGAGAAGCCATGATCATCTCTTGAGAAAAAAGCATAGTCACTAGGCTGGAGTTAGAAGGGGCAAAAGCTTCGGTTCATTTTTAAAAATAGAACTATAGGGGCTGGAGAGATAGCCTAGCGATTAAGAGCACCGACTGCTCTTGCAGAGGACCTGGGTTCGATCCCCAGCACCCACATGGCAGCTGAGAACCGTCTGTAACTCCAATTCCAGGAGAACTCCAGTTCCAGGGGAATCCGACACCCTCTTCTGACCTCTGCGGCGTTGCATGACACGGGTGCACAAACCTACATGCAGACAGTACGTTCATACACATAGAAAATAAAAATTTAAAAAATAGAACTATATACTTTGAGAATGCATGCCTCTCTAGTACTCCAGTTCTTATTTGTGCCAGCAGTTCCCAAAGTTCAATTGGATCTTCCCTTAGCTTCACATCCTAACAACCACCTACACACACATTCTAACGGCTGTAAGATTTTTTTGTTTTCACAACCATGTCCTACACACAACTCCTCCCTTGCTGTTCATCAGGTGGTAGCACTCCCCTGGGTTCCTCTGCAGCCTTACCTTCCCTCACCTTTTTAAGAAAATATGTGTATGAGTGTTGCCTGCATGTATGTGTGCTGTGCAATGTCTGTGGAGCTCAGAAGATTCCCATGGAACTAGAGTTACAGACAGTTGTTAGGTGGATCCTCTGAAAGTGCAGCCATTGCTCTTAACTGCCGAGCCATCTCTCTAGCCCCTTCCCTCAACTTTTTGAGGAATTGAACCCAGGAACTTGCACATACTAGGCATGTGCTGTACCACTGAGCTACATCTCCAACATCTGATACAGCTTTGTTTTCCACTGCTTCCAGTACATCTTACTGTAGCACTTGTTGAATTAGATTATAAAAACCTGTTAATGGTGTGCTGTTTATGTTATGCTATGTACTTCTTTTGTTGTTGAGACATGCTCTCACTGTGTAGCTCTGGCTAACCTGGAACTCCCTATGTAGACCAGGCCAGCCTTGAACTCACAAAGAACTCCTGCCTCTACTGAGATTAAAGGAGTGTAACCACAATTTGTCTATATGCTTCCTGAGGGCACAGACTGACGCAGATGTCCAGTGCAGGGTAATGGGTAGAGGTGTAAACTGGAGAAGGCAGACTGTAACTCATAGAAGAGGGAACAAGCTTACTCTTTAGTTCTAGTATTGAAACTGACATCTAAAAATGGAATGGAATTAAAATGTTTGGGAGGGGTTATAATGACGAGGAGACATGCTTTTGATTACTGATGAGGCAGATAACTACATAAAATAGGAAAAAATGCGAATAGCAGCATTAGAATAAAAATATCTGACTTTTATTTTCTTTTCCCACACACATGTATTTTATAAAATAAGACAAGTGTACAAACAAAACAATTGGGTGGGCTAGGTCAGACTGACAGCCTGGAGCCATAAAAGGAAATTCCCTCCAGTCCTGGGATGCAGATCTAAGGGGCGGAACAGGGGCGGTCTGTGGTCTAGGGTGGCAGCCTCCGGATGCCTTAGTGCTGCGGTCACTTCCTGTGAGGGGGCTGGAAAAGGGGCCCTGAGCTAAACCACGGTTTGATCACCCGGAATCCCACAATAGCCAAAGGGGGTGTAGCTTTTAATAATTGTCCCTCCAATTTTCAGTCACCTCACAAAATGGCAGAAGCTTTCCTAGGATGTGGGTATCTCCCAGAAGCAGTCCCATCCTTGCTATCAGTCTTGTCTCCCAGACCTTTCATGTATATTCTGACCTATCAGCTTCCAGCAGTTTCTGGCCTTAAAGCAAGCTTAAGCTTGAGGACAAAAGTAGGAGCATAGGGTTTTGCCTGCTGTCATGCTGCCTGTCACTCAGGAAGCTGCAAGGAAGTTAGTCACCTCCTCCTATCTGGCATACAGCCAGTCTGTGCTCCCACAGTGTCCTCTCAAACACAGCTTCCCTGATGACACCACTTCACCTTTTGACAAGTCTTCAAATATGCCACTCCCACTGGACAACTACTTAAGCCTCCATTTCCTAACCAACAAAATAGTTAACAGAGGTGTCTACCAAAGCACAGGTAGAAATTATGTGAAAAATGAAACAACTGACTTTGACTAACACAACTAAGAAATAACATACAGACTAATGGGAGCCAGCAAAGCCGGGACTAGGATGATAAATGACCCTCTCAAACCTAAAAACAACCTTATTATTATTATTTTCTTATTTTTTTAAAACAACTCTTAAAGGCAGATGGGGTGGCAACACACTGGAATCCTAACACTTAGGAGGCTGAAGCAGTAGGATAGAGAGTTCGGGTACATCCTGGGCTACGCAAGACCGAAAGCAAAACAAAAACCTACTAAACTCTCTCAGAGTTAGGGTCACAGCACAGTTGTGCTTGCTTTCCTGTATCACCAACATTTTAAAACACGCCCACGATTTCTCACCTCCCATTCACTTTTCTCCCTGCCCAGTCTGCCACCTTGAGGGCATACATTATGTTGAATCTGACGACTCTTAGCACCAATTACAGAAGTGTTCCTTATTTGACGGAACCCAAAATAATGCAGTTTCCTCACTGCTGTTCTGGAACAACACTCATAGAAATCAAATCCATCCTAAATGTGAATTCAACGAAGACTTGTAAGATACTCATTATGTTCTTTAGCCTACAGGTGGCCTGTAATACAATGACCACTCCCCTTTCACTTAAACATTTATTCTTGGGCTGGAGAGAAAGCTCAGCAGTTAAGAGCACTGGCTGCTCTTGCAGAAGACCCGGGTTCGATTCCCAGCACCCTCAGGTGGCTAACAAAAAAGTCTGTAACTCGAGTTCCAGGAGATCCAACACCTTCTCCTGACCTCCCTGGGCATTGCAGGACATGGGTGCACTTACACACGTGCAAGCAATACACTCATACACATAGAAAATAAACTAAAGTAAAAAAAAAAAATATCTAGCTGGGCATGGTGGTGCACGCCTTTAATCCCAGCACTGGGGAGGCAGAGGCAGGCGGATCTTTATGAGTTCAAGGCCAGCCTGGTCTACAGAGTGAGTTCCAGGACAGCTGGGGCTACAAGGAGACCCTGTCTCAAATAGACCAAAAAATAAATAAATAAATAAAATACCTAAACATTTATTTTCTAAGCGTTATTCAGTCCTATTTCCCCTTCAGTGAGCTGTTCCCTTTCAGTCTGCCAGGCTTCTCACCCCATCCTCATATCTCATTCTTCTGGGGTACCATTCTTCACATACATGTCTTCGGATACCATTTAAATGCTAAGATAAAATATTTCTGCCTCCCAATCGGATCTTTCCTGACTTCAAATCTGCATATCCAACAACCTACTCAGTATTTCCAGTTTGCTGTAGTGTCACCATAACTGTTATCAGAACACTGTATCCCCTAGCTTTCTCCCTCACAGTAAAAGCAACTACTCAGTATCCAAGTTCCCAAGCCTTCTGAACCACTCCAAGTCAATTAGTTCTTCATTCTTACGACTTTGGGGATCTCACCACTTCTCATTTTTCATCTGTCCCAATTCTAGCCCAACCAAATAATCAGTTCTACCAGGCGACATCCTCCTTCCTACCTGCTCTTCACAGAACATTCAAGATGACACCTGACAATAGACAATCTCATCACTACACAGCTTCAAAACCTTGCTTGCAGACCTCATCTGTCCCTCTCCACTTCTACTCAATGTTTTAAGCCACAGAAATGTATCCTCCAACCACATGTAATTCCAGTTTCCTGGCACTCTGGTCTGCCTTTGACATGAGTTCACGGAGCCTGAGTCGCTCCCTGCAAACCCGATTGTAAAACTTGTTCACAGCCAAAAAGCTTGGCTCAAACACAGCTTCCTCTGTACAAACCCTCTTCCCAAAACAGGCTGTGCTTAGTACGTGGTAGCAGAGTTAGCTGCCCCGCCAGACTTGAGCACCCGGTGTAACGGAGCGCCGACTTCTAGCCCTCCTCTCACCCTCCAGCCGCTTCAGCTCACCCCTGATTGAGGTCGTTCTCAGTGTTGTCCAGCCACAAGCGCACGGCCACCGCATTGCCCTCCCGGCACTGAGTGAAAATGTCGTCCATAGCAGCGTCCCAGCGCAGAGACCCCGGGATTAGGGAAGTCTGGGGACTGGGTGGGGGAGATCCAGAGACAGGGTGAGCCCAGCTCTGTTCCCTGCAAAACTCGAGTGTGGTGCTGGGTAAGGGGCTGGGCGTCGCTGGGGGGAGGGCAGTGGTGGTCTGCAAAGGACTTTGGGCAGCGAGATGACCCCAAGGACACGACGGGCAGGAGGGTCCAGCGGAGTAGGGGACTCAGAGGCCTCTCCTCGGCCGGTGTCGGAGGGCAGCCATCGAGTCCCTGTCCTCGAGCAGCCCGGGGAAAGGGAGGGGGCCTAGGGCTCCGAACACCCCGGGGAGCAGACGGTCCTTCCCGAGCGGCCCCCGGCTCCCTGCTCGGAACTCCTTCCACGCTAACAGTGACGGGGCTGGCGGGCCCAGCTCGGGGTCAGGGGCGCGGGTCTGTCCACACTCACCGGGACTCGGGCCGCAGGCGCCTTCTCCGGGGAACTCCCGTCCGGCCGCGCCCGCCGCCCGGCCCCGCCCCGCCCCAGCCCTCTCCGGCCAGCGCGGGCCGCGGTCCCTCCCTTCCGACCTCCTCCTGCCCCTCTAGCCAGCCAGCGGATGCTCTCGATGGTAGCCTGTTCCGCGCCTGCCGCTCTAGCCGCCGAGGACTCTGTTTTTCGGCTCCCACCGGCAGGCTCTGGGACGCCGACGCTCGCTCAATGTGGGTCTGATCGTGGGCTCTGGCTCCTTTGCTCGCCACCCGAATGTTCGAGGAGCCTGAGTGGGCCGAGGCGGCCCCAGCAGCCCTGGGCCTCGAGGCTGTAACCCTACAGCCTCGGTCCGCGGCTGCTCCGCGAATCAAGGTGAGTGGCCCAGGGCTGGACCGTGTCTCTGCGGCGACTCGGTCCCTGGAGGGTCCCAGCTCAGGGGCGGGCTTTGTACTGAGGAGAGAGGGGAACCAGCAAGTCATCGGGGCTGGGAGCTGGCGAGGCCTGATCTGAAGATCCGGGAACGTCCCCCAAACAATGAGGTTAAAACGTATTTGGTGCTGAGGAGTTCCTTGGTTAAGAAACAGGACGCACACGCGGTTGGAGTGCATCCGAATAGGGATGCAGAGTTCCTCCAGTTTTTCTCCCACCTGGCATCGCTTTATATACTGGAGTGTTTTAGCATGCCAGTCAAGTATTTGCCACTAAGCTACATCCCTGGACTTGAAAAGGTTTATTGGTTGCTCCTATTAGGTGAGTGGAAAAGTTGTAGGTATCACTGTTCAAAGAAGGGTAATGGGAACTCAACCTCCGAGGTAAGTGCCTGGTCTAGGACTCAAATCAGCCTCCAGGAAGCAGGCCTTTTCCTTTTAAAAGGCCTCAGCAGCACTGAGGACTACTGTTGACCTTCAGTCAGCCTCCAACATGCCATCTTCCTGCTTTGTTCCTTTTCAACTCTGAAGCCCATCCTAATCCACTCCACTGGCCTGCCTGTGTGCAGATGTCTCTGAATTGCAGCTAGACGTTATTTAATAGACAGGTGTGACCCTGGCCTTCCCATGTTCAAGAAAACCTTGCTATTCATAGAATGCTGTCAGCTGGAGGCAGAGGCTAAACTGCTGGCTTGCCTTGGTCCTATTGTTTGTGGCTTTAGCACATTGCTCTGGGCCACTTAAATTGTCCTTATTTACACATTAAAAAGCAGGGCAATCTCTGTGAGTTCCAGGCCAGCCTGGGCTACACAACACAGTAAGACACCGTATCAAAACAAACAAAAATGTAGGAGGGGTGTTTTCTGCCCTCCAGCTTCCCAAAGGTGAGACGGCAGCTATTCTGGGTCTGGTAGACTTCACAACAAACTAAATAGACTAGGAAAAATGGCCATCATCTTAACCAGATCCCATTTCTTGTTCTCCAGGCTCATCCGTTCTCATACTCTATCATTTTTCTTCAGGGCCCCAAGCGTCGCCAACTCTTGGCCACATTGCAGACTTTAGAAGCAGCATCTCTTTCTCAGAAGCAGCCTCCTAGCCTTCCTGGCAGTGACTCTGAGGAGGAAGAAGCAGGAAGAAAGAAGAAACGCCCCCAAAAGGCCTCACTTGCCAGCACCTCTAATTTAGTAGGGAAGAAAAGAAAGAAGAAATGTCAAAAACAGGGCTCTGAGGACAAGGAAGTAGAAAGGAAGAAAAGCTGCAAACAAGAACGGCTTAGTGATAACTGTGCTGGAGAAGAAAAGGGAAAGAGGAAATGCCAGAAGCATAGTCCTTTACATCCAACCCAGAATTTGGGCTGCATTGACCAAACAGGTACCACTGAATGTGCATAGGGAGTGTAGGTAGAGTGTGAGCCTACCATATAGACAGCAAGTTCCATAGCCACCAGGGGCTGGACAAAATGAAGCACTTTTTTTTGAGACCAGTCTTCCCTATATCCCCAGCTGGCCTGGAACTCACTCTGTAGACCAGGCTGGCCTTGAACTCACAGAGAGATCCACCTGCCTCTGCCTCCTGAGGGCTAGGACTAAAGGTGTGTACCACCACAACTGGCTTAAAGACGGTTCTTAGTCGCCATGTGGATGCTGGGAATCGAACCCAGGTCCTCGCAAGAGCAGTCGGCACTCTTAACTGCTGAGCCATCTCTCCAGCCCCAAAATGAAGTACTTTTAAGCAGGTCATAGTCCTTGTCTTAAGGACAAAGCTCTGGTCAGAATGACTGCTATTCCTGGGAAGACATGAACAAATTTCTACTTATCCCAAATATCTAACTAATGACAGGTAATGATACCACTTAAATCCAACTTGTGAACCAGGGAATTTTATTAGAGTTACAGGAGGAGTATGGTTAGTTACAGGAGCATGGTTAATCACAGGAGCATAGTTACAGGAGCAGAAGTGACTCAAAGACAGGTGACTCATCGAAGGCCATCTCAGGATGGGTGATGACTCTTGAAGCTGGATTTCACTGCACACCTTGCTGTTGATCTGACAGTATTTGTCACCAGTCCTTATTACTTATCTACCCTTGAGGTGGTAGGAGCCTGGTGTATCTAGTCAGTTTCCAGGGTTTCCTGAAGCCTTTGAGTTGTTTGCTTTCTGAGTTTAAGGGGCTACCCTGATGGATGGAATGTGATGTGTCACTTCTCCTTTTAGAACATTCTGAGACTTGCTGAGCTTCTCTCCAAGGTGGAAGGCTTTATCTCGGAGGTACACAATACCATGCCTCTGAATTTAGGGTATCTACTCTCAAGTGATGCCCTCTCGTCTCCTTCCCTGCAGGTCATAAAGCCTGGAAGAGCACTGCTACAACTGACACTCCCAAGCCAAACCCTGAATCTGCTTCCGCAAATACCCCACACACCTTGAGCCGCAAGCAGTGGCGGAACCGGCAGAAGAATAAGCGGAGACACAAGAACAAATTCCGGCCACCTCAGACACCAGACCATAGTCCTGACAAGGCTTCCACAGAGGAGAATGAGGTGCCTCCTGCCCCCAAATCAGACAGCCAAGAGGCTAGAGCTGGGGCCCTTCGAGCTCGAATGGCACAGCGGCTGGATGGGGCCCGATTTCGTTACCTTAATGAACAGCTGTACTCAGGGCCCAGCAGTGCTGCACAGCGCCTCTTCCAGGAAGACCCTGAGGCTTTTCTCCTCTACCACCGTGGCTTTCAAAGACAGGTGAAGAAATGGCCACTGCACCCAGTGGACCATATTGCCAAGGATCTTCGCCAGAGGTAGTTAGTTGCAGGGTTAAACACTGAGGAGTCATGGCTTCCCTCCTGCTGATCAATGGCTCAGATCAGTTACGTGACTCCTCCCTTCCACTCCCAGGCCTGCATCCTTGGTGGTTGCTGACTTTGGCTGTGGAGATTGTCGCCTAGCTTCAAGTGTTCGGAACCCTGTGCACTGTTTTGACTTGGCCTCTCTGGACCCTAGGGTCACTGTGTGTGACATGGCCCAGGTAAATCCCTTTGTATCTGGCCTGTGTTGTCTCTAACCCTTCGTCTGTCTCCTCATTGTAGTGTTCAGTTCAAGCAGTGACTGGAATTCTCCATACAGCACCTTCTGTTCCATCCACAACCCCCTCTCTTCTCAGGTGCCTCTGGAGGATGAGTCTGTGGATGTGGCTGTGTTTTGTCTTTCGCTGATGGGAACTAACATCAGGGACTTCCTCGAGGAGGCAAATCGAGTGCTGAAGCCAGGGTGAGCCACCAGAACATAGATGCATATTTCTGTACATGCATTTGTTTGCATGTTTGTTCAAGACTTCTTCCTTTTCCCAGGGGTCTCCTGAAGGTAGCTGAAGTCAGCAGTCGCTTTGAGGATATACGATCCTTTCTGGGTGCTGTGACGAAGCTGGGTTTCAAGGTCATCTACAAGGTGAGCGTCCCAAGGAGTCTATAATGTTTCAAGATGATGGTACTCAGGAAGGAAGCCCTAACCACAGTAGAGACATTTTTGCTCCCTGAAAGCACAACTCTGAGGGGAGCTGTGAGAAGCACTCTGAGCAGTGGAAATGCATAGAGAGGTTTTCTGAGGTGTTGGGGTGAGAATTTGTAACTCGCCGGTGTTTTCTGCTCCTAGGACCTGACCAACAGCCACTTCTTCCTGTTTGACTTTGAGAAGACTGGGCCCCCTCGCGTGGGACCCAAGGCTCAACTCTTAGGCCTGAAGCTTCAGCCATGTCTCTATAAGCGCAGGTGACCCATGGGCACCCCCTGAAAGGGGAAGCAGGCTCAGAACTCTGAAGACTGTATTCAGCCAGGCTCTGAGCCAGGACCTACACCAACCTTCTTCCATTCTAAGAACAAAGTGTGATAAAGCTTCTAGCTCAGCTCTACTCTAATGGAGCCTTCTTGATTACAAGAAGTGTGAAGTCACTCAGGCAAACTAAAGAATAGGGGTTTATTATGAGAATGTGGGTGTATCTGAGAATTGTGGAGCACTTCAGTTCTCTTTTCGTCTCTCAGAAGGTACAGGGGTCTTTTGTCCTGGCCCTCCACGGTGCCATCTTCTGACCTGTATGGTCCAACCTCTGCTCATCCATAGCTTCTCCCAGCTTTAAGACTACAGCAGGTTCATTGGGCATAGTGGTACATGCCTTTAATCCTAGCACTTGGGAGGCAGAGGCAGACAGATCTTTGTGAGTTCAAGGCCAGCCTGGTCTACATAGAGAGCTCCAGGCCAGCTGGGACTAAAAGGGAGACTCTGTCTCAAAAAGACAAAAAAAAAAAAAAAAAAAAAACTACAGCAGGCAGCTGTGCTTCAAGGCAGTTTGATCCTTACTTGCCACTTGGAGCTAAGAGTCATTTCATTTCTTCTTTTTTTCTTGTTTTCTTGTTTTGAGTCAGCATCTTACACTGAAGTCTGGGCTAACCTTAAAGTCATGACAGTTCTGCCTCAGCCTCCTGATTATTGAAATTACAGGCATGAGCCACTTCCTCCAGCTAAGAGAATTTCTGGATATTCTATCTAATTCATTTAATTTCTGGATATTTTCACTTGGAAAATGTAAATTTCTTGTAGCATCGATGTATTAACTGAGGAAATCTATAGCCAGAACTGGGAACATTAAAGGTGCTGAATAAACAAGCTGTGTGGCTCCTGTGTGCTGTAAATCTTAGTGTTCTAGGAAGATTATCCCTAGGAGGACTGGGAGAATTCAGGTTAGACCTGTCATTTCATGAAGTATTTAGAGATGAATGGAATTGAGCTTTTCTTAGGGGTCGTAAAGGAGCTGAATCTCTGGTCGTAAGCAGCAGCTGGTGGCTGCCATGCTCCACTGGAAGGTTGGGCTGCTCATAGGCAGAAGCGTCTGTGCCCAGTATCTACCTTGCAGTGAGCACAGATCAGTGTGTCCTAGGAAAACTGGGCAGGGAAGGCTGGTGCTGAGGGAAGGTGAGCTAGGATGACAGATGATAGAACTCTCTGCTACGGATCCAGGTGTAAAGGTACATACTCTGATGCCTGTTTCCCAAAACAAGACCTGAGTGCCCATTGGGAGCATCAGGTTCCAGGATTTTAAAGCAAATTGGATTCCTCTGAGGCAGGTACTTGTAACCGGTTCTTCCTCTCTGTTCCCGAAAGTAGACCATACAGACCATACCTCAGCATGGTTGCCCAGGCTCAGGCAGGGAGCCAGGAGGGGGAGGGGGAGGGGGAGAGGGAGGGGGAGCCCACAGGGTCAGTAAAGGAACTAATCCTTTTAGTTAGGATTAATTAATTAATTAATTATTAATTAATCCTGAGGGAATAACTCAACTTTATTCACACAACTCTGGGTCTTTATACAGGACCTGGTGAGGTAGGAATGGGGGTTGGGGGACGTACAGGAATTTACAGTATATACAGGGTGCTAGCCAAAACTGAGGTGTGTACTCCAGATCACCACAGGAATGTGACAATATTTTGCCCAAAGCATCAAAGGCAGAGCCACCAGGCAGGTTTCATCCATTGGCGAGCAGGAAGTCAGTAGGACCTCAGCCTCTGAGGGCTGGGGATTGTCCAGCTCTCCCTGGAGGTAACTGGGGCTTCTGAAACTGACTTCCTAAGTGCTCCAGCCAAATGGAAGGCCCACAGGTACCATGTGAAAACTGTTCCTTTACCTTGCAGGAGCTGTATGTATGATGGCTGGTTTGTGCATTTCACCACAGCCCTCTCAAGCTTTATTTGTCTATTTCCAGAGCTTTTATTTGTTTACCATGTGGCAGGAGGGGTTTAGGAATGACAGGGTCTGTTGTGGTTTGAACAGGAATGTCCCCCATAGGCTCCAAGTTAGCGGTACTGTTTGGGGAGGTCATGGAACCTCTAGGAAGTGTGGGCAATCTGGAGGAAGCACGTCATAGTGGATGGTCTTTGAAAGTTCTTTTAAAATATTTTATTTATTTTTTAATTTTATGTGTACTGAGTATGTTGCTTGCACGTGTGTAATTGCATCTGTGTTGTGCAGTGCCCACAGAGGTTAGAAAAGGGCATCTGAACTGGAGTTATAGACGATTAGCTGGGATTCAAACCCAGGTCCTCTGTAAGAGCAGCCAGTACTCTTAACCACTGATCCATCTCTTCAGCTCCATGAGTGTTCTTAAGCCTTCCAGGTTTTTTGTTCTTCCTCTGCCTGCTTGAAGATGTGATTGCTTGGCTTTCTGCTCTGGCCACCTCCCACCACCATGCCTCCTCCGCAATTATGGACTGCCATAAGGATTCTCTTGCCCTCTAGAATTGTAAGCCAAATAAATAATTACTTCTATAAGTTTCCTTGGCATGGTGTTTTATCACAGCAACAGAAATAACTAAGCAGGGTCCAGTTGACAGGTGTGATGAGAGCAGGAGTGCGACAGAGAGGTTTGGGGTGGGACAAGGTCCTGTGAGCTAGTGACTGGAGGAGGGGGAGGCCAGCAGTGAGGTAGTGACGGGAGGGGGAGGAGGGGGCCAGCAGTGAGCTAGTGACGGGAGGGGGAGGAGGACACAAGTGAGCCAGTGATGGGAGGGGGAGGCACAGTGAGCTAGTGACGGGGAGGGAGGAGACAGCAAGTGAGCTAGTGACGGGAGGGGGGGGCCAGCAGTGAGCCAGTGACGGGAGGGGGGGGAGAGACAGCAGTGAGCCAGTGACTGGAGGGGAGGGGCCAGCAGTGAGCAGTGACGGGAGGGGGGGAGGACAGCAGTGCGCTAGTGATGGGAGGGGGGAGGAGCAGCAGTGAGCTAGTGATGGGAGGGGGGGGCAGCAGTGAGCTAGTGATGGGAGGGGGGGCAGCAGTGAGCTAGTGATGGGAAGGGGAGGGGAGGAAGCAGTGAGCTAGTGACGGGGGGGAGGCCAGCAGTGAGCTAGTGACGGGAGCGGGAGGGCAGCAGTGAGCTAGTGATGGGAGGGGGAGGCACAGCAGTGAGCTAGTGATGGGAGGGGGGGGGCAGCAGTGAGCTAGTGATGGGAGGGGGGGCCAGCAGTGAGCTAGTGATGGGAGGGGGGGCCAGCAGTGAGCCAGTGATGGGAGGGGGGGCTAGCAGTGAGCTAGTGACGGGAGGGGGAGGGCAGCACGGGGCGGGGGGGGGCCTTCAAGGTAAAGTTGCTGGGGTGTTGATGGTGTTTAAGAGAAGTAAATCTGTAGTAAACTGGATAGGCAGGGGATGCCATTCAAAATGTTGGATTTGGGGGCTGGAGAGATGGCTCCATGGGTTAAGAGCGCTTGCTATGTAAGCATGAGGGCCCAAGTTCAGATCTCCAGCACCCAAGTAAAAGCTCATGCCTATATAACTAGGACGGATGGGAGGCTTACCATAGGAAGCTCCAGATTCAGCAGGAGTCTAAAGGTAAGGTGGAAAGTAATAGAGCACATACACTAACCTTTGTGCCTGCCAAATAAGTTGCTGAAAGTGGGACAAGTGGGGCGGGGCTGTGAAGGGCAGTGGCTCATGCCTGTAGTCCCAACTGCACACGATGCTGCTGTCAGAGGACTGCATGAAGTCAGAAATTTATGATTAGCCTGAGAAGCAGAGTCAGACCCTGTCTCAAGAAAAAGAAAAATCAGAAAATGTGGAACATACATGGGATCTGTACTATAGATTTAAGGCTTTAACCTAGAGGTAGTAAGTACAGTTCCACATACCCAGGGTGGGGTGGTGAAAGGAAAATGGTTCAGAGTAGAACTTAGAGTAACATTGAATGTGTGTGGGAAAGAAAATAAGCCACTGTAGGTGACAAATTGAGGTCAGGCGGCTGCAGAGAAGGAAACCCTGGAGAGTGAGCGTGTTTATGTGGGAGGAATGATACCTTGTGAGTTACCACATGCTACTGAGAGGTCTGTGAAAAAGAGAAAAGGCAGACCTCAGTGGGAGGGTTACTGAGGAACGTTGAAGGTAAGTTTGAATTTATGAGTGTATAGTTAACACTAACCAACCCAGTCTGTGATTGTCCCTACCTACTTGAGACTTGACATCTGACTGGAAGAGGTGAATATTGACACATCATCTAGAATTCATTTCATGCAGATAAAGGTCAGAAAGCAAAGGAGTTCTAAGCCATCCACACACACTCTAAGGGCTAGCCATGCTGGTTGATGAACTTTGGTAGAACAGGTAGTAGATGATTATATGAAAGTAATTGAAACAAATGCCCTAGAAAGATGGGAGGCTGGTATCAGGAATTGGAAATGCTTGGGTTTGTTTTTTTGTTTTTTTGAGACAGGGTCTCCCTATAGCTCCAGCTGTCCTGGAACTCACTCTGTAGTCCAGGCTGGCCTTGAACTCACAGAGATCTGCCTGCCTCTGCCTCCCAAGTGCTAGGATTAAAGGTGTGCACCACCATGCCTGGCTTAAAGACGGTTCTTAGCCACCAGGTGGGTGCTGGGAATTGAACCCGGGTTCTCTGCAAGAGCAATCAGCACTTTAAACCGCTGAGCCATCTCTCCAGGCTCGGAATGCTTGAATTCTTAACTTGTGGAAACAACAGCTCTAGGTGTCAGGAAATATAGGGTGTAGCCTCAGAGTGAGTGCCTGAGTCATAGAAAGAAGGTCGTATGGAGATTGGCTAGTAAGCTGTAGGGTTTGTTGGGAAGGGATTGTTTGATTGCATGGATTTTGATGCTAAGATAATGATGGAAGTCATTCAAGGTGCCTTTTAAACAGGTGCTTTTTGGTGGGGTAGAGGGTTTTGCAAAGGGAAGGAGTCAGAACGCCATGAGTTTTGAAAGATCTGAGAGTTTACCTGGCCCATAAGAGAGTGATGAGGCTGGTCAGTGGCACCAGTTGCCAGGTATGTTGGCAGTATAATGCCCTGGCAATCCTCCAGCTAGTCAGGGTCATGGGGTGTCTCCGTGAGGCAGGAACTTCCTGGGAAGCCATAAGGCCCAGTGAATGTGTTGGGGTAGAATATATATCACCTTTTAGCTCCATATTCGTATTTCTCCAGTTACAGGTATTTCAAGATCTGCATTACTTTCCACAGAGAGGTAGTCTGTTTTCCTTCCTCCCTTAGGCTCTACTGACTGGAGCCCTCTGAGGAAAGAGCTCTGAATCTGGTTCAAGCTCCAGGCTCCCTTCCACAGCCCAGCTCCCATCTGCTACCTTTGATTCCCAAAGCAGGACTCTCCTGAGCCCAGTCTGAGTCCTCCCTGTTCATCATCAGCTTCACGACAAACTCTGATTCAAGCCAAGGTTTCTGTGTCTACTAAGAACATAGACTATGTATGATGTATGGAAAAAGTCTAATAACAATAAAAATATATTTTAAAAAATATAAAGACAGAACAGTAGGTATTTCCGTGAAAATAACAGCATGCCTAGGACCAGGAGGCTATGGCTAGAACAAATTGATGGGGGAGCAGAGTATTAGAGTATTAGGAGGCCAATGGTAACGGCTGGGGTTAAGGGAAACTTAGTGGCTTTCAGACTTTAGGGTGCACTAGAATCACCTGCAACATTCTTTATAATGCAGATTCTGGTTCAGTGGATCAGGATAGGTAGGACCCTAGAAATGCTTGTCTGCTGTCTTTGATGATTTTCTCCATGATGTAGGAAGCAAAATGTATTCATTGAGAATGAGAATGGGGAGAGGATTGGGATTTTGAGGAGAGGAGGATGAATTTCATCTCGAGAGGGAAGAGAATGAATGAGCTGAGGGAATGCAGTAGGAGCACTGACTGGCAGTGTTGGCACTTGGTCTTGCCCCCTTAGCTCAAGTCTAACTAGGGGCTGCTGGAACCATTTGGGAAGCAATGAGGTTTCTATTCCTATAGTTGAGGACTGATGAACCTGAGGTCTTACTCCTGCCCTGGAAAAAGAACAAGGAGCTCAGTAGCTGTTTGGATAGTGAGGCAGTGGGGAGCTGCTGCTTTGATATTGGCTTGTGTTCCCAGAATGTGCTCTGGCCACAGCACCCAATTACCTTCTGTGTACCTTGCAAGGTGTATGGGGTGGGTGTGGATCCTGTCCACTGCACCATTTTGAAGAGGTAAAGAGACTCCATAAGAAGTGAGGGGTGGCCAGATTAATCCTAGCACTCAGGAGGCAGAGGTAGGTGGATCTACATAGTTCCAGGCCAGCTGGGGCTACAGGGAGATCCTGTCTCAAAAGTGAGGAATGTGTAACATTTGGGCTGACAAAGCAACTTCAGGAGATCACCAGGATACCAGGAGAGTACTGTATCCATCAGGGGCCCCAGGGACTAGCAGGGATTGCCCTCTTTGCCTATCTGCCAGGCCTATAGGGCACAGAACCACCCAGCCAAACCAGACTTTGATCCCCTTGCCTGCCCTCCTCAGCACCTGTCCCTGGAATAATCAGCAAGGAGGTGGAAAGGGAGAGCACAGAGCTCTCCTTCTTTTCCTAAACCTGGCTCCTAGGTGGATCCAGCAGTGATGGGAAGGAAAAGGATTATTTATTGTTATACAGAATTAGTCTAATTACTTGGGATTGTATTTACTCCGTAAGCTAATCACAGGACTGTTAGCTAAGAATATCATGGGCTTGCAGCAGCCTTCTCCACAGCAGGGAAAATATATCCCCAGTGAGTAGTTTTCAAGGCTGTAAGAGACCAGAAGGCTGGGTTTGGCTAGTAGTCTGTGTCTGGTACAACAGTGCTTTTAGAGCTCTCCCAGTAGAACGTTCTTGCTTCTGCAATTATTAGTGTGTTCCTGATTTTGTTCCCATAATACAGTCCTCAGAGAGCACAGTTCCAAAAGAAACATCATGGTCTTGGCAGAAACAGCTCAGCTCCAAACACTCACCAGTTATGTAACTGCACAAAGCCCTGTGCCGCTTTTCACAGATGGAGACTAGTAATTAGAGCCTTTCATTTCCAGGTCATCCCATTCCCAGGTGAGTTCCCCACTTGAGAACATTTGACTACTGCAGTAATTGCTAGGGGATTTAATTGCTTTTGCTGCTTGTCCCAAACATTTCATTTTCTACCCAGCCAAGTTTTTTTTTTTTTAATGTAAATCAGATTATGTCACCTCTCTGCATAAAATCCTTCCATGGATTCCCTTTGTCTGAGAACAAAGGCAGACTCCTTTCCAGGCCCTGTGTGATCCTGTGCAGGCCTTGCTCTGCGGTCCAGCTGCATCCTAACCCACCCTTCTCTGTCAGTTCCAACCACACAGGCCTGCAGTTCATTCCAAGCAAACCATTTCTGCTTCAGAGTCTACATAGGCTATTTTATCTTCCTAGAGTATCCACCCCCCCCAGCCCCTCTGTAATGAGGTCATTTTAATCCTCCAGATCTCCACACCAGACTCAACGTTTTTTTTTCTTTCTTTTGGAGGAAGTTCCCCCAGTGTCCTTTTTGAACACACTGGTAAACTACATTTTCTAGCTCTGTGCATTTAGGCAGGGCATTGACTAATGGAAAGTGAGAGCAGTTTTTGACGTCGTTAGTTTGTTTTAAATTTTTATTTCATGTATATGAATGTATTATCTGTATATATCTACATGCACCCCTGCATTGCAATGCCTAGAAAGGCCAAAAGAGGGCATCAGATCCCCTGGAACTCAAGTTATGACAATTATTAGCCACAGTGGGTGCTGGGAACTGAACCTGGGTCTTCTGCAAGAGCAGTCAGTGAGAGCAATGTTTTAATACCAAAGAAAGTGAAGGGTAGTATTAAGAGTAGCAAAAAGCCCCATAAAAGTCAAGACTATAGAATCTCTGGTCTGGATAAATACCCACCTTTCCAGTTCCGCTGGTCATCACCTGGTTGTAGGACCACCCCAGTGAAGGCAGTTCACTTTAAGTCATGCTAAGTAGATGGGCAGAATACCTAGTAGCTATGAGAGAGTGAATTTTCCCTGCCTGGAATCCTCCTAGTGCAATGCTTCTGGCCCCACCACAGACACGTGGCTCTCTGTAACTCTGCCTAACATCTTGTATTTCTTTACTTTTTCCTCTAAATCTTCCTTCTCCCTGCCACGGCTGCCAGTCCTCCATGTTTCTGACCTCCATGCAGGCTCCAAACCTGCATGCCTCATATTATTTTTCCTCCTCCCCCCTCCATTCTCGTCCTTAGGGCAGCTGCTAGGATTCCCAGCTTGTCTGCCCTGAGGATTTTTCCTTAAATCCTAATAAAATTGTCCAAAAGCTTCTGTTTAAGTTCATTCTTAAATTATTTTATGAATGAGACTAAGAACCTTCTAGGGGACACTCTTCTTCCTTGTATCAATAGAGGAGCCCTTTCTGAATTCTCCCATCCTTTCCCCTACCTAGGAACATGACCTTGAAGCACAGGTTTTGAGGGTAATGGAGACATAGCATACAAGACCAAGGCGTTTGAATATTTGGGGGCTGGAGAGGTGGCTCAGCAGTTAAGAGCACTGGCTGCTTTTGAAGAAGACCAAGGTTCAAATCCCAGCACCTAAATGGCACCTAACAGCCACCCATTGGATCCAGTTCCAGGGGATACAATGACCTCTTCTGTCCTCTGCAGACATTGCATGGCATGGGTGCATTTACATACATGCAAGGCAATACACTCATAAACATAAAATAAAAATAAATTTAAAGATTAAGAAGAAGTTTGGATATTTGAATCACTACTTGGAGAGGAACTACTTGACCAAGAACATCCACATTGGACTTTGAGACAGAACTAGACCTCCACTGTGTTAAGCTACTGAATCTGGGGATGTTATAGAAGTTACTATGTCTACCTTATCACAAAACCCTCTGTTTCCTTTAAGATGATTTCAGCATTTAATTATCTTACCAGGTGCCAGTCCACCCTTTATACTTGGCCTACTTTAAAATGAAGAAAAATAATGTTCACATCAGAAATTAGAAATATTTTCTCAATTGTTTGATTGTGACGAAAAGATAACCCCACTTTAAATGCTTTAAACAGAGTTAAAAAATTGTTTCCTAATATAACAAGGAACTTGGTTCAGGAGCTCAAGAGTGTTAGGGGTAAGGCTGTGCAGATAGCTGTAGTGTCAACTAAAGCTGGGTCAACGGAGCCTCAATTGGGGAATTGCCTCCATTGGACAGGCCTGGGGCCATGTCTGTGGAATATCTTCTTGATTGTTGAGCAATGTGGGAGGGCCCAGCCCCCTGTGGGTGATGCCAGCCCTGGGTGGTTTGTTGTGTATTGTATAAGAAAGCAGGCTGAGCCGTGGGCCAGGGAAGCAAGCCTGTAAACAGTATTCTTCCATGGCCTGTGCTTCGACTTCTGCCTTCAGGTTCCTTCCCTGAGTTAAACTTTGGGTTCCCTGAGTGAGGAACTGTGACCCAGAAGATGTGAGCTGAATAAACCCTTTCCTCTCCAAGTTGGTATTGGTCAGGGTGTTTTGTCATAGCAATTGAAAAGAAACTAGAACAGAAATTGGTATCAGAAAGCGAGCTATTGCTGTGACAGACCTGACCTTGGTATTTGGGGAGAATTATGGAAGCATTTGGAACTTGGGGCTGGAAAAGCCATTGAGTGCTTAGTTTGTTGCTATGGAATGTGGAATAGTCATGCTAAAAGAGTTGTAGACAATGGTGTACTGGCTTGTGAAGCTTCAAGGGGAAGCAGAGACGATCAGGACTGTGCATGATATTTCTGAATTGAGAATCTGTGGGTTCTGGTCAGCTGGGGCTGAAGGATCAGAGACCAGAATCTAAAGTGACCAGAATCTAAAGTGAAACTTTTGTTTTACTGGGACAGTTAAAGCTGGTTAGCTGGGGCTGAAAAATCAGCTGTAACAAGAGACCAGCATCACTGTGGTGAAATCTTTTTGGGAAGAATTTCCTCAGGGTCAGCACACAGAAGCTGTGGTCCAGAGGAGGCTGGAGCCTCCATCTCAAGCTGGAAGCAAGACTTAGTAATGTGTAAGAGTCTCCTATATGGTTCTGGTGTTGAAATGTGAAGGGGTCACAGAGAGCAGCTGACTCATAGCTGGCACTATGAGAGGCCAGAAAAGGCAATTGGTGAAAGCGTGGCCTTGGTTGCAGTGAAGACCCCAGGATTGCAGGGGTCATGAAGAGAAGCTGAGGCTTGGCCCTATGGGAGACCAGAAAAGCCCACTGGTGATGGTGCAGTGTCACGGTCAGTGTCATTGAGTCACGCATGACTGCCTTCCACACACTGTCCTTCCCTTCTTGGCTCAGCTCCAGGACTTGCCTCCTGCCTGCAGGCCAGCAGCCTCTGGGCTCTGCTCCCGCAAGAAGTGGGGAAGGAAAACCGCCGGAGATCATCCATAGAACAAATGAACACACACACACACACACACACACACACACACACACACACACACAGAGCCAGGGAGGATAGGAACTCCATTTATTTTCTGTCAGTGAGGTCTATATATTTTAGACTACAGTGCTTTGGGCAAGGAAGTGGGGAGCAGGAAGAAGGGAGGGGTGAGTCAACTTGGTTCTAATGGGGGGGGGGGCTGCAGAGCTCCGGTTTGTGCAACAGGTAGCTAGAGGTGTGACATTTTGCTCAATGCCTCAAGGGAAGGGGCCTGGAACTTTGCAGAGATAGGGCGAAGCAAGAATCATTGTAATATCCTGAATCTTCTGGCTACAGATAACTCTGGAAGCCCACAGAGATATCAGATAACTGGAGATATCCTGGGACAGGCCTTACAGTTCTCACTTCAAGCCGCACACAAAGTTTCATTCCCACAGTACAGCATCAGTTTCAGCAGAGTCCCCAGCTTTTTGGAGATGCCAGGACCGTGAGATGACTACCAAGAACAGTAGCAGGTGTGGAATGGAGCTGGTCTGGGTCTGTGAGATGAGCTGTGTATTTTGTGGATGGCAGAGTCAGAGAAGTGGAACTTCCAAAACCCTTTGGAGCCCAGAAGATTATGAATGAATCCCAGATGTCCAGCCTTGAGCTACTTTGTGGGACTTGGGTTTTGCTTTGGTGTGCCCAGTTCTTCCCTTTGAAATAAGATGGTACTTATTTTGGATTTTGCAGAAGCCCACATTTAAGAGACTTTTAACAGACTGTGACATTTTAAGTGTTTGGATTTTTTTTAAGGACTGTGGAGCTTTTAAGGTTGTACTGTCTTATGTTGTGATATTGTTAACATCATATCTTGGGGACAAGAAATGGAAAGGCTGTGGTTTAATAGTAATGTGTTTTGTATGTCAAGTTGACAAGGGGTCAGTTGTGTGGATAGCCTTAGTATAAACTTGACACACCTGGATCAAGGAAGCCTCAATTGGGGCATTGCCTCCATTGGACTGGCCTGTGGCCATGTCTGTGGAGCATTGTCTTGATTGTTGAGCAATGGGGAAGGGCCCAGCCCATTGTGGGCAGTGCCACCCCTAGGCAGGTTGTTGTATATTGTATAAGCAGGCCGAGCATGGGCCAGGGGAGCGAGCCAGTAAGAAGCATTCCTCTATGGCCTGTGCTTCACCTCCACCTCCAGGTTCATGCCTCAAGTTCCTACCTTGGGCTCCTTGAATGATGAACTGTGACCCAGGATATGTGAGCCAAATAAATCCTTTCTTCCCCAAGTTGTCGTCAGAGTATTTTGTCACAGCAATTGAAGAGAAACTAGAACAAAGGCCTTGGTGTCTTGATTCTATCTATGGTCATAAATTCATGATTAAACAGTCTTACTGTCCTCACTAGACTTCTGAGAGTCTCTCTGGTTGTGACAATCTCCTTTTCGCTTTACTTCAAGGAAGTAAAATCTCCTTTCGCTTTACTTCTTTCTACCTTGTTGTAGGAATGACTTTTATAAATGGACATAATCTGGACTAAAGACTTTTAATTAACCCCAGCAAAACTGTGTGCTCTTTTGTCTTCTGACCTGGGCACCTGATCTTGTATCCTCTGGCACTTAGTGTTAAAGTGCCTCGCCTAGCTAGCAGCCCTTTCTGGGAGCCCATGGGAAACTCATTCATATTTTATCCTGCCACACAGGCAGCAGGCAGCCAGTCCCTTGTGCTGATGAGAAGTTACAGTTGCTGTATTCAGATGGCTCCACATCCGAATGCTCCCCTCACATTGCATCAGTTCTGTTTTTAGATATAAATATCTTTGGTAAAATACATGGTGGTATTGATATGTTATGTGTAGAAATGAAACTTTGCCTGGGTTGAGGCAAGAACTTGTAAGACCTGTCCCATAAGACCTCCAAGGAGAGGAAGGTTCAGGATATTACAATGTTTTCTTGCTTCGCCTATCTCTGCAAAGTTCCAGGACTAAATGGCCCCTTCCCTTGAGGCATTGAGCAAAATGTCGCACCTCTAGTTTACCTGTTGCAAAAACAGGAGCTCTGCAGCCCCTCCCATTAGAGCCAATGTGGCTCACCCCTCCCTTCTGCCTGCCCCCCACTTCCTTGCCCAGAGCACAGTAACTTTTGGTACATAAGCACACTGCTGGCATAAATAGTCTATTCTCCTGGACCTTGCCCTCTGAGTCCATGTCTGTATGTCTGTCCTTATATTTTATTGTCTTTCTATTCCATTGGGTAACTTTTTTGCAGTCCCCAACCCCCTCCTTGCCAGAGCTAAGCCTAGAGACTGTCGGCCTGCAGACAGGAGACAGCCTTGAAGCTCACAGTCCTGTGGAACTGCCAAATCTGGTTCAAGAGAGGGAAGATGATTGTGTGGATAGCAGCCATGCGCATGACTAAAGGACTATCAGACAATTATTAAACTCCTACAGTTATGTATGTTATAGCAGAGTATTACCAGTGTTCCTCACACCCATTTTCCTCCTGGGAAGTCATCTTCCTTTATGTGTCATCATATGATTGAATCTAGAGAATTGGATAGTAGTGGAACTTCTGCTTCCAAACATGGATCTTTAATTTGTCCTATGCATAATTGTCCATGTTATTTCCACATTACCCAACTTGATGTGTTTGAGCATAGATGCCTAAATCCCTGGACATCAACAAAAAGAGAGCCACCTGCCAATCAGGAACACCTGGTTTGGACTTCACTTGAGTGAGAAATTTCTTTTCTTTCTTAATTTCTTTCCTTCCTTTTTTTTCCCTCTGCCCCCTCACCCACTAGTAATCTTTTTAAAAATATCTTTTAATAAGAGTAAATATAGCCAGGTGTGGTGGCGCATGCCTTTAATCCTAGCACTTGGGAGGCAGAGGCAGGTGGATCTTTGTGAGTTCAAGGCCAGCCTGGTCTACAGGGTGAGTTCCAGGACAGCTGGGGCTACAGGGAGACCTTGTCTCAAAAAGACCAAAAAAAAAAAAAAAAAAAAAAAAAAAAGTAAACAAAGCACCAATGTAGAAAAACATGTAAAACAAGGTTCAGCCCAGTGATTTACCACAAAGCCAGGGATAACAACCACTCAGATTAAGAAGCAGAATGCTATTACCACCTGGATACTCTTTTGAATAACTTTTCTTTTTTTGAGACAAGGTGTCCCTGAAGCCCCAGCTGGCAAGGAACTCACTGTATAGACCAGCTTGGACTCAAACTCACAGAGATCTGCCTGCCTCTGCCTCCCAAGTGTTGAATGCTGGGATTAAAGGTGGGTGTGGGATAAATTAGACTTTCTTTCCAATGCACTGGCCATCAGACCCCTCCGGAGATGGTGCTACTGAGAGGTGGAGCTACAGATCCAAAAACTCCTCCCAATCAGCCAGTTCACCTAGGGGGAGGATGGGGAGATGGGGGATATGGGGGGAGGGGAATGAGTGGGGGCCAAAATGATGGTCAAAGTGTGCACTTGAGCAAGAAGGAAACTTTTCTGTGACAGCGTATGTCACTGCATCTGGCCTTGAACCACTTCTTAAACATGAGCAAGTTTTTCTTTGGACCCCACAAAATCACCACCATTCTGACTTGAAGTAGCATTTCCTTGCTTTTCTGTGTGGTCTTACCTTTCCATGTGTCTAGCTTTTTCCAGCCACCACTAGGTTCACTAGATCCATCCATATTTGGAAGGCAGCTATATTCATTTTTATTACTATAAAATAGTCCGTTCCTTGAATAAACTACAATTTACTGGTTATTTAAACTGTCAATGTACATATGAGTTACATATCAGAATGGCTGAGTTATCTTGCAAGAAATAAAAACCCAAAATATTAATGATTTAAGCCAATGTGATAAAATTGTTTTACATTTGTATTTTGTGGGTCAGGGAAAGTACATGCATGCCATGGTGTGTGTGTGAGAGAGAGAGAGAGAGAGAGAGAGAGAGAGAGAGAGAACCTATAGGAGTGTTTCTTTCCCCACCACATAGGACCCAATGATTAAACTCACGTTGTCCGTCTTGGTGGTAGGTGTCTTTACCTGCTGAGCAGTTTACGTCCAGCATGATAATTTTTTTACCATCAGCATAGATTGAGAGGGACTTCGTTTATACTCAGAGCCCCAACTAATGGAAACACTGTCTCAACATGTGCTTTTGCAATCACTGAGGAAGATAAATATTTGTGTATTGTGTAATAACTACCCCAATTATTTCTCATTTGTCATTCCTACCAATTATGCTGCTGTGAACAATTGTTTTCAGGTCTCTTCATATGTACTCTTATTGAAAATATAAATAAGAATATAATTTGTTTTGTCATACAGTATTCTCAATTTTGTAGATAATGTTATGCTATTTCCAAATTTTACTTTTCTTGAGACAAGTTCTTATGTACCTCAGAGGCTGGCCTTAAGCTTTCTGCCTAGCTGAGGATAACTTTGAACTTCTCATGCTTTTGCTTTCACCTCCCAAGTGCTGAGATTATGTGCTACCACACCCAGTGCTATGAGGTGCTTGAGATCAAACCCAAGGCTTTGTGCATGTAGGTAAGCACTCAGCTGGTAAACTGACTCAAATATCTAGCCCCCCAAATATTTAAAATTTTATTCCTTTTACCAAGAATATGAGAGTTCATTTAATCCATATATTTTGCTTTGAATGTGTTGAAGGCTTGGTCTCAAGGTGATGATGCTATTTTTAGAACCAGTAGAAATGGGTATGACTGAAGGAAGCAGGTCACTGAGGACATACTCTTGAAGAGCATATCTTGTCTCCTGTTTTTTCCTCTGTGCCTCTCTGCTTCCTGACCTCCAATAGGTGAGCAACTTTTTTCCCCAATACATGCTTCCTGCCTTGTCCAGCTTGTCATCCAGACCACAGCAATGGAACCATCCAACTGCGAACTGAGATCTCTGTAAACCATAAGCCAAGATAAAGCCTTCCTTAAATTGTTTTAAGGCATTTGTCACACTGATGGAAAGTCTAACCAAAAATTTATAACTGAGAAGTAGAGCTATTGTGACTAAATCTGATCTTGTGAGTCTTTGAAATTAGTTTTGGGGACAGAAGATGGAAAATTTTGGAGATACAGATTACAAAAACCCCAGAATGTTGTTAGAATGTCGTCCTGGCAATTCTAGTGAAAACTCAGAAAGCCAGAATGCTGATAGGAAGACAGCAAAGGCTGCTCGTGAAATTTCAGGTAAGAGGACTCTCTTGAGGAATTGGACTATTGATCATTTTTCATTCCAGCGAATAACTTGTTTATATGTTAATAGTATCCTAAGCCTTTGCATGAAGCTGAATTTGAAGATTCAGACTAGTTAATAGCAAAGGAAATTTTAAGGCAACCCAGCATCCAGGAGTGGCATGGTCACTGCTAATTACTTTTAGCCAAATATACAGCAAGAATTGTTAGCAAAAGCAAAGTGGAAAAGTTTGAAATCTTGCAGCTTATCCAGAAAATTTTTTTAGAAAATAAAGTTGTGGCCAAGAAATGTGTGGCTACTAAAAAGATTTAGGCCTTCGAAAAGAAGCTAAGTGAGCCAGGCGTGGTGGCGCACACCTTTAATCCTAGCACTTGGGAGGCAGAGGCAGGCAGATCTTTGTGAGTTCGAGGCCAACCTGGTCTACAGAGTGAGTTCTAGGACACTCTGGGGCTACAGGGAGACCATGTCTCCAAGAAGACAAAAAAAAAAAAAAAAAAAAAAAAAAAAAAAAAAAGAAAGAAAGAAAAAAATGGGAGAATGCAGGGTTATGCCTGTAATTTCAGTAATTTCAGCACTTGAGGGGATCAAGGGTTCAAGGGCAGCCTCAGAAACAGCACATTTAAAGCCAGTCTTGCCAGAGGAGCCCTGTCTCAAAAAAAAAAAAGACTCCAAAACAAAACCAAAGACCCACAACCAAATCAGTACAACAGAAAACCACCTGAAGCACGGTAGGAGCGAGGGCATAAAGATTTTAATTAGGAGCTAGAGAGATGGCTCAGTAATTAAGAGCACTGACTGCTCTTGCAGAGGAGCTGGGTTCTAGTCCCAGCACCCACATGACAATTAACCTCTGTAACTCCAGTTCCAGGGGATCCAAAGCCCTCTTCTGACCCCCGTGGGCACTTTGGGACATGCAGGTAGTACACTCATACACATAAAATAAAAATAGTAAGCCTAAGCAGGGGCGTGGTAGCACACGCCTTTAATCCCAGCACTCAGGAAGCAGAGGCAGGCAGATCACTGTGAGTTCAAGAACAGCCTGGTCTACACAGTGAGTTCCAGGCTAGTTGGGGCTACAAGGAGACTCTGTCCCAAAAAGACATAAATAAATAAATAAATAAATAAATAAATAAATAGTAAAATACACATTTTTAATTTTTTATTATTTTTATATTCCGTTTTAAGTATTTTATTTCATGTGTATGAGTGTATTCCCTTCAAGTCAGTAGATGTACCCACGGTCATGCAATGCCCAAGGAGGTCAGAAGAAGGTGTCAGATACCCCTGGAACTGGAGTTACAGATGGTTGTTAGCCACCATATGGGTGCTAGAATCATGGTTTTAGAGGTCTGTCACTATTAGGGGAATAAATAGTAGTGATGGTAAACAGCACTCATTTAGCCAAAAGGACTTCAGTGCTCTGCTAATTTCCTCTTCTGTTTGATCACAGGACAGGACATAGGTTTCTGAGGGCACCGGGAGGGAGCTTTTGTTCATTGCCTGAAGCTATTGTAGAACAACATCATCAGTGCCTGCTGAGAGAGCGCTTTACATGGTGGAGTAGTGCATGCTCAACTCTTGAATGAAAAAAGGACCTTGAGTTTTACTTGGCTTTTATTTTCACATATTATGACTCAGAGACTATGATAGGAGATGGTGTGGTATGAGTGGTAGGCAGGACCAGTGTGTTCCCAAAATGCTACTAAATGCCTTAAGCAACTTTTGATTTTAATGTCATTCAAAAACACCCACTGGGGATGTAACCTGAGTGCTGAGACCACAGCAGAGAGCCGAGTAAGGGTTCAGGATTCCGTGTTAGCCATTGCCAGTCTGTACACACACACACACACACACACACACACACACACACACACACACATACAGTGTACCACACTTGCCCCCTTCTCTCTGAGTACGCATGCTCTTTCTGCATTGTGTCATACTTTGCATTCTGTGCACACACCACTCTCCTTCCAAATCCCAGAAATTGTTCACAGCATCACTAAAGCTTTATTTTGGTGGGGCTCAGGTTAAGAACGGGCTGCACACATGGACTCTCCTCTGGATGCAGGTGGCAGGGCTGAGCTTCGTAGGGAGGGGCAGGTGCATCAGGATGTTCCTGCTGTGCAGCTTAGTGGTGCCAAGAGGTCCTGTCATGTACACAGGACAGGAGTACACTCCTAGGCTGGCTAAGGGTGGTGCATCATTGGCACTCGGGGCTTTTGTGGTAATGCTGACAGGAGGTAGAGGGCTGGGTTGGCTTAAAGAACTGTCTTTTAAGACCCCATCTGTGTGGTCCCACTCCGCATGCTGAACTTGTAGCCCTATCAGCAGCACCCCGTTCTCTGGAGCCTTGGGATTTGGGCCATTCTCCACCTGGGGGCACCAGAAACCAGTTAGGCAATGCTAGGACAATGGGACACAGGGGACCAAAGTAGAGGGAGGGCGAGCTCAGGGACAGCTTGATTAGGCCCAAGGAGGGGTAGGATCACTAAGGACAAGGTACGGAACAGAAAGGCTGAAGCCAAGATACCTGGATATGCAGAGGGTTGTTGCTCAGCTCCTGCCGTTTATGTGGGAGGTGACTGGTGCCGGAAGCGGATCCAGTGTCTTGGTTACCAGGAAGGCTGGGGTTGCGAACAGAATGCTCCAGGACAGCCTCCCAACGCAGCGCCAGCAACAGGCGACGCGGGTGACGAAAGGCTGACAGGTGAAATATACGCTCTAGCTCATGGGTACCTTCGTTTGTGCCACTGTCCAGGTAGCGAACCAGCAGGTTCCCACGGCGGGACAGCTGTCGCAGCCATTGCCACGGCAGCTGTGGACCAGCAGGCGCATGAGGTCTCCAAGGTCTAGGTAGGCGTCCGGCCCAAAGAGCCTGAGCCACTGCAGCACAGCGGCTGGAAGTGCACGGGGGTTCACCCATCAGCGTCTGCAACAGGCAGTTGAGGTCGCGCTGCAGAGTCAGCACCAGCTGCCTTAGCTCCTGCACCTCGGTCTCCAGGAAGCCCTCCACAGGCCGATGCGCACTGGGCCCCAGCACCGTCCAGGGGGCAAGAGCTGGGCCTGAGCGAGTACGGTTGGGGTTGGTCAGCAAATCCTTCAGTGTCACCAGCCTTCTCTTGGCTTGTGCCAGGCGTTGCCGAAGACGCCGTTCCTTGCGCTGGCTGCATACTCCGAAAGCTGAAGGGACCCATGTGAGTGAACACTGCTGCAGCGCAGTCAGGAGCGCCCGACTCTGGCGTCGCAACAGGCTGGCCTTGGGCCCTTCATTCAGCCCGCAGACCCGAGGTTCAGATGGTACGGGTAGGAGGTGCATCTGGTCCTTGCACTCGGCCACCGCATCCAGCTCCCCTAGCTCTTAAGAGTTGGAGGGGAAGGGTGAGGAACAAGATAAATTCTCTCCACTAGACCCAAGGGAGTAGGCCTTCCTCTGATCCTTTATGTCATCAGTCTGTAACTGTCAATATTGCCCCCTACACACACACCTTTATTGGTACATACCTCTGGGCATGTCATTGCAATGCATTATTCCCCACCCAACACAGACAGCTGCCTGCCGCTTACCTGGGCTGGGGATCAAAGTGGCCAGCAGATACTGAGGTGTGTGTGGTTGGACCCGGCTCTTGCTGCTAGGATTCAGGCAGACTTGTGTCAGGCTAATCAGGGCATCTCTGTCCTCAAGGTCCCCAAGGGAACCTCCGTAGAAAACTGAAGCTTTGGATGAAGGTCAGAGCCCCTCAGGCCCAGCCTTCCAGTTTCTACTTACCCTCAAACCAAAGTGATGCTGTGCGTTTGCAAATCATTTATGACCCGGCCCCTTGACTCCCACCTCCACCCAGTTTGTAGGTCTTTGGGGGGCTGACGGCAGGATGGGGACAGGAGGGAATCTCACCAGCCAGCTCCCGCATGGCAACATTGGGATTACTAAGACTAGTATGCAGCTGGTCTTGGATCTGAAGGACCTTGGTCAGGGTCACTTGAGTCCTGGGAGAAAAGCAGAGAAAGTATGATTTCACTAACAGCCCTGATGAGGACTCGTACATTTTTTTTCCCATTAACTCTTACATCTTTTCTTCTCCTGCCCAAACCTCTCTCCTGAGGTCTAGATTTATGGGGGTCACTATCCATTACAGTTTGGCACCCAAGACAACTTGCTTTCTGCATTTTCATTTTCTTCCATACAACCTGTTCTATCTCTTAGCCTAGCAGCAGGTATCACTACACACCAAGCTGTCTAAGCGGAAGTCTGGGTGTTGTCATTGACTCCACATTCCTCTCACCATGTTTATCCTTGACCTCTACTCTGACTACCACCCTAGTCCCTACCAGCCATATTATGATCTCTTCTTTTTTAAATTTTTTTTTAATTTTTATTTATTTCTATATGTGTATGAATGTACTGTCTGCATGCAGGTTTGTGCACCCGTGTTGTGCAATGCCACGGAGGTCAGAAGACGGTGTCGGATTACCCCGGAACTGGAGTTCTCCTGGAATTGGAGTTTCAGACGGTTCTCGGCCGCCATGTGGGTGCTGGGGATCGAACCCGGGTCCTCTGTAAGAGCGGTCGGCGCTCTTAACCACTAGGCCATCTCTCCATCCCGATCTCTTCTTTAGAATATGCTAGCATGCTAAAGCCTTCTAAAAAAAGATTCTGCTTGCCTCCAGGCCCAACCCCTCTAATCCATTCTGTACACTGCAGCTAGAGAGTTCCTTTGAACAGACAAACAGGATCAAATTTCTTCTCCTATTTAAAATCCCTCCATGGCTTCCCAGTGTCCTCGGGATACCCTGAAGCCCCTTGCCATGGTTCTAAAAGCCCTTCGTGCTGAGCTTCATCTTTCCCTACTCCATCCTCAGCATGTCAACCTCAGCCACACTGAAGCCACTTTTGTCCAGTTTGGTTCCTTCTGCTCAGAAAGGCCCTATTTCTACATAATTTGTCTCTGCTTTTGACACTGAATTCAAAGTGAGATCATAACTCAAATCCTTAGAGAAGACTTCCTTGCCTTCACTCTGGAGCTCCTAAGTATCAAATGGTTTTTCTAATCCTAGCATGTGGAAGATACTCAGTGTTTGCTGAGTGACTGAATAGGATGGGCAGATCCCTTACCAGCGGCCCCTGTGTGCCTGCAGCTTCATCCCATAGAGCTGTCGGTGTAGGAGGAGGCCATGTAGGAAGAGCAGAGGCATTGACTGGGTGAGGGGTTGCCTATAGAGTCCTTGCTGAGCTACCTGCACACTGTCAATCAAGAGAGGGCCCAGCTCCAGGGACTGGTCCCAGAAAACAGGCATGGAGTGCTGAGTGAGCACGCCTGTAGAGGAACAGAGTACTGAGTCAGCACAGTACAGGTGCACCCCCTCCACACACACACCCCCAACTCAATAGCCTGTAGGGAGATGTTCCTCACCTGGCAAAGAAGCACTAGCTTCAGCAGACACAATAAGCCAAAGGCGGAAATCTCTGTGGACAGTAGCCACGTTCCTGCTTTCAGGTTGGGCAGTCAGTTCCAAGTCTGAGACCACTAAGGTTAGACAAGGGGCTGAAATCAGTCTTCAGGTAATGAAGGGGCTAACCCACAAGTCCAGGGATTAAACACAAAACTGGGCAAGAGGGATCAGACACAAAGGCAAAGGGATCTGATTTGAACTGGGGGATCAGCCATGAGGCCTGGTAGTTCAGGCCCAGCCCCAAGTATAGAGTAGGATTCTTGAAGCCATCTCTCAACAGCATACTTACCCTTGGCTCCATCCAGCAGTCCCAGCAAGGGTTGTAGCAGCTCTGTTGGCCAATGGGGCATCAAATGACAGTTATCCAGCACCAGCCAGTGCCCCTTGAACATAGCATGATGTAGAGTGTTGACTATATCTGAGACTGGATCCCAAGCTTCAGAGCCCAGTGCTATGACATGCAGATGTTTCTGCCCCTATGGATCAGTAGAAGAAAAGATGGCAGAGTCATTCAAAGTGGTGGTGGGGTGACTCAAAAGATTCAGAGTAATGCCACTAGAACCCAAAAGTACCTGCATAATCCAGAAAGACCCATGAGAATACTGGCAAGAGGCCCCCACACTGCATTCCAGCCCATTCACTCTAGGCTAAGTGATTAGGTTCAAACCTGCTCGTGGTTGGCAGACAGTTTCCGGATGACTGTCACAGGATGCAGGATAGCTGTAGGGTGGCTAGGTGGTGGCAGCAAGATCAATATGGGCTGAGTAGCCCGACTGTGTTTGAAGGCCATGGAAGGGGCACCCAGGTCTTCATCCAGAGGCCGACCCAGTAGGCTCGTGGTAAGGTCTGCCAGGGAACTGACCAGGCAGTCAGGTCGTAGGACACGCCACAGAATCAGCTTCTGGAAAAGGCTGAGTGGCTCAGGGACAAGATCAGGTACAGGACCCAGCACGGTGGATGATAGTGACAGGTAATCTTGCCACACACGGGAGTGGCTAGCCAGGGATGCACGCAACCCCACAAATGGAGGCAGCAGCTCTAACACTCCACATTCTTGCCAGGCTCTTGGCCCTATCCAGGGGGGTCTAACCATATTAGGGACTGTTATATTTTGGCCTGTGCTGGGAGAGGTGCCCAGTCCAGGCCAGAGTGCCAACCTCTCGAGCTTTTGTGTCTTCTTTGTCACTTGCAGCAGAGCCAAGGCACCCAAGGCACCCACCAAGGGTACTTGGGTCAAGCCTAGGGCAGCCACAGTGCTTTCCAGCAGCTGGCGGGTCAGGTGTTTTTTCAGTTGCAGTAGATGGCTGGTCAGGTCCTCCCCATGAAGAGTATCATGCCGCTTCATGCTGTCTAGAGCCCTCCTGGTGGCTGCCAACCAGTTCTCTGAGTTCATACAGAAAAGTGGCAGTAAATTCTGCAGTGGGCTTAGGGCCTCCACCATAGCCATTCCATGCCAAGCTACCTGCTGGTAGGGTATCCACATGGCCATCTCCTCCAGCTTCTTCTCTTCTAGCTCCTGGCTGTGAGCATGCAGCTGACAGATCCTTGCCTGAGTCTTCACCATCTCCTTCAGAAACAAGGATGGTTTCTGACACCTTTCCTTCTGGAACAGCAGTGTTGTCATCAAGTGCTCCTGCATATAATAATTTGTTGGATGGATCTGGACCTTTGCCACAGTCCCCAAGCATCTACATTCATCTACTTAGGCACTTCCAATGTCTATCTCATCCCACGGATAGGGCCCCCAAAGTACCTCTGCAGCCTCCACAGCTTCGTAAGTATCCACTGCCCTGATTTTGAGGTCCAGCCAGCGGGTCTCAAGCTCGGGACGCTCTCTGCACAAGATTTCATGCAGCATCTGTTCTTCTAGTATGTCCATGTTCAGACCCAGATCCAGAACGTTCAACCCCTTCAGCAGTTCATAATCTAGCACTTAGGGTCACAGGGAAGGTACTTACTTACCCTTGTCAGAGTCTCAGGTGGGGCAGATAGGGAGTTGGCCTCCCTGTTTACACTCTGAGTCCAATCAAGGCCATGTTAAATCCCTCTTCAGGGTGGGGAGCCTAGTACGCCTACAAAGTTATGACGGTAAGGTGCCCTTGGGGTCTCACCTTGTTCCAAAGCATTGATGGGGACAGTAGTGCTCAGATAGAGACAGAAGCCAGGCTGCACCCGGGGAGGATGCAGCTGCTCCCGCTGCAGCAGCCACTGGAGTTCTTGGCATGCTAGGCCCAGCTCCATACTGGTCAAGAGCACAGGTGAGCCTACAAGAAAAGACGAGAACCTACCCACCATGCCAGCACCATGCCCCTAGCCCCGCACAACATCTGCTCCTGCCCAGCTTGCTTCAACATGGTGGGATAAAGGATGGGAACTGAGGTCAGACTGAGGTGTTAAAGGACTGTGGGGGTCACAGCATTTGGGGGAGAAAATGTTTGTCATGGCCAATGGGGATCAATTCTTACCCTTGGCAGCTGCTTCTAGGAGGTGAGAACCCAACTCTGGGTCAGCACCTGAGAGCACAGTAAGGCAGAGAGGGGGAGACCGAATCTCAGAGGCAAGGCTTGGACTTCTTGTCTTACTCTTCTCTTTCTCTTTTTCTTTCTCTTCCTGCTCTTTCTCCTTCTCATTTGTGTTTTCCTCTTTTGTTTGGTCCTCGGCCTCAATTCCCTCTTGGCCTCCTCCTCCTCCTCCTCTTCCTCCTCCTCCTCCTTCTCCTCCTCCTTCTGCTTCTTCTTCATCATCGTCATCATCGTCATCATCTTCTTCTTCCATTTCATCTTTCTTTTCATTCTCTATGCCTTGATTTGTCTTGTGGCCCTTTTCTGGGACAGAAAGATGCACAGGAGTGAGGAGGAATTGGCTTCCTAGGGAGTACTGTTTACCTGAGGGTTCCATATCATGAGGGCTTATCTGTAGGTAGACAACTTAGGAAAGCTACTTAAGTTCTGTGACTGGACTTCCTTATCTGGAAAATGGAGTTGCTATCAATGATGACCTCATAGGGTTACTGTAGAGATTAAATGTAATAATGCATAGAAAACAGACTGGCACATGGCAAACAATAAATGTTATCATGTTAAAGTTCCAAAGGAAGGGTTACTCATCTCTGAAATTAGCTCCATTTCTGCCTTTTCTGTAAGTTAATTACAGGAGTCAGTGTCTCCCCAAACTCTTTTTTAAAACATAAGCTATCCTGGCAGTAACGTTTAAAAGTCCTCCCTGATAACCGGGCATGGTGGCACACACCTTTAATCCTAGCACCTGGGAGGCAGAGGTAGGCAGATCTTTGTGAGTTCAAGTCCAGCCTGGTCTACAGAGTGAGTTCCAGAACAGCTGGGGCTAAAGGGAGACCCTGTCTCGAAAAGACCAAAAAAAATAAAAAACAAAAAATAAATAATAAAAGTCCTCCCTGATAAAGAAATTGGTTCTGAAAAAGGTGAGTTGTAAGCAAAAGCTATAAAGTATTGTTTAGACACGGCATGGGTCACACAATCATTCCCAGCTTCTTGCCTCCTCCACTGCAGGAGACAGGAAGAAGAGATGAGTACTTATTTTTCTTTCTAGGTTTTCTTTTTTTTATTTATTTACCTTTTATGTGTATGAATGCACTGTCTACATGTAGGGTTGTGCACCCATGTCGTGCAGTGCCGCAGAGGTCAGAAGAGGATGTCTGAGTTCCCTGGAACTGGAGTCAAAGACAGTTTTTAGCTGCCATGTGGGTGCTGGGAATCGAACCGGGGTCCTCTGCAAGAGGAATCAGCGCTCTTAACCGCTGAGCCATCTCTCCAGCCCCTAGGTTTTCTTATATGTGGAGATTGACCAGCCCACAATTTGGTGCACTAATTTTTTTCTTGCTAACAAATTACTACAAACTTAGCAGTTCAAAACTCCATTTATTACCTCACAAATCTATGAGCATAGTGTGACTAGCTTCTCTGCTTAGCATTACACTGGGCTTGGATCAAGATCTCATCTGGGGCTTGAGGTCTTCCTCCAGGTTTAGTGGTTTATTTCATTGGCAATTTGTGTGTGCATGCATGCATGTATGCATGTGCGTATGTGGGGGGGTATATTGCCTGCATGTGCGTGAGGGCACCCATGTTGTGCAATGCCCGTGGAAGTCAGAAAGGGACATTAGATACCCTGGAACTGGAGTTAAGGATGGTTGTTAGCTGCCATGTGCATTCTGGGAACTGAACATGGGTCCTTAGCAAGAGCAGCCTGTGCTCTTAACCACTCAGCCATCTCTGCAGCCCCCTTGTTTTCCTTTTTTTTTTTTGTCTTTTTGAGACAGGGGTCCCCCTTTAGTCCCAGCTGGCCTGGAGCTCACTATGTAGACCAGGCTGGCCTTGAACTGACAGAGATATGCCAGCCTCTGCCTCCTGAGTGCTGGGATTAAAGGTGTGTGCCATCATGCCCAGCTTGTTTGGCTTTTTAAGGTAGAATCTCATGATATTTCCCAGAATGTCCTCAAGCTCTGGGGTTCAAGCAGTCCTTGTGCCTCAGCTTCCTGAGTTGCTGAGGCTATAGGTATACCACTATGCTTAGCTCTTACTGTTTTTTGAAAGATTTTATGTCTTTCTCACATTTACCCTATAAGCCCCAACCATCTTCAAGCCAACAATAGTTCATTGAATCCATCCTGGGTTTATAATCTCTCAGTGTTTTCTTTTCTCCTTTATGCTCTGAAGAGCTCATTTAATTAGACTGATCTCATCTAGATAATTCAGGATAAGCAGCTCTACCTTAAGGAACATTAGTTACATATGAAGTTTTCTTAAAATTTTTTTAATGTGTATGAATGTATTGCCTGCATGTATGTAGGTGCACCTGTGTTGCGGAGTACTTGCAGAGGTCAGAGGAGGGTGTCAGAACCCCTGGAACTGGAGTTATAGATAGTTAACTGCCATGCAAGTGCTGGGAACTGAACTGTGGTCCTCTGCAAGAGTAGCCAGTGCTTTTAACCTCTGAACCATTTCTCCAGCCCTGACACTTGAAGTTTTCTTATCCTTTAATGTTATCATGGGAGTAATACCAGATGCCAAAGGTCAAGGGCTGCAGATATAGCTTGGTGGTAGAATGCTTTCCTGGTATAAGCAACCATCAACACTGATGACTATCATGGGATTTGGGGCTTGCTAATAGAGAGAGAGCAGGATGATTTCAAGGTCCTTAAGTTCACTATCTCTATAAATCCTCTCAATTCAAGAAAGGTTGAAATCCCCCCCCCATCACCTCTTCAACTCCTCAATCCCTTCTTTTTTAAAATTTTATTTATTTCTGTATGTGTATGAATGTACTATCTGCATGCAGGTGTGTGCACCCGTGTCGTGCAATGCCGAGGAGGTCAGAAGAGGGTGTCGGATTCCCCTGGAACTGGGGTTCTCCTGGAATTGGAGTTTCAGATGGTTCTCAGCTGCCATGTGGGTGCTGGGGATCGACCCCAGGTCCCCTGTAAGAGCGGTTGGCACTCTTAACTGCTAGGCCGTCTCTCCAGCCCCAATCCCTTCTTTTACAAATGGGGACCCTCACTTTTACTAGGAAATGTTTCTTCCAACACTCCATCCAGATGGGTCCCTGATCCAAACAAAGCCTAGAATTTCTGCATGTTGGATAAATGTTTGGTAGTAAAGCTCTAGTTGTTGGCAAGATTTCCTATGGTGACTAGCAGACCAGGGATGTGGAAGGTCATGGCCTGGCCAGCTAGGTAGATTCTGGGTCACTGTAACATGAGCCCCAAACAAATCCAGTAAGCGTGACTAAATTTGTCAATATGTCTGGTAAGATATGATTCTGTGTGGTGAGTTTATGTGCTAGCCACAGAAATTCAGTGTCTCTACCATGAAAGAGAAGACAGGAGACTAGGGGTGTGGGCCGCTCAGATGCCCCACAAGCATTATTATGCCCATTATTATCTGTGTCTACCTCTGCTCTCTGTAGAAGGTGGTGCCAACCCGTTGTCTTCTCTCAGAGGCAATGGGTTCAACCAGATGAAGGCCTGGTTGCTGGGGTCGAGCAGCAGAGGCCAGCGGCAGCTGTAGTAGTGGGCGTGACTTCGCAGAAGCAGGCCTGCCAGGCGAGCTGACTTTGCTTGGGGCTTCGGGTCTCGGTCCCACTGGTGCTGTTCGGATACACAGCTTAGCAAGGACAAAATCCTGAAAGGAATACGTGTGAGCAGCAGAGGTTTCTGTGGGGGCACGTTGGCAGATTTCTGCTTCCATGCCTGTGCCACATCATCTGGGCCCAGGTCTTCCTGAAAGCCGCGACACAGAGACAGCCACTTGACCAGCAGCTCTTCACGCCGAGGCGGTGGGAAGGGCCCCAGGTAGATGACGGCAGCAGCACACAAGAGGGCGTCTCCAAACACCGTCGTGCAGCGCTCCCTTAACTTCTGATGTGAAGAGAAAACCAGAGTGTGAGTGGGCAGTGACACCAGGAGGCAGGTGGGAGGGAGGGCAAAGGTCGCAGGCAGTCGGCGGGGCAAGGAAGGTATGGTGAGGAGGGGTGGGAGGTGGAGGAAGCATGGCGCACTGTGGGGATGTGAAGGCGCTGGGCGGCACACGGGAACACTTCATTACCTGGAGCTCGGTGCTCCACATGTGCATGGGTGTGATCAGTGCAGACTTTATTAGCCATTTTTTATACTTTTCACCCTGTGCATGATTGAGGTGGTCTATCATGAGAGAGTAAGAAGCTTGGGCATCTTCCATCTTTTTATTCAGAATCAGAGTTTTCTCCAACGTCTCCTGGGCCTGAAACTGGAACTGGCCCAGGCGGGCCTGCTCTCGAGCCAGTGCTGCCTCTATCTGCCGCAGCAGCATGCCGGTGGGCAGTCCCCGGCGCTGGGCCAGCCCGTAGTGGAGAACAGCCCAGAGCCAGACTGCCAGGCTCGCCGCAGGTACGCTCACTACCCGCAGAGCTGCATCGCTCAGGCCTGGAGCCCTCAGAGCTTGGCTTAACTTGATCAGCTCTGAGTCTGTCAGCTTCTCCTTGCGAAAGAATACCAGCTCCTGAGAGGATGTGTGATAAAGGAAGAGAGGAAGACATGGATGCTCTGGATCTAGACTCAACAGGCTGGCCCTGGCCAACTCCCCTTTATGCCGTCACTCTCCTCATCTTTCTTACCTGATAAAAGTCCTCAGTACATAACAGCTGCTTAGCATTGGCCCAGCCCGTTTCATGGTGGAACAGGTCACAGAGTGCATTTGTCACCTGGACTACAGGTTCCGGTGGTGCTCGATAACTCCGTAGCTCCTCAAAGTCAGCCACCCGCAGCTGGCTCAGAGGAGCTAGAAATGCCTTTCCCATCTAAATGAGGATAGATGCACGCTGTAGGGTATTTCCAAGAGGCCTCGCCTGCTCCTAGAAGTCAGTGTGAGGGGCAGCCCCCAAGCCACCGTACCACCTTCACCTCCCCACCAGGAGCTCCCACCATTCTGTTCTCTGGACAGCCCATAAGGGGTTGCACCCTTTCCCAGTGGGAAGGCGGGAAGAAGCACCCACCTGGTCCAGGAAAACCTCCTGCTGAGCCCGTAGGGCATCGCGCTGCCTGACTAGACTCTCGATGACGTTCTCCTGGTGCTGGCACTCTGCTAGCTGCTGCCTGTACAGTGCCTTGCTTTGCTCCAGCTGCTCCAGATACATACAGAGTTGCTGTGAACAGAGGTTCAGACTCTGTAGCTCCAGATGTTGGGGTGTGTGGGAACACCCCACGGAAACCCCATGAGCTTGACGAGGTGACCAAGTTGAATTCCAAATAAGCCACAGATAAAGTTTGAGCTCTGGGTCTGTCACTTAACTGGTCTATAAATTATACAACTTGTAAGTGGGTTCTAAGGAGGCGGTTGCTTCTCGTGCAGTCACTCACCATACAGGCCTATGAGATCCAACTTCTGCTGTGCCCCTCTTCCCTGACCCCTTAGTGGCAGCTGACCGAGATGACACCCCCGCTCTCTAGAAGCATTCTCTTTCCCTGGCCTTTGTGATACTCTGTTCTCCTTGGGCTGTCTCCAACTTCTCTGGGTGCTTTTTCTCAGTTTCTTTCTTCACAACACTTTAACAACTCCATTAAAACCTCCCAGCCCTCATCTCCTCTCCCCCTATACTTCTGTACATCCTCCCTAATCTCGTGGCTTTGGTTGTATTATGTGGAGTTTTACTGTGTTGTAATATACAAGCTGTTAGATCTCTCTGTATAGCCACGCTTCCCCCATCTCTACGCTATTTTCCATTTCCTTTATCCTCTGACTCTATATGCCCCTGAAATGAATGTTTATGCCTCCTTAACTGCCTTGCAATCTTACTCCTCTCCTTATGTTCCTTTTTCCAAAAATTGTGACCGAGTCCTTTATCCGCCAAGCCCAGCCCATCTTGCAGTCTCCCGGTGATCCCTCTGGGCTGGTCGTGTACACTTCCATTCCATACCAACTGTAGCCACTATTCACACCTGGAATCTCCTTCTTGAGCCACGGAAACTTGAGCTGGTTTCTGCTCTCATTTTTCTCCTTTAAGCAACCCCCAGCCTGATTGTCTACAAACTGGATTTCATCAGCTTCCTATCTCTTAACACTTGTGTTCTTGGCCCCTACTCATCTTTCCAGTCTCTTCTTTTCCTTTCTCCCAGCACCACACACTCCAGCCATTTCCAACTTTTACTTCCGTGGTCTATGTTCTCTTGCTTCTGTGTCTTTTATTCATGATGATGTGTCAGCCTGGGATGTTCTTCTCCGCCTCCCTCTGTACATATCACAATCTTACCTTACCTCAACTAACAACTTTGTTGTACTTCATCATTGCTTACATTTCACTTCATTTCATTTTAGACAAGAGTCTCATTATATAGCCCGGGATGCCCCGGAACTTCCTATGTAGACCAAGCTGGCCTCAAACTCAGAGATCCACCTGCCTCTGCCTCCTGAGTGCTGGGTCTACAGGCATGCACCACCCCACTTGGCAGGAAATCTATATTTTTATCTTCCTATCATCTATTCATGTATCTAAATGTAGATGTAAACATAAACATTGAGTATCTGGGCAAAATTTTTTACAGAGTTCAATTAGACGTGTTGGAGATAGCAATGAATAAATGAACTAATTGAATATGAGAGTGAAAAATGGAGGAAGTCCTGGGCTTTGGTTTAGATGACTCAGGGGGTGGTGGTGCCATTTCCTGGGGTGGGAACATTGGAAGAAGGATGTACTGTTAGGACTTCTAAGTGAATCACCAAGGGATCTAATTCTGAATGACCCCTGAGATTGTCTCTTGTCTGTATTTGGGGCTTATTATATTATGATGTAACATAATGAATTAAGGAATAGCAGGACTCTTAAATCAGATCAGTAATTCTTGCCAGTAGTCATCTTAGTAAAAGCTAGGACCCAAGATAAGAAACTAGCATTTGAAAAATATAAGACTTCTGTCCCCTTTGAACCTACCTCCCTTTTAGCAGTTCAATTGAGTCTTGAAGTCTAAGCTGTTGATCCTAGATGTGGATAGGAAGAGGGCCCCAGCACCTTGAGAATTCCAGGGGACATAATTTACATAGAACACTATGGAAACCATGCTTCTGGAGTTGTGTAACATGGGGTGATAATCCTGAGCATACTGGCATGAAGAGGCTGTCTAGATATGAGGAGTTGCTAGGCCTGAAAGCTTACTAGAAAATTGAGCAGATGACCTAATTCAAAGCTGGGCACTAGTTCACTTCTCTGTAGTTAGCCTTGAACATTTTTCATATCTCATGTACTGGGAATTAAAATAAAGAACTATTTCAAAATTCATTGCACTCAAAACAAAACTTCTCTTTAGTTTGTGAAGCCAAATCTAATGGAGTACTTGGCTGGATGAAATCTAATGGATGCACTGGCTCCTACACTATCCATTTTAGCAAAATGGTAGAGACTTAGTTATTCAGCAGTGACTGGCTCTGCACAGCAAAGCAAAAAGACTTGGATGGGGCTAGAAAATAAAGTCTTATTCCATGACAACTGTATTGGGGTAACACTAGAGTAAAAACAAGTAGTTGAATAACAAGTGGAACAAGTGTTGGGAAAAGGGAAGAGAGGTTGGTCACTGGAGGAGGGTAACTAAAGAAATTTAGAACTCGGATGCCTAGTATGCCATTTGAAACTAATCTTGTTTCTCTTCTGTGGTATTTCCCTTGCATCCACCATTTATCCATAGTTCCTCACTGTTCACCACAACCTTATATATGTGGTGATTTTTTTTTAAGAGATGCAAAGTAATGGGGGGTGGGATTGGCTTCAAAAGATGAGCCAGCTTAGAAGCTGCAGTAAATTCCACTGAAGAACGTTAAGATTGAGGTGACCGTGATAATGGAATTCCTGCTCTCTCCCTCGGGGGAATCCAGAGATTTTAGGAATATACCAAACTATACAGAGTCAAGGCATTAGAAGCAACCAGGGGTGAACACTTGGTGTTTTCATCTTATGAAGACTCAATCTGGTTTTAGCTGTGTCATGAGAAACTTTGGGCCCTGTGCTATGAAGGAAGAGGCAGCATGGATTAGAAAGTTCCCATACACACCTTTAATCCCAGCACTCGGGAGACAGAGGCAGGTGAATTTCTGTGAGTTCAAGGCCAGCCTGGTCTACATAACAAATTCCAGGCCAGCTGGGGCTACATGGAGACCCTGTCTCAAAAAAAAAAGTCCCTGGTATTCTAAAAGAGTTCAGAACCAAGGTCCACTCTGGTTTGTTTTCTCCTAGTCCCCTTTCGTTCTCTTGCTTTGACACAACTGTACATCTCACAACCTTCTCCCTCTTACTCTGTAGGAACCTCTTAGCTGGTCTTCCAAGTTAGAGACCAGGTTGCTTCGGGTGCTGTGCTGCTCAACCAGCAGTTTCAGAGTCTCCAGGGCAGTGTGGATGCTGGAAATACAAGGTACCAGTGAGTAGACTAGAGAGAGCAGAAGGAGGTAAACCTCAGAGATGGGGGCCACCTACCGTTTGGCCCTAGCCCTCATCTGAAGGATCATCATCTGCTGTTGTAGCAGGAAGATATTCAGGAAGTCTAGGAAGGTCCTGGGGGTAACAATTGGCAATGCAGGGCACAGGTGCTGATTGTAGTAGGCAGATGAAAGATGGATGAGAGCCATAATTTTGGCCACATTGGGAATTAAAGCCTTGATATCTGGGCACTTCAAGCAACCTGCAATGGATATGGTTTTGGTCTGGCCTTGCAGCTTTGCAGAGGGATGAAAGGAAAGGGAAAAGGAAAAGAAAAAGAAAAATGGATCTCTCCCACCCCAGGAAGGAGAATAGAAGATGTCAAGGAGTCAGAAAGTTGAGAGTGAGAACAAGAGCCAGGTGACAGCAGGACAAGTGAGAGATCTGGGACTAACCCGCGGGAAGTTTCTTGGGATGAATGGTGAAGATGAGTGAAAGAGAGCTCACCGTCATCAAGGGGGAGACTCCAGGCATCCTCCAGGTGGCACTGGGCAATTCTGGTCAGGGAATCTTGGTCCCAGGGTTCATAGCGGTCAACACTGGCAGTGGCCAGGTGAAGGAGCCTCAGGAAAAGGGTAGAGGGCAGCTGCTTTTGGGCCTTGTCATCTCCAATCAAGAAGAACATGTGCAGATTGTTACACACTTGCTGGTAGAACCTGCGGGTCATGGACTCAGCTGTCATCTTCCTGACCTGTTTATCCATCCACCCCTCAGGTCTAACCCTTGACCCCTTAGTGCTCATCTTTAGAGCTCACACAACGGTCCATACATATTCTCTTGTCTTTTTGGCTACAACAGAGTAAAAACCGAGCTAACCAGGTAGGGGTTCTGGGCCTTACCTACACAGTAACATTTCCCTCTTAGTGCTGTGTTCGATAACAAGGTTCTCCTTGGGGAGATGCTCTTCAATGTTATCCAGATCGTCTTCTGTGTACTGGTCAGGGAAGCTGCCTGAGGTTGCCAGGGCTATCAGGCGATGAAGGGTAATAACATCCACACTTTCAGGCACTAGGAGAGCCGCTGGCTGGTTTAACACTCCAGCATGCCAGCTGGCATTGCGGAGACACTGGAAAGTGTCCTCCTCTGACTGAAACAGCAAATAGAATAAACGTGCCTGACAAATGCTAGAAGCCAGGGTGAGGGCAATGCGGCGCCCAGTCCCCCTAGCCCCTGAAAGCAGCAGGCCATGCTGCTGGGGCCTGGCCAGAACCCGGACCAGGCGGACCACGTGCTGGGCCATGCTGTGGCACCTGACAAGGTGGGGGTTCAGCTTTAGCGAAACAGCTGAGGCGGCCAGCTGCTTTTCCAGGTTCTCCCACTGTCGTTCCAAGTACAAGTTGGGGGTCTCAAAGTCAGATCCTGCTATAAGTTCCTGGCTGAATACCAGGTCTGAGGGCTTTTCCTGGGGATACATCAGTAGCACTGGTACCAACAAAGGTGAAGCCAACTCCATTTGGGATGCCTTCTGCAACCCACTCTTCAGTGTTTCTGACTGCGTCTTACCACGAGAAGCACCAGAACCCCATGTGTAGTCCTCTGGCTCTGTCACGTAACTTATGCTTCCTAGGTTCTCCTTGCTTAATGACCTTATGGGTGGTTCTAGAGTTGGATCACTGAAGTGTGAGCCTGTGGCGGCCTGAAGGCCGTAAGGGTCCTCTTCCAGCTCGGAATCACTGTCACTGTTGCTTAAGTCCTCCCACTGGGCTATTTCTCCTTCAGATTCTACTTCAGGCACTTTCTCCTCCTCTGTTTCCTCCTTGTGGTCCCTGACTAAATACTGGACCCCTTGCCCACAACAGAAGACATTCTGAGCTACTTCGAGAAGCAGCTTACCACAGTGGGAACGTTCCCTAGGGCTGTCCAGCCGGTCACAGAAAGTTCTCTGTGCCTCGTGTAGCCAAAGGCGTACTATGCTGCGCATGGACATCATGACAGTCAGGCGAGCGCCATGCAAGCCCGACACCTGGCATAAATGCTCCCGGTGATGGAAAGAGTCTGAAAACCCTCGTGAACCCAGCCTGGTAGGCAGCAGCTGCAGACTTCCTAGAAGGTGGCTCACCAAATGTAGGGAGAAGCGGTAGTGTGGGCGGAGGGGTGAAGGCATGAAGCAGTTGCTCACAACCTCCCAGGCCTCTGTCGAAGCCTGGACTAAGGCTGTTGCCAAGGTGTGCTCCCTCTCCACACAGGGGAAGCGCTCAAGCCAGGCTTGGATAGTAGGTACATGCCTGCTCAACAAAGTTTCCCGGGTTACGCTGCCCAGGGCCAGCACTGTGAAGAGTCGAAAGAGGCGTGGACAGAGTGGACGCTCACAGAACCCTGGCACTGTAGCAGTGGCAAGGAAGTTGACTGTGGGCTGCAGTGTCTGCAATTCTAAGGTATTGTGGGCATAGATGGTGCCCTCCATTGCCTGGCGCAGAGTCTCCAACACTGGCTGGCAGGTCTTTTCTGAGTCTGTGGAATAAGAACAGTGAAGACATGTGCAAGTCCACATGAAAGCGTTTGCATGTACATCCCTTTTCTGCTCCCAACACACAGTTCTAAAGGAGTCATGTGCACCTGGTATGTTGGCACTTGGTGATGTCTGAGTAAGTCACTCTCTTCGCACGTTCCCTAAAATGAAGTCATTTCTTCTCTCTTCTTCCCTAGAACCTACCTCTATGGCCAATTAATTATTCATTGCCTGAAGAAACTGAATAGTAAGATTTGGAAGCTGGCGTGTTTGGAAACTGGATCGGATCACAATGGAGAGATCGTCAGAGAAAGGCACAGACTATCACACATATGCTTTTAAAAATCAGCTCTAAAGGGGCTGGAGAGATGGCCTAGCGGTTAAGAGCGCCAACCACTCTTACAGAGGACCCGGGTTCAATCCCCAGCACCCACATGGCAGCCGAGAACCATCTGAAACTCCAATTCCAGGAGAACTCTAGTTCCAGGGGAATCCGAGACCCTCTTCTGACCTCCACGGCATTGCACGACACGGGTGCCCAGACTTGCATGCAGACAGTACATTCATACACATACAGAAATAAATAAAATTTAAAAAAAATCAGCTCTAAGACACTTGGGAGATGGAGGATCAGGAGATCAAGGCTACCTTTGGCTACAACATGACTTCAAGGACAGAAACAAAACAAACATGAAAATAAAACAAAATCAAAAACAGAGAAAAAACCTAGGCATGATGCCTGCAAGATGGCTTGGTGGGTAAAGGACACTTGCGGCTAACCTGAGTTGGATCCCTGAAAGTCACAAGGTGGAAAGAACCAACTCCTACAAGAATTCTGACCTCTTCCCCACCCCTACTCCTGCCTCCCCACCCCTCCCCTCACCCCCACTAAATGTAAAAAGTGTTTTAAAGAGTTCTGGCTCAAGTGATGGTTGGATGGTAGTATCTGTTCTCAGAGGACACAGGAATTACTTTAAGTTCAGGGTTGGGTCTGAGGTGCCAATGAGACAGCAAGGTAGGGATGTGCAGCAGAGAGATGGCTGTATAAGTAGGGCAAGTGTTTAGAAAAGATGTCTGGGTTGGAGACAGAGCTCATCAGTCAAAGTGAAAATGGTGAACGAAGCTTTGAGAGTGAATAGGATTGCTCACAGATAAAATGCAGAAAAAAGTTGTAACTGAAGTATACAAGTTTGATCTGCAGACATGTATTTGAGCAATGAATACCCCTGTGGATTTTACAGTCTCATGAGGTGACAGTAGCCCTCTCGTTTCCTCCCCTTTCCCAGCTCCTCACCACAAGCAGCCTGGTGCAGATCTTCCATCAGGAAAAGGACAGAGCCTTTACTTTCCTGGTGATAGCCAGGAACTAGGTTGACTTGTGCTTGGCCTTGGACCCCTCTGCTCAGCACGTGACGAAGGTGGGCAGAACTGAGGGCAGGGTGGATGGGACTGTGTATGAAAGGGTGGTTTGGCTCCACTAGCACCTCCACAAAAGTTGACTTCCCCGTGGCTGTCTCTCCGGCCAGCAGCACTGGCTGTCCGTTTGACAGAAGTAAATCCACCATATACAAGAGCCGCTCCATCTGCAGGACAGGAGTAAGACTTACTGTGGCAGTGCCAAGACAGGACAGCAATCAAGCTGAAAATAAAGGTCTAGGGAAATTATCTTAAAGCTGTACCTAATACCCCATGTATGCTTGAAATTGTGAAAACACCAGGTGGGCCTCGGCATGGCCTCAGAATACGGGCTACCTCCTAGCACAGCTCCGTAAATCTCAATGCAGACTACATCTCCACTGTCTTCATACCTGGATATTAGGGTGGAAGGTTCCCAGAGATCCTTGGAGATGGCTGGTCAAGTATTGGCCTGTGAAGGGCACCAGTGTCCCATCTTCAGGGTTTACATGTAGATCAAACACCAAGGCTGAGGGGGGTGGCTCAGGGTAGTTGGTGAGGGAACTAATAGCATTCCTCATGAAATTATCAAAGACAGGCCAGAACCTGCTTGGAGGGACACACAGGGCAAAGTCAGAGAGTTGTTTCGGTTCCGTCCTGTGATGTTCACACATTCCACCATAGCCCCACAGTAATTTTAATTCCCACGGGCCAGTCTGCCCCATCCCCCTGAACCTCCTTCTCCCTATCCTTGTGGTACCTGGAGGGAAGGTGGGCTCCAAAGCCCCAGATCACAGCAAAAAGAAAGCTGCTGAGAGCCAGCAAATGTTTCTTCTGCTTTGTCTGTGCTTTGTCACTGTCAGCCTGGGCCCTGGCTATGGAAGGCTTGAAGCGTTGAGTCACAAGATCACTGCTACTTTGCTCCTCTACTGTGGTCACCAGGGACAGAACAGGAACCCGAGTAGAAAAGAGCAGAGGGTGGCCGTGTTACTTCTATTTTTTTTTTTTTTTTTTTTTTTTTTTAGTTTTCTGGCCCAGCCTCACCAAAGACTCCATGCTTCTGGCTTCAGGTGTAACCCAGCTACCCTTAAGACCCCACCTCTCTCAAAAGCCAATCTTTCATCTCCATACCTAGGCTATGTGTCTTCTCCTCCTCATATTCGTGTTGGTGAGGGTCAAGTAGAGCACGCAAGATTCGGCCCAGGCTGGTGATTTCTGCCACACCTGGACAAACGGCCTGATGCCCATGTACCTGTAGCAGAGACCTGGCACCCTTGTGGGCAAGGAATCTGAGTACCCTGGGTACTATAACTTTGACTAAGTGATTGAGGTCAGCAATTGTTTGTTGCTGTAGGTGATACTCATTGGGCAAGGATGTCATCAAAACGGTAAGCATACACTGCCAAGTCTGTTCCCCACCACACCAGACTAGAGCACAGTGGCCTACCACTGTGGGGGATATGCCTGTTGCATCTGCAACCTCCATCAAGAGAAAGGTACTCAGGGGTCGAGCTATCTGTTGACCATTGGGGAGGTTCAGCTGAGGGGGGTCCTGCAGGAGGCAAGTAATGGAGTCCAGCCATGCAGAGCTAGTGGCCCCATCACATACTATCCATTGCTGGATCCTCCTCTCTTCCTCTGACTGCTTTGTTGGGCCCATACTCTTACAATGAGGGGTTGCACGCAGCAGCTTTGGAAAGATGCCGTAGTGCCAGGAGGGTCCCTCTAGCCACCCCAGGAACTCTTGGGAACTAAGCACACTAGGATATAGGTGGGTAATTTCCACAGGTTGGAAACTCTGGGTTGAGGCATCTTCCATGGCTGCCAGCCGATTCTGAATCTTAAATAAGCTGTTCCAACAAGTAGTCTTGCCACTGCCTGCGGGACCCAGGAGCAGAATGCCAGAAGCCCGGCTCAGGGCCTGACTGAGCTGCTCCAGAGATGTCAACGTGTTAGGGGTGGGAAGCAGGTCTACCTCCTGCAGTTCTTCCACCACCACTGACCTCATCAGCCTATGGGTCATGGGCTCTGACAGCACATGACTAGCACTAGGGAAAATCCCACAGAGCAGCTCTCGGAGTTTTTGTAGACGGAGCCCATTGAAGATGCTGAATAGTGATGAGTGGAGCAGGGCACGAAGCAAGGCAGCCTCCTCATTGGCAGCTGGGTCCTGGAGCCTCTTGGACTGATTTTCCTCCTTGGTGGCATTTAGTGCCTGTACCGTGCATTCCAGGATCTGCTTAAGCAGTGGCAAACGACAAGGCAGGGTCCCAGATGCCAGCTCGCGCTCCAGGGAGAATAATTTGGATAGGCGAGTAGCCAAGCGGGAGGCATCCCGCACCCCTGCACCCAGCAGGGTCAGCTCTGCCACTCGCTGCAAGTCAGGGAGTGCCAGTGCCATAGGTCGCAGCAGCAGGTGCAGATTAGCAGGGACAATGGGGCTCAGGGAATGCATTGTCAGGAAACAGCCATAGCCAAGGCGCATGGATACATGATGCTTCTCAAAGAAACCCATCCCAAGGAATAGGGGATTAGTAGGGTCTATAGTGCTGGCTCTTTGGGAAGCTTTCTGATACAGTGGGGCATAGAGACGCTGCACTTCAGCCAGACGCTGACCCAGGGCAGAGAGCAAGCTAGAAGGCAAGTGGTGAACTGCCTTCAATAGCAGCCAGGCCCCAGCCTGAAGGGCACCATTTAAGTAGTTACTCAGACATCGGGACTCCATATGGGGCAAACAGGGCATCATTACCAGCTGGCGGCCCAGGGCCCAGGCCAGGGCATTCACTGTTTCTGCCTTGCCCAAACCATCCCGGCCCAGTAAGGTCCCACAAGCCACCTCCTCCAGGGCCAATAACAGAATCAACACTTGTCGCTCATGCATCAGGCTGGGTAGAGGCCCTAGTTTGGGCCCTAGGTATTCATAATTGTATAGGAAGGGCCGCCCCAGCACATCTATCCAGCATGTAGCTGGTGATGGACAGGGCTCACCAGATACAATAGTCTCAAGACTCTTCAGGGGGCTTTGGAGGGTCAAATGAGATGAACCCAGGTGATACTTCAGTTGCCGGGCCCAGTGGAAGTCGGTCAGACCTCTGACCTGGTGCTTTTCCAGCAGCTGCGCCACATCCCGATGAGTCACCGCCATGACCAGCAGGTTACTGAATAGGCTGGTCTGGCGGACAGAAGGCAGAGGATGGTTACTCGAGTTCCTCTGAGCTCGGATAAATTGCACCAGGTCTTCAAGCTTCTGTATATGCAAGGAGGTCATGCCCAGAGACCCCGACTCAAGCAGAGCTTCCTCCATCTCAGCCCGCCATACCACCTCCTCTGCCACCAGTATGCACTGCCAAGGAAAGACCTGGACTGAATCTAGCCAGTGCTGGACATGTACTTGTGAGGCTACCTGCCTTTGTTGGGGTAGCTTCTGAAATGCCCCAAATAGGGATGGGCCCTGAGCAAGGCGGGTGGCCACACAGCCCTGCACCAAGTTCACCAGTGCCAAACGCAGACACTTCTCCAGAGAGGCCAGCCACTTGGGGAGATCTGGATGCAGAGGAAGAGGTCCCTGCAGTTTCATTTCCTCTCCACCTGCCCCTAGCACAGCGAATGCTTCCACTGGGGCCTGTTTGCTTGACTTTGTCTCTTGGTCGTCCTCATTTTCCCCATCTGTTAGGGTGGACTTGAAGTTCACAGCTTTGATGTGAGGAAAGCAGCGTTGTACCCATGTCTGGGCCTCACATGTCTCTAGAGGGGCAGCCAGCAGGGCCACCAGCTCGCCGTCACTGAGGAAGAAAAGGCGGGGGAAGTGGGCACATGCTCCATAGAGGACGTTCTCCAAAGCCATGATGAGGGCCTCTAGCTCCACAGATCCCGCTTGCAGTAGTTGTTGCAGATTCCGGCCTTGGAAGTCAGGGCTCCTCTTGGCGCTGGGCATTACAAGCGACAGGACCATTGGGTCAGCTACGGAGATGCGCATTAGGGTCCGATATTGGTCATCCATGACTTTGAAACGAGCATTCTGTGGTGAGAAAGAAGAGTGAGGGTTAAAGTGAGTGGCAGCTTGGCTCTCCCCACTACAGCCCGGCAGTCAGGAACCCTGGTACACTCCGCCTAAGTCCCTTCCCTACCAGGTCAGCACTAGGAAACTGGATCTTCATTTCATGCAGAACTTTATTCAGAAAAATCCACTTCTGCTGGTAAGCCACCCACACCTCCAGCAAGGCACCTGTGTATGGTCAGAAAAGTACTTGAGGGAAAGTCTAGGGTTTAGCTTCTTCGGCATGTACCTGACCTTTCTCTTGACCCGCTGTGCCAACAAAATTATACTGAACAGCAGAACCCAGGGACTTTATTAAAGGAAGTAAAACATTCACTGGAAATACAGACCTGGCTGGTCATTTTATGCCAAATAGCCCAAGAGGTCCTCTCTCTCCTTAGATCCTCTCCTTTCCAACTTCCATGTCCAACCCCCATCCCTCTGGGCCATTCATCAGGTCCCATCCCTCCATCCACCTAGAAGCCTGCACTCACCCAGGCTATACATGATGGTCAGCCACTCCAAAGCCAATTTATGCAATTCTCCCGACTTTTGGATGGCTAGGATCTTGAATAGTGCCTGAAGACTGTCCTGAATGGCATCTTGGAGGCTGCTGTAGTCTAAGGAAGAAAAAGCTGAACTTTCAGAGTTCAGCTAAACTGGCATCATCCCACGTGAAGCAAGGGCAGGGCAGGGCGTGGGGCCGGAAACAGCAGAGCAGCACAACCTTCTGGGGGAGGCAGTGACAAAACCCTGATGCCTTTCTATCTTTAGGGATTGCACTGGCCACTATGGTAGATGCAGTAGAGTGCTGGGATATCCAGAGAAGGGAGAGGAAGCTCCTCTTTCCCCTCAGCACTGTGGGCAGACTCCAAACCAGCTGATTTCTACCTAGAGACTGTCATTACTCATCTACTTCTCTCGAAGTTCTTTATGGCATTAGAGCCTCTACCCTGGAAAGGGGCCTCAGTGGCTCCAGGCCCTTACACAATACTTCCACAGTAAGAATGCCCATTCTGGGGCTGGAGAGAGGCCTGGTGGTTAAGAGCGCCGACTGCTCTTACAGAGGACCCAGGTTCGATCCCCAGCACCCACATGGCGGCCGAGAACCTTCTGAAACTCCAATTCCAGGAGAACTCCAGTTCCAGGGGAATCCGACACCCTCTTCTGACCTCCGCGGCATTGCACGACACGGGTGCACACACCTGCATGCAGACAGTACATTGATACACATACAGAAATAAATAAATGCTGGGCATGGTGGTGCACGCCTTTAATCCTAGCACTTGGGAGGCAGAGTACATTGATACACATACAGAAATAAATAAATGCTGGGCGTGGTTGCGGCATCCATGTCCACGTTTGCCACACCAACTCCAGTGTCGCTTGTGTAAAGTAATATGAGAAATCATATTCATAAACAGGTGGGGGAATAATGTCCCAAGGGGCTGGACCCCCTGGAGGTCCCTGGCAGAATACCCGGCTAAGATCACCCCGAGATTGAGATGCTTTCCTAGGATATTACGTTTTTCTGGTGTTGGACTTAGCATAACACTGAGCACATAAAGATTTTTTCTTAAAGCCAGCTTATAGATAAAAATAAACCTTTTTGAATTGTGTCAAGAACTGGCAATAAAATGCCTCTCTTGGGCACAGGGCTTTTCCTGGCAGCAAGAATTTCTGCAGATCCAAAGTAAAAAACAGACCTTTCCTTAACAAACAATATATGAAGCTGTTAATATATATGGCAAGGTTAAACTTGTTCAGATCAAGAAAACAAATAATTGCATGACAGTAATGTTTTTGCCTTACATGAATGTCCTTAAAGAAAACAGATTCCAGTGTAAAAATGTATGATGAAAAGACATCTCTCATTAAGGTTAAAATAAAAATTCCCTCAAACCTAAAACTAAAAGAATTCCTTTTCCTCTGGTCCCAGACAAAGAGGTAGAAAGACATCCTCTTGTTAAAGCCTGGATTCACACTTCCCCAGTAAAGCAAGATAGAGCTAAGTCTCCTTACACCAGCCACTTATCTGACAAAAAAAAGCTGTTAGCTGGAGCAAACAGTGGAACAGCTCTTGGTTCTCAGTAAAAATTAAACCTTAATTAGCAGTCAGTTAGAAGAAAACTAATAGCTAACTTAGGACATTATAGGAAAAGGTTTTTACTTCAATAGAAACTAAAAGCAACTATTAACTTTAGGATGTATTTGCTCTAGCCTCAGAATGGAGATCATAAGACCAATATCTGCGGTTAAACAACGTTGTAGTTACTTACTCTGTGAGTATATACTTTTCAATTATGACTTGTCTTCTTAGATGTTATTTCCTCAGTAAAGGTTGTCTTAAATTTCTACATTTTACTTCAAAGAAGTTTATTTCCTAACCAAACTTGTGATGTTTTAGTTTCCTGTCTGTGTGCTCTGAGCTTTTTAGTTAATTGTAAATCTTGACTTTTTTACTACCTATGTAATTGTAAAGTTTGCCAAAATCCTTTGTTCTGCCCTCTCCCAAAGACCACTATATAATCACTGCCCTGTTCAAAAAGTTGCTTTAGATCTGGAAAACTTCCCTTAGTTTCTTCATTTCTACACACCGTTCAAGCTTCCCTGTGTTTTCCTGCCAAAGGGACTCTCCCAGAAACCGCGACCCCCCCCCCCCCCCCGAGGAAAGCTAGCCGGTAGCAGGCAGCCAGGAATGGTCGGCAACACATTGTGGGGCACGCCTTTAAGTCGCTAGCACTTAGGAGGTCAGAGGTCACACCGGATCTCTGTGAGTCGAGGCAGCCTGGTCTACATAGCCAAAGTCCAGGTACAGCGGGGGCTCCGGGTGATACCCTGTCTCAAAAGACCAAAAAAAAAAAAAAAAAAAAAAAAGAATGCCCATTCTGGGATCACAGGGATCCTGATAGAAAACCTGAGACCAAAATCATTTCTCATGATCTTAGCATTTGCCTCACTGGTGCTGCTTTAAGAGTTACCCCATCAGCTCAGCATGGTGGCACATGCCTTTAATCCCAGCACTTGGGAGGCAGAGGCAGGTGGATTTCTGTGAGTTCAAGGCCAGCCTGGTCTACAAACTGAGTTCCAGGCCAGCTGGAGCTACAGGGAGGCCCTGTCTCAAAAAGACCAAAACAAAAAAGTTACCCATCATTCCATGTGATGTGGGAGACTAAGTTAAAGCAGCGACACTTACTAGGGCAACAACAGAACTGAGAAAGAAGGCTGCTTTGGACAGGACAAACCAGGGCAGTATTGAAAGACACATGTTTGAGAGAAAATACTTGGTAGGTATCTTGATCTCAGAGTGGAAGAATTTCCACACTTCATACTGGAGAAAACAATACTGAAGTATTTTTACCTCCTCTGTCTACCCCTTTAAATGCTCCTCTATAAGGTAGGGAGGCAAAAAGACCCATTCCTTGTGCTCGTCTAAGGAATATTAAGCAGGCCACAATACCTACCTGAGAGCTTGTATGCCAGATTTCTTTTGCATGTACACACAAGAGCCCAAATTTTCAACTGATCTTGGGAAGGCTATAAACAGGTTATGTGAAGTCTTAGCCTAGATCTAAGTTGTCCATTACTAACACATTATACAAAAAAAAAAAAAAAAAAAAAAAAACAGTTATCTTATGTTGTATTTTCTTTTTCATATATTTCTTCTTACTTGGTTAAGAATTTAAAGGGGGAGGGGATTAAGGATTAGTAGTAGCCTTAACACTGCCACATGTCTTCCTGGGGTAAGAGTTAAACACAGAAGATTCCATCGGCTTGGCTTCATATGGGTGAGTGAAGTCTCTATCATCATGGTATGTGGCTCCCACAAAATGTGGTCCTTGATGAATACAGCCGGAGCTGATGAGAATGGAAGCCTGCTACAGAAAAAGGAGCACACCTGTGGGGAGAAATACCAACCACACAACTACAGCCAGGAGGGAAAGGTGGGCAGGAGTAAAAGTAGTATTAGAACTATGAACTCAAGTACAGACAGGATGAGTCAGCCTGGTACCTGAAGACATGCCTGTAGGTAGCCCAAGAACCAAACTATCCATACTTTGTATCTTCACTATTTTTCAACTCACTTTTTTTCTTCTTTTTTCTTTTTCTTTGTCAGTAATTTGAGTTTCAGAGTAGTGATCAAATCACTTTTATTATTTATTCATTTTTATTTTTATATGTTTGAGCATTTTACTCTCATGTAACTAAGAGTACAATGTGTGTGCAATGCCCAGAGAAGCCAGAAGAGGGTGCTGGATCCCCAGAACTAAAGTTTACAGATGGTGGTTAGTTGCCATGTGAGTTCTAGGAACCAAATTGGGATCTTCTAGAAGAGCAGCCAGGGCTCTAAAACACTGAATCTCTCTAGCCCCTTAAATTACATTTAGTAGCAAAGGAATCTACGAGTAATACAGAAAAGTAGATGAGAACAACAATTTAAAAAAGCAGATTGATAAACTGTGGACCAGGATCAAATGTGGGTTTTTCATCTTTTTGGATGAGCATAAACTGTGTTCATGTCAAAAGTCAAGAGAATGTCCTTGGACTCTGGTATGAGTAGTAACTGCATAAATCCAATCTTAGTATGTACCAGGCAACACAGAAATCATTAATCCTGAATAAGGGAGGTTTGAAAAAGGAGTCTACACAGCAAAATACATGAGCAGGTTTTTCCCAACCAAATACTGGATATCGACATGTGACAAGGATAAAGATTTTGGGTGATAAGAAGAATTCGTGTTAGAACAGAAAAGACATATCCTGTCTTCTATGACAACCATGTCTCTACATCCTGTCCAGTTGGCAGCCCCAGTCCATCCACTTCTCTCAGTCCTCATCACTACCATCCTATTATTTCTTTCATGTGATAAACCAGTTGTTTCTTTACTGATCTTCTAACCTCCATTCTCTGCCTGCCAATTTTCCGCATTAAACTAAAACATGGCCATGTCACTTCCCTACCAAAATTCTCATTATTTACATATAATTGAGTAAATTCTTTCTAAATATTTTGTTATTTTTATTTTATATGTATGGATGTTTTTGCCTGCATGTATATTAAGTGTACCATATGCATGCAGTGCCTGCGCAGGCCAAAAGAGGACATTGGACACCCCCCCACCCCCCACCCCCCACCCCCCGCCATGAGTTAAAGTTGTTAGCTACTATGTCGGTTCTGGAAACTGAAACCCATCCTCCGAAATAACAGCAAGTGCTCTTAACTGAGCCATTTCTTCAACTTTAATTTAATTTTATTTTTTTTTTGAGACAGGATCTCCCTGTAGTCCCAGCTGGCCTGGAGCTCTCTAGGTAAACCAGGCTGGCCTTGAACTCCACCTGCCTCTGACTCCCAAGTGCTGGAATTAAAAGCGTGTGCCACCATGCCCAGCATTAATTCTTTTTTTTTTTCCCCCCTCTTTGAGTCAGGGTCTCCCTATGGCCCCAGCTGGCCTGAAACTCACTTTGTAGACCAGGCTGGCCTTGAATTCACAGAGATCTGCCTGCCTCTGCCTCTCGAGTGTTAGAACTAAAGGTGTGCGCCACCACAACCAGCTTAAAGATGGTTTTTAACTGCCGTGTGGGTGCTGGGAATCGAACCTGGGTCCTCTGCAAGAGCAGTCTGTGCTTTTAACTGCTGAGCCATCTCTCCAGCCCTAAGTAAATTCTTTATGTGACCCACCAGACTCTGCATATTCTGACCTCTCCAACTTCATGACCCCGGTTTTGGTTCCAGTTTTCTTTGGGTTCCAGTCTCAGAGAATTAGAAGGTCCTCTAGTGGATGCTCCCCATTCCTGTTGTAAATATACTAACAGTATTAATCCAAGTTTTCTGTGGCTCTGATAAAATACCTAGCATAATCAACTTGGGGAAGGAAAGATTTTAGCTCACAGTCTCAGAGGTTTTAGGCAATCGTGGCAGGGACGTGGTGAAACGCAGCCATTCACAGCACTGCGGCCAGGAAGCAGAGCAAAAGGGAAACAGGAAGGGGCCAGCGCAGGACGTGGCACTCCAGGACACATCCAGGAGCTTGCTTCCTCCAGCCAGGCCTCACTTCCGCTTTCTGCCACCTCAAATAATGCCATCATATTATGAACCCATCAAGAGAGTAAACCCTCAGGAGCCAATTAGCCCCTCATCTGGTGATCAAACCCATAATAGATGGGGGGGACCTAGGGGGGATAGATATTTCATAGTCAAACCATCACACTGGTACTGTCGAATGGTCAAAATTCCACTGAAACTCATATATCTCAAGCTATTCTTTAGAAGAGTCCAGTATTTTTGGTCTCACAAGTTGAATTGTATACTTGCCAAGAGATGGAGTATGTCTGAAAACCTATCTGAGTTATATCATAATTCTGATTATCTAATCTAATCTAATCTAATTAAGTATTAGCTACTGGAATAAGTGTGGGAAAAGACTGGCTGTTTCTATAAAAACCCTAGAAGGATTTGTAAAGGAGAGCTGATTAAAAGCTTTTGTTCTTAGGACAAAATGCAAGTAATTGTAATTGCATAAGTGTTAAGCTAAAATAAAAATCCTAGCTCATATCTACATATACATATAATATGAGTACTATATTTAACTTTTTTGAACTCACAGATTTGGTAACAATCACTCTGTAGAGGAGATTTCTCCTCTACAGGCACTTCCCCACGCATCTTCCTGGATGTCTGTTTATGTGCCGATCCCTAGCCCCTATCTTGCATGCTCCTGCCACCTCGCAAGTTGGATGAACACTTATTTCTTCAAAAGTCAGTATGCAGCTTCTATCTAAAGGAATACTCTTACTTTCCCTCATCCTCATCCTTTAGGCCAGACTCTGCTCGCCTCCTGTCCTCACTATGGTGTTCTATCATGCATTTAAATGTATGCCATTATCCGGGCGTAGTGGCTCACACCTTTAATCCCAGCACTGGGGAAGCAAAGTCAGGCAGATATCTTTGAGTTCAAGGCCAGCTTGATCTAAATAGTGAACTCCAGGCCAGCTGGGACTAGAGGGAGACCCTGTCTCAAAAAGACAATAAATAAATAAATAAATAAATAAATAAATAAATAAATAAATAAGTCACTGTCAATTTCCCACTGGACTGGAAGTTTCAGGGACAAGGCTGTTATTAGTAAATCTTGGGGCGCCTTGTTCTTGGCAAAAAAAGCAGGCCCATGAATTTAATGAAGGAAGGAATAAAAGAAGGAACGAATTCATAGATAAGGCATAAAATCAGAAGGGTAAAATCCAGAGGACGGAGCATTGAAAAGTCAAGAGAAATAACCAGGAGGAATTGCTTAGGCTGGTGAGCATGATGTCTCAGCAGGTAAAGGTGCCTCCCTCCAAGTCTAGTAGCCTAATTCCAATCCCCAGAACCTACACGGCAGAAGTAGAGAACAGACGTCTGTAGGTACTCCATATGTACACCGTGGCATGCTTGCTCCCTTCACTCACACAAAAGAAACAAATGTAATAATAGAAAAAAGAATTTGTTAGTATATCAGAATGAGCAGGATCTTAGCTGAAGGATCCAAGCATTGAGTTTGGGGAGGAAGCTGTGCATGAAGTGTTCAGGCAGACATCAGGTGAGCTTGGAAGATGCTATCTCATAACACAGTGATGTCTCATGCTGTCCAATAAGGCTTTGGCCCTGAATAAAGGAGCCAGATTTCACAGGAATCAGTGGGTGAAAGGAGCTTCCAGCTGGCTGTGTTCATGGGCCACAAGGGCCGTGTCTCACCTGAGAGGAGGAAGGTGCCGCTATCCTTGCCTACAAATTCCCTCTGGAGGGCACGTAACACGTGCCTCTTGGAGTGCTCTGAGGCTGGAGGCTCGTAGGGTACATGCAGAATGAAGTTGAGCAGGCGCAGCTGGCGTGCTTCCCAGTACTGTTGCATCTGCTGCAGGCTTTCCTGGGCGTGAATTCGCTCCTTATCATACTGCCACACCTAGAAGAGGGGTGTCTCAGAAACCAGAACTGGCTAATGGCTCAGGACAGTCCTGAAACCAGGATTTGAGAATTGGGTCTGAGGCAGAACTCAAGGGCCAGGGGACTGGAGGTCTCAGAGAAGGAGGGGAAGTTGGGCCATCAGCCTTCGGGATGTATTTGTGCATATAGCAGCGGCATCTAACTATTACCACTGTGGTCCAGTGCCACTGCTTCCACGGAGCAGGCTCCCACTCCGGAGACAATACCTTAGTCAAGTTGTCCTCTTTGGGGACTGGGTAAATGTTGGGGGACATCTGACACTCTGTGTGACTACCACTTTGGAGCTGTCACCTACTTCCTCTACCAGGGGAGAACTTTATACTTACCAAGTCTAGAACTACCCATCAGATCCTCATCTGGAGACTGAGGGAGATTGATCCTACCTTCCAGAAGGGCATAAGTCTCAACCTCCTACTCGCCTACATGCCAACTGCCAAGGCCCCTATGTCTCAAAGGACTGCTGGGCTTTGATTGGCTTTATCATGGGTCCTGAGCTCCAACCACCTCCCTTCCTCCCTCTTGTGGGCCTTACCTGGTTGACTTGATCTGCAAATTCCAGGAGTGGACAATTGAGCAGCCGGCCCACTGTGAGAACTTCTATATTGTGGACGTTGCTCAGCCCTAACACTGGAATAGAAGAGACAAGTCAGAACAACACCTAGGACCTGGCAGAATGGAGCCCGTATTCCAGAGGTCATTTCTACCCAAGCCCAGACATGGACTGAGAGCCCAGCCCAGCCCAGCCCAGCCCAGCCCAGCCCAGCTCAGACTGTAAGTATAAATTAACAGTACAACATAAAAATCAAGAGCTCAGACCCCAAGTTCCAGGGTATATCTCAAAGCCTAGAGCTAAGACCCCAATCTGCATCCAATCCCCATCAGTAAAGAGGACTGTATGTCATAATAAGAGGGGCTATAAATGTGTTTCCAAGGCAAAATGGGTTTGGGGCTTATGGGCACGAGGAAAGACAGAGGGCATTTCCAGGAAGAGCAGTGGGGAATTGCTCTAAACTCTATGCCCTTCCCTTCCCTCTCCCTGTCTCAAACCAAACACACCTCTCAAGAGGGATTGGAAGGCAACGCTCTGCAGCTGGAGCTTACTCAACTTGGTAAGCAAGGGCAGGTAGCTTCGAAACTCTTCTAGCATGCGCATGCAGTGTTGCAGCACAGGGCTGTGTACCCCCAGGGCTGTGCTGAGCCTTGCAGCCTCTGTCAGCCAGGCATCTGTCCTCTCTGAGGCCATAGAAAGGTTGAACTGCATGGAAAGGGGCTCATTGTTGGATTAAGACCCTCCCACCCTCACCCCACGATCTTCCACCCCAGACAAGACCTCCAAGGAAGAATGTTAGCACCTTGGTTAAAGCCATGCACTTCCACTCGCTGAAGTGTTCAGAGATGACTCGGTACAGATGCCAGATGCGCTGCTGCTGCACAATAGGCCGGGTCCCACAGGTGGGCAGGGGCTTAGGACCCTGGTCCCCTGTGGGATAGGGCTGGCTGAGACCTGGGCTATATGGTAGCTCAAGAGTCCTTAATGACAGAAGGTTCAGAAAAGCATGCCTGGGGGGAACCACATAGTACCAGCGAAAGGAAAGCCCTCCCCCGCCACACACATACACTTTTATTAGTCTCTAGCTCACTCATTCAATTCCAGCCACACTGGACTCTACTGTGGCTCAGATATACTGGGCATGCTTCCTTCTACTAGGGCCTTTGACTTGCAGTTCATTCTTTACGGAAAATTCTTATTAGAGAAACACAGGTCAAAGCTTCACCACCTCCCACTCTAGGTCCTTGGTCAAACTTAGGAGACCTAAGCATACGATCCCATGAAAAACTGCTCTACAGCCATTTGGCATTCTTTTTGTTTTTTGGTCCTTTTGAGACAGGGTTTCCCTGTGTCCCCAGCTGTCCTGGAATTTGCTCTGTAGATTAGACTGATCCTGATCTCAGAGATCCACCTGCCTCTCTGCTCCTGAGTGCTGGGATTAAAGGTATGCACCACCACACCTAGCCATTTGGCATTCTTTATTTTTATTTTATTTTATTTTATATGTAAGGCACATAAGTGCACCCATATCTCGCAATGCCCAGTGAGGTCAGAAGAGGGTATCAGATCCTCTGGAACTAGAGTTACAGTTGTTATCTGCCATGTGGGTGCTGGGAATCCAGTCCTGGTCCTTTGCAAGAGCAGCCAATGCTCTTAACTGCTGAACCATGTCTCCAGCCCACACTCTTATCCTGCTGTATTTGTTCTAGATTACTTATCATTTTCTTTTTTTAAATTTTTTTTCTATGTGCATGAGTGTACTATCTGCATGTAGGTTGGTGCACCCGTGTCGTGCAATGCCAGGGAAGTCAGAAGAAGCCGTCGGATTCCCTTGGAACTAGAGTCAAAGATGGTTCTTAGCTGCCATGTGGGTGCTGGGAATCGAACCCAGGTTCTCTGCAAGAGCAGTCAGTACTCTTAACTGCTGAGCCATCTCTCCAGCCCCATCACTTTCTAATATACTGCATAATTTAGTTATATTTTGTGTTTATTTATCATATTTTGTCCACAGTTAGAATATTGGGTCCATTAGGGAAGGTGTCTTGTCATTTGCTCATTGATGTACATTTGGTATTATAGAATGCACTCAGCAAATAAGTGTTGAAGGAATGAACAAATGAATGAACTCTCTAGGGTAGTTCACAGAGATAAATATGAAAACAGATCTGCCGCATATAGGTATAAAGATACCCTATGGACTAAATGGGGAAATCTGTTGTGTTTACTAATGGCAATTATCCCTTTCCTTCATCTCACAAACTATTGTATTAGCTCTTGTAACCCATTATTTACCATCAGTTGTGAGATACGTGATTAAAATAATTTGCAATTAATAATAAGTACAGTCCTGAGGGTTTTTTTTTTTTTTTTTTTTGGTCTTTTTGAGACAGGGTCTCCCTGTAGCCCCAGCTGTCCTGGAACTCACTCTGTAGACCAGGCTGGCCTTGAACTCACAAAGATCTGCTTGCCTCTGCTTCCCTAGTGCTAGGATCAAAAGTGTGCGCTACCACGCCTGGCTAGTCCTGAGGTTTGTAATACACTTAAAAGCTATCATACTACAGTAGAGGATATGGCTGTGAGATTGTCACTCATCCACTTGAATCCCAGCATATTCCCCTCAGTGGAACAAAAAGCAACCAAGCTACATGATGGAAACCATGCATGACACTGTGAACATTATTGTCACGGAGATCTCAGAAACTGTTCCAAGGTTGAGAATCACTAGGCCATCTGAGTTCTGATGTGACAAAAATAAAATAACAGTATATCTGAACTCTTCTGATCCTTCTTTGCCTGGATTCCAAAGATCTAACTAGAGATCCATAAAATGATAAGATTTGTCAGACGTGATAGCGCACAACTTCAATCCCAGCACTCGAGAGGCAGGTAAATCTGTGAGTTCAAGGCCAGCCTGGTCTACCTAGTAAGTTCCAGGCCAGCTGGGGCTATAGGAAGACCCTGTCTCAAAGAGGCCAAAAAAAAATGAGATTAGTGTTAACATAAAAAATTAGACAAAGTCAGGTGTGGTGGTGCACGACTTTAAACCTAGCACTTGGGAGGCAGAGGCAGGCAGATCTTTGTGAGTTCAAGGCTAGCCTGGTCTACAGAGTGAGTTCCAGGACAGCTGGGGCTACAGGGAGACCCTGTCTCAAAAAGACCAAAAAAAATTTAGACAATTAGGGCCAGGCATGTGGCACACATCTTTAATCTCAGCAGAGGCAGGTGGATCTCTGTGAGACCAAGATTAGGCTGAAATGGTCTGCATAGTGAGTTCCAGGCCAGCTGAAGCCACATACTGAAACTCTGTCTCAACAAAAGAACTGCCCCCACCCCCAGAAGCAAATAAAGAAGTTCCTCTGCAAGACAGAGCAAAGATAGCTCTAAACACATGAAAAGATAAATTTAAGGATTAAATGCTCTTTTATGGATACTGTGTATATTAGCTACTCAATAATTTCCATTGCCTTTGAAAGTGTATTAAATACCAAAAAATGATTTCAAAACTTTTCAAGTTGAAAGAAAAAAAAAACAGAAAAATACCTGTGTCCTGTTTACTTTTAACTTTTATCAACATTTTAACTATTTGCTTTATCACTTATGTTCATGAGCTCTGTTTGTGGAATGAGTACACACACACTTTTCAACGTTATTGCATTTGTGTGTGTGTGTGTGTGTGTGTGTGTGTGTGTGTTCACATGTGCATGCACATGCCTGTGTGTGGATGGATTAGAGGACAACTTGCAGGAATTTGTTCTTTCCTTCTATCGTGTGCATTCCAGAAGACTTGATAAGGTCATGAGGCTGTTGGCATGTGTCCTTACCCACTGGTCTTCTGAGCACCCTTGTATTTTTGAAATGGGGTCTCAACTATGTAGCCCAGAATGGCCTCACACTCATGATACATGTATGCCACCATACCTAACTGTCAATAAAGTAACTTTTTTTTTTTTTTGCCATTTTGAAACAGGGAATCCCTGTAGCCCCATATGGCCTGGAATTATGTAGAGTAGGCTGGCCTCGATCTCGTAGAGATCCACCTGTCTCTGCCTACTTAATGTTGGGATTGAAGGCCTATACCACCATGCCCATTGAAGTATACAAATCTTTTTTTTTTTTTTTGTATTTTTTGAGACAGTGTCTCCCTTCACACAAATCTTTATCCCTAAATATTCAGGAGTACATTTCCTAAACGGAGATATTCATTTTATTACCTAGTATTTTCTACTACCCATATTCCAAGCCTGCCAGCTAACAAACACTCTTTGGAGTGTTGCTTCCCCTCTTTAGAATGCTACCATTCACTTCTCAGTCTGATGACTTCCTGGGCAGAGTGTCCTCTAGATGTCCAGTGTGGAGACATATCACTGTGGCGTTAGTTTTGATCACCTTGTCAAACTCTTCTCCCATTTCTCCACTAATTGCTGCTGGTTTTTCCCTCTTTGCTACTAATAACTAGTCTCTAGAGGTGACTCAAACAAATACCCTGCTTCTTGTCCAACTCGCCCCAGACTTGGTATCTACTGATGGCCTAAACCTGACCCCATATTTACCATGGTATTTGCAAAATGACTCCCCCATTCCGTCCGTGTCTGCCCACTGGATCTTGGTATTCTCATAAGCAAGAGTTATACCTTTCCTTTACTGATTTGTTGACTTATTTGCTATTTCTATGGTTGACAAATCTTTTCTTCAATAGTTTAAAACTTATTACTGTTTTTCTCTGGTGCCCACATTGTCCCAGATTTGGCCAGTTATCATCCCTTCTGGGATAAGCTGCCATGCTTTCTATTTTTACATTTAATACTTTCTTACTTTCTGGCATAAAATGATACTCTAGGCTCATCCTGTACCTATGTAGCTATGCCCCCAAAATCTTGCATTTTTCTAAGGAGCTCTAGGTCTTTTAAGTGGGAAGCAGTACTAGAAACCAAGATATGATCACAGTGCGGTTTGTTACTGCTTGGATGTCTTTGCATCTTGTCCTCTTTAGCAAATACAATTAGAACAAAGAAGCATCTGTACACATACATTAACATATACCTATATCCATATACATGTGCACATGAACATGCATACATGTAGACTGTGTGTACAAGCTTGTTCTGGAATACAATGGAAAAAGTCAGATGTGGTGACACACACTTGTTATCCTAGCACCTGAGAGACTGAGATGGGATTGTGAGTTCAAGGCCAGCTTGGGCTATATCTCAAGGCCCTGACTGAATTAAACCAAATAATAACAGTATAGAGCAGATAAAATGGGAACCAGAAGCTTATAAGACACGTTCACAATCTTTTTCTAGACTTTAGGATAAAAGAAATAATCAGGAAGAAAGTAAAAGAAATGAAGGAAAGATCTGTAAATCCATGTTACATATAAAAATTCTGGGAGCTAGAGAGATGGCCTAGCAGTTAAAAGTTCCAACTGCTCTTGCAGAGGACCAGGGTTTGATCCCCAGCACCCACATGGCGGCTGAGAACCGTCTTTAACTCCAGTTCCAGGGGAGTCCAACGCCTTCTTCTGATCTCCGCGGCATTGCACAACATGGGTGCACAGACCTACATGCAGACAGTACATTCATACACATTTAAAAAAAAAAAAAAGAATTCTGGAGCAGCCATATGCCTGTATATCCCAAATCTAATTGGCTATTGGCTCTCTCCTTGGAGGAATAACCCATGGCTGATGCCACAAGCTTACATCCTCTATAGGTTAGGAGATGTTATAAACCACAGTAAGACCCTGTCATATTTAACAGGAAAAAAAATGTAATTCATGGATTAACATACCATCCAAACATATGTGTCTATACCAAAGTAACCTACCATAACTATTAATGCTGTTTGAATAATATATACTCATTGTTGGAGCTTCATAAGTAGGATCAAAAGGTTATCCTGGACAAACTGTCAGCCCATAGAAAGGAAACAGCCAGAATTGACAGAGTCCAAGACAACAGCTCCAGAGAAGTAGACTTTTTTGCTTCTCATACACCTGTGCCCCTTTTCTAAGCCTAGGGAACAATCGTGCGAAAGAGGGGGTGTGGTAGAATTGTAAGGGAGCTGCGATTGGGGTGATGGTGAAAACTACAAACAATATAGTCCTGGACACTCATTTATCAACTTATAAGCCCCCCGCCCCTGCTGGATGGTGGGGCTTGGGGGTTTGGGCAAAACACCCTGCAAATTGGTTTTTCATGAAGGGATGCTTTACTCATAAATCATCACTTATTGCATAAAAATGAAAGAAAAAAAAACTGAGAGAAGATGGCAGGACAGTTTTATGGCAGAATGCATGATATTGGGATGGGGTGGGGTTGGATGAGGAAGGAAAGGGAAATATGCTGAACCAAATGGAAAATGATGTATGAAAATACACAAAGCATCAATAAAAAAAAAAAAAAAAGAAAAAAAAAATTCTGGAAGGATTGCCAGGCCTGCAGAAACATGCCTACAGCCTCAGTACTTGGGGTGTGGGGGCAGGAGAACGATCAGCTTCAAGGGCAGCCTGAGCTACATAGTGAGATCTGGTCTAGAAAAAACAATAATAGGGCTGGAGAGATGGCCTAATGGTTATAGCGCTGACCGTCTTACAGAGGACCCGGGTTCAATTCCCCAGCACCCAACATGGCAGCCGAGAACCGTCTGAAACTCCAATCCAGGAGAACTCCAGTTTCCAGGGGAATCCGACACCCTCTTCTGACCTCCATGGCATTGCACGACACGGGTGCACAAACCTGCATGCAGACAGTACATTCATACACATACAGAAATAAATAAAATAAAATAAAATAAAAAAGAAAAACAATAGTTCTGGGTGAAGAAAACAGTATGCATGATAACCATCAACAATTAACTGAATAGATTACCTATAAAGTAAAGAAAATCATCAGACTGAAATTAGATTTGTCTACAGTGCTAAGTATTAGGAGATCAGGATCTAAATTTGAAGAAAAACTTTTGACTTCAAATTTTTTTTTTCTTTTTGAGACAGGATCTCCCTGTATCCCCAGCTGGCCTGAAACTTGCTATGTAGACTAGGCTGGCCTCGAACTACACGAGATTCGCTGCTTCTGCCTCTAAGTGCTGGGATTAAAGGTGTATGCCACCGACACGTGGCTTTGCACTTCAATTTAATACAAGCAGTGATATAAGGGCACATTAGTGTCATATCACTGTGGGCCTGGATAGCTTTAGTGTCAACTTGACACACTGGGTTGAGAGAGCCTCAATTGGCGAATTGTCTCCACTGGACTGGCCTGTGGCCACTCTGTGGGTATTGTCTTAATGGTTTAGAGCATGTGGGAGGGCCCAGCCCACAATGAGTGGTGCCACCCTGGGCAGGTTGTTGTGTCTGTAAAGAAGGTGGGCTGGGGCATGAGCCAGGGGGCAAGCCAGTGAACAACATTCCTTCATGGCCTCTGGCTTTGTTCAGTCGCCTGCCTCAGGTTCCTGCCCTGAGGTTCCTGCCTGGGCTCCCTGAGTGAGAACTGTGACCCAGGAGATGTAAGTGAATAAACCCTTTCCTCCTCAAGTTGGTGTTGGTCAGAGTGTTTTGTCACAGCAATGGAAGACAACACAACAGAAATTGGTACCGAGGAGTGGACGATATGGCTGTGACAGAACCTGACTTGGGTGTTTTGGAAGGATTGGGGAGGCGTTTGGAACTTTGGGGTGGGAAGATCATTGATGCCTAAAGATCTGGCTGGTGGGGTTGGAGCAGATGTTGCTCAAAGAATTGTAGAAGATGAAGGCCTGCTTGTGAAATGTTCAGTTTCAAAAGGGAATAGAGATCACAAGGACTGTTTAATCTGTGGGTTTCTGGTCAGCTGGGGCTGAAGAATCAGTTTTAAGTAACAAGAGACCAGAACTGAAGTGAAATCTTTGTTTTACTGGGACGTGTGGATGTTGGTTAGCTGGGACTGAAAATCAGCTGTAAGTAACAAGAGACCAGCATCACTGTGGTGAAATCTTCTGGGAAGAATGTCTTCAGGGTCAGCACACAGAAGTTGTTGATTCAGAAGGGGCCTGAGCTCCATCTCAAGCCAGAGCAGGACTTGTAACGTGTAAGAGTCTCCTATATGGTTCTGGTGTGGAAATTTGAGGGGGTCACAGAGCAGCGAGGCTTGGCACTNGACTAAGTCTCCTTACCCCAGCCACTTATCTGACAAACAACAAAGCTGTAGCTGGAGCAAACAGTGGGACAGCTCTTGGTTTTTAGTAAAAAAATTAAACCTTAGATTAACAGTCAGAGTTAAAAAAAACTAATAGCTAACTTAGGACATTATAGGAATAAGGTTTTTACTTCAAAAAAAACTTAAAAGCAACTATTAACTTTAGGATGTATTTGCTCTAGCCTCAGAATGGAGAAATAAGACCAATATCTGCTGTTAAAGAACTTTGTAGTTATTACTCTGTGAGCTATAACTTTCAATTATGACTTGTCTTCTTAGATGTTATTTCCTCAGTAAAGGTTGTCTTCAGATTTCTACCATTTTCTTCAAAGAAAGTTTTTCCTAACCAAACTTTGTGATGTTTTAGTTCCTGCTCTAAGTGCTCTGAGCTTTTTAGTTAATGTGTAAATCTTGACTTTTTTACCTACCTATGTAATTGTGAAGCTTTGCCAAAATCCTTTGTTCTGCCCTCTCCCAAAGATCATGATATAATCACTGCCCCTGTTCAAAAAAGCTGCTGTAGATTTGGAAAAACTTCCCTTCGTTTCTTCATTTCTACACCACCGTTCAAGCTTCCCTGGGTTTTCCTGCCAAAGGGACTCTCCCAGAAACCGCGACCCCCCCCCCCCCCCGAGGAGAGCTAGCCGGTACCAGGCAGCCAGGAATGGTCGGCAACACATGGTGGTGCACGCCTTTAATCCTAAGCACTTAGGAGGCAGAGGCAAGTTGAGGTGGATCTCTGTGAGTCGAGGCCAGCCCTGTCTACAGAGCAAATTCCAGGACAGCTGGGGTCCAGGGAGATTTACCCCGCTCAAAACGACCAAAAAAAAAAAAAAAAAAAAACGAATGCCCATTCTGGGATCACAGGGATCCTGATAGAAAACCTGAGACCAAAATCATTTCTCATGATCTTAGCATTTGCCTCACTGGTGCTGCTTTAAGAGTTACCCCATCAGCTCAGCATGGTGGCACATGCCTTAATCCCAGCACTTGGGGAGGCAGCGGCAGGTGATTTCTTGTGAGTTCAAGGCAGCCTGGTCTACAAACTGAGTCCAGGCCAGCTGGAGCACAGGGAGGCCCTGTCTCAAAACAGACCAAAACAAAAAAGATACCATCATTCCATGTGATGTGGGAGACTAAGTTAAAGCAGCGACACTTACTAGGGCAACAACAGAACTGAGAAAGAAGGCTGCTTTGGACAGGACAAACCAGGGCAGTATTGAAAGACACATGTTTGAGAGAAAATACTTGGTAGGTATCTTGATCTCAGAGTGGAAGAATTTCCACACTTCATACTGGAGAAAACAATACTGAAGTATTTTTACCTCCTCTGTCTACCCCTTTAAATGCTCCTCTATAAGGTAGGGAGGCAAAAAGACCCATTCCTTGTGCTCGTCTAAGGAATATTAAGCAGGCCACAATACCTACCTGAGAGCTTGTATGCCAGATTTCTTTTGCATGTACACACAAGAGCCCAAATTTTCAACTGATCTTGGGAAGGCTATAAACAGGTTATGTGAAGTCTTAGCCTAGATCTAAGTTGTCCATTACTAACAACATTATACAAAAAAAAAAAAAAAAAAAAAAACAAAAACAGTTTATCTATGTTGTATTTTCTTTTTCTTATATTTCTTCTTACTTGGTTAAGGAATTTAAAGGGGGAGGGGATTAAGGATTAGTAGTAGCCTTAACACTGCCACATGTCTTCCTGGGGTAAGAGTTAAACACAGAAGATTCCATCGGCTTGGCTTCATATGGGTGAGTGAAGTCTCTATCATCATGGTATGTGGCTCCCACAAAATGTGGTCCTTGATGAATACAGCCGGAGCTGATGAGAATGGAAGCCTGCTACAGAAAAAGGAGCACACCTGTGGGGAGAAATACCAACCACACAACTACAGCCAGGAGGGAAAGGTGGGCAGGAGTAAAAGTAGTATTAGAACTATGAACTCAAGTACAGACAGGATGAGTCAGCCTGGTACCTGAAGACATGCCTGTAGGTAGCCCAAGAACCAAACTATCCATACTTTGTATCTTCACTATTTTCAACTCCCTTTTTTTCTTTTCTTTTTTCTTTTTCTTTGTCAGTAATTTGAGTTTCAGAGTAGTGATCAAATCCTTTATTATTTATTCATTTTTATTTTTTATCTGTTTTGAGCATTTTACTCTCATGTAACTAAGAGTACAATGTGTGTGCACTGCCCACAGAGAAGCCAGAAGAGGGTGCTGGATCCCAGAAACTAAAGTTTACTGATGGTGGTTAGTTGCCATGTGAGTTCTAGGAACCAAAATGTGATCCTTCTAGAAGAGCAGCAGGGCTCTAAAACACTGAAATCGTCTAGCCCCTTAAATTACATTTAGTAGCAAAGGAATCTACGAGTAATACAGAAAAGTAGATGAGAACAACAATTTAAAAAAGCAGATTGATAAACTGTGGACCAGGATCAAATGTGGGTTTTTCATCTTTTTGGATGAGCATAAACTGTGTTCATGTCAAAAGTCAAGAGAATGTCCTTGGACTCTGGTATGAGTAGTAACTGCATAAATCCAATCTTAGTATGTACCAGGCAACACAGAAATCATTAATCCTGAATAAGGGAGGTTTGAAAAAGGAGTCTACACAGCAAAATACATGAGCAGGTTTTTCCCAACCAAATACTGGATATCGACATGTGACAAGGATAAAGATTTTGGGTGATAAGAAGAATTCGTGTTAGAACAGAAAAGACATATCCTGTCTTCTATGACAACCATGTCTCTACATCCTGTCCAGTTGGCAGCCCCAGTCCATCCACTTCTCTCAGTCCTCATCACTACCATCCTATTATTTCTTTCATGTGATAAACCAGTTGTTTCTTTACTGATCTTCTAACCTCCATTCTCTGCCTGCCAATTTTCCGCATTAAACTAAAACATGGCCATGTCACTTCCCTACCAAAATTCTCATTATTTACATATAATTGAGTAAATTCTTTCTAAATATTTTGTTTATTTTTATTTTATATGTATGGATGTTTTTGCCTGCATGTCTATTAAGTGTACCATATGCATGCAGTGCCTGCGCAGGCCAAAAGAGGGACATGTGGACACCCCCCACCCCCCCCCCCCACCCCCCGCATGGAGTTAAGCTTGTTAGCTAACTATGTCGGTTCTGGAAACTGAAACCCATCCTCCGAAATAACAGCAAGTGTCTTAACTGAGCCATTTCTTCAACTTTTAATTTAATTTTATTTTTTTTTTGAGATGAGACAGGATTTCTCCTGTAGTCCCAGCTGGCCTGGCATCTCTAGGAAAAACAGGCTTGGCCTTGAACTCACCAAGAAACCACCTGATTCTGCCTCCCCAGTATTGGGAATAAAGGCATGAACCACCATGCCCAGCATTAATTCTTTTTTTTTTTCCCCCCTCTTTGAGTTCAGTCTCCCTATGGCCCAGCTGGCCTGAAACTCCCTTTTTAGACCAGGCTGGGCCTTGAATTCACAGAGATCTGGCCGCCTCTGCCTCTCGAGGTTCAGATACTAAATTTGTGCGCCACCACACCCAGCTTCAAAGATGGTTTTTAACTGCCGTGTGGGTGCTGGAATCGAACCTGGGTCCCTCTGCAAGAAGCAGTCTGTGCTTTTAACTGCTGAGCCATCTCTCCAGCCCTAAGTAAAATTATTTTGTGGACCCACCAGACTCTGCATATTCTGACCTCTCCAACTTCATGACCCCGGTTTTGGTTCCAGTTTTCTTTGGGTTCCAGTCTCAGAGAATTAGAAGGTCCTCTAGTGGATGCTCCCCATTCCTGTTGTAAATATACTAACAGTATTAATCCAAGTTTTCTGTGGCTCTGATAAAATACCTAGCATAATCAACTTGGGGAAGGAAAGATTTTAGCTCACAGTCTCAGAGGTTTTAGGCAATCGTGGCAGGGACGTGGTGAAACGCAGCCATTCACAGCACTGCGGCCAGGAAGCAGAGCAAAAGGGAAACAGGAAGGGGCCAGCGCAGGACGTGGCACTCCAGGACACATCCAGGAGCTTGCTTCCTCCAGCCAGGCCTCACTTCCGCTTTCTGCCACCTCAAATAATGCCATCATATTATGAACCCATCAAGAGAGTAAACCCTCAGGAGCCAATTAGCCCCTCATCTGGTGATCAAACCCATAATAGATGGGGGGGACCTAGGGTGGATAGGATATTTCCTAGCAAAAACCATTCACACGGTACTGTCGAATGGTCAAGATTCCACGAAACTCATATATCTCACTCTCTTAGAAGAGTTCCCAGTATTTGGTTCTCACAAGTTGAATTGTATACTTGCCAAGAGATGGAGTATGTCTGAAAACCTATCTGAGTTATATCATAATTCTGATTATCTAATCTAATCTAATCTAATTAAGTATTAGCTACTGGAATAAGTGTGGGAAAAGACTGGCTGTTTCTATAAAAACCCTAGAAGGATTTGTAAAGGAGAGCTGATTAAAAGCTTTTGTTCTTTCGGACAAACATGCAAAGTAATTTGTATTGTAATTGCCATAAGTGTTAAGGCTAAAATAAAACCTAGCTCATTCTATACATATACATATAATATGAGTACTATATTTAACTTTTTTGAACTCACAGATTTGGTAACAATCACTCTGTAGAGGAGATTTCTCCTCTACAGGCACTTCCCCACGCATCTTCCTGGATGTCTGTTTATGTGCCGATCCCTAGCCCCTATCTTGCATGCTCCTGCCACCTCGCAAGTTGGATGAACACTTATTTCTTCAAAAGTCAGTATGCAGCTTCTATCTAAAGGAATACTCTTACTTTCCCTCATCCTCATCCTTTAGGCCAGACTCTGCTCGCCTCCTGTCCTCACTATGGTGTTCTATCATGCATTTAAATGTATGCCATTATCCGGGCGTAGTGGCTCACACCTTTAATCCCGCCACCTGGGAAGCAAAGTCAGGCAGATATCTTTGAGTTCAAGGCCAGCTTGATCTAAATAGTGAACTCCAGGCCAGCTGGTACTAAAAAAAAAAAGGGAGACCCTGTCGCAAAAACATAAATAAATACAATAAATAAATAAATAAATAAATAAATAAATAAGGTCACTGTCAATTTTCCCAACTGGACTGGAAGTGTCAGGGACCAAGGGGTCTTCGTAAAATCTTGGGGCGCCTTGTTTCTTGGCAAAAAAAAAAGCAGGCCCATGAATTTAATGAAGGAAGGAATAAAAGAAGGAACGAATTCATAGATAAGGCATAAAATCAGAAGGGTAAAATCCAGAGGACGGAGCATTGAAAAGTCAAGAGAAATAACCAGGAGGAATTGCTTAGGCTTGTTAGTGTAGCCATGTTGGCTTAGCAGGTAAAGGTGCCTCCCTCCAAGTCTAGTAGCCTAATTCCAATCCCCAGAACCTACAAGGCAGAAGTTAGAAGTAGAGAAAACAGAAGTCTGAGGTTTACTTCCATATGTACACCGTGGCATGCTTGCTCCCTTCTCCAACAAAAGAAAACAAATGTAATAATCGTAAAAAAGAATTTGTTAGTATATCAGAATGAGCAGGATCTTAGCTGAAGGATCCAAGCATTGAGTTTGGGGAGGAAGCTGTGCATGAAGTGTTCAGGCAGACATCAGGTGAGCTTGGAAGATGCTATCTCATAACACAGTGATGTCTCATGCTGTCCAATAAGGCTTTGGCCCTGAATAAAGGAGCCAGATTTCACAGGAATCAGTGGGTGAAAGGAGCTTCCAGCTGGCTGTGTTCATGGGCCACAAGGGCCGTGTCTCACCTGAGAGGAGGAAGGTGCCGCTATCCTTGCCTACAAATTCCCTCTGGAGGGCACGTAACACGTGCCTCTTGGAGTGCTCTGAGGCTGGAGGCTCGTAGGGTACATGCAGAATGAAGTTGAGCAGGCGCAGCTGGCGTGCTTCCCAGTACTGTTGCATCTGCTGCAGGCTTTCCTGGGCGTGAATTCGCTCCTTATCATACTGCCACACCTAGAAGAGGGGTGTCTCAGAAACCAGAACTGGCTAATGGCTCAGGACAGTCCTGAAACCAGGATTTGAGAATTGGGTCTGAGGCAGAACTCAAGGGCCAGGGGACTGGAGGTCTCAGAGAAGGAGGGGAAGTTGGGCCATCAGCCTTCGGGATGTATTTGTGCATATAGCAGCGGCATCTAACTATTACCACTGTGGTCCAGTGCCACTGCTTCCACGGAGCAGGCTCCCACTCCGGAGACAATACCTTAGTCAAGTTGTCCTCTTTGGGGACTGGGTAAATGTTGGGGGACATCTGACACTCTGTGTGACTACCACTTTGGAGCTGTCACCTACTTCCTCTACCAGGGGAGAACTTTATACTTACCAAGTCTAGAACTACCCATCAGATCCTCATCTGGAGACTGAGGGAGATTGATCCTACCTTCCAGAAGGGCATAAGTCTCAACCTCCTACTCGCCTACATGCCAACTGCCAAGGCCCCTATGTCTCAAAGGACTGCTGGGCTTTGATTGGCTTTATCATGGGTCCTGAGCTCCAACCACCTCCCTTCCTCCCTCTTGTGGGCCTTACCTGGTTGACTTGATCTGCAAATTCCAGGAGTGGACAATTGAGCAGCCGGCCCACTGTGAGAACTTCTATATTGTGGACGTTGCTCAGCCCTAACACTGGAATAGAAGAGACAAGTCAGAACAACACCTAGGACCTGGCAGAATGGAGCCCGTATTCCAGAGGTCATTTCTACCCAAGCCCAGACATGGACTGAGCGCCTCAGCCCAGGCCAGCCCAGCCCAGCCAGCCCAGCCCAGCTCGACTGTAAGTATAAATTAACAGTACAACATAAAAATCAAGAGCTCAGACCCCAAGTTCCAGGGTATATCTCAAAGCCTAGAGCTAAGACCCCAATCTGCATCCAATCCCCATCAGTAAAGAGGACTGTATGTCATAATAAGAGGGGCTATAAATGTGTTTCCAAGGCAAAATGGGTTTGGGGCTTATGGGCACGAGGCAAAAGACAGAGGGGCATGGCCCTTTCCAGGAAGAGCAGTGGGGAATTGCTCTAAACTCTATGCCCTTCCTTCCCTCTCCCTGTCTCAAACCAAACACACCTCTCAAGAGGGATTGGAAGGCAACGCTCTGCAGCTGGAGCTTACTCAACTTGGTAAGCAAGGGCAGGTAGCTTCGAAACTCTTCTAGCATGCGCATGCAGTGTTGCAGCACAGGGCTGTGTACCCCCAGGGCTGTGCTGAGCCTTGCAGCCTCTGTCAGCCAGGCATCTGTCCTCTCTGAGGCCATAGAAAGGTTGAACTGCATGGAAAGGGGCTCATTGTTGGATAAGACCATCCCACCTCACCCCACGATCTTCCACCCCAGACAAGACCTCCAAGGAAGAATGTTAGCACCTTGGTTAAAGCCATGCACTTCCACTCGCTGAAGTGTTCAGAGATGACTCGGTACAGATGCCAGATGCGCTGCTGCTGCACAATAGGCCGGGTCCCACAGGTGGGCAGGGGCTTAGGACCCTGGTCCCCTGTGGGATAGGGCTGGCTGAGACCTGGGCTATATGGTAGCTCAAGAGTCCTTAATGACAGAAGGTTCAGAAAAGCATGCCTGGGGGGAACCACATAGTACCAGCGAAAGGAAAGCCCTCCCCCGCCCACCACAATACCACTTTTAGTAGTCTCTAGCTCACTCATTCAATTCCAGCCACACTGGACTCTACTGTGGCTCAGATATACTGGGCATGCTTCCTTCTACTAGGGCCTTTGACTTGCAGTTCATTCTTTACGGAAAATTCTTATTAGAGAAACACAGGTCAAAGCTTCACCACCTCCCACTCTAGGTCCTTGGTCAAACTTAGGAGACCTAAGCATACGATCCCATGAAAAACTGCTCTACAGCCATTTGTCATTCTTTTGTTTTTGTCCTTTTGAGACAGGGTTTCCCTGTTGTCCCCAGCTGTCCTGGAATTTGCTTGTAGCTTAGACTGATCCTGATCTCGATCCACCTGCCCTCTGCCTCCTGAGTGCTGGATTAAAGCTATATGCACCACCACACCTAGCCATTTGGCATTCTTTATTTTTATTTTTTATTTTATTTTATATGTAAGGCACATAAGTGCACCCATATCTCGCAATGCCAAGGAGGTCAGAAGAGGGTTCAGATCCTCTGGGAAACTAGAGTTTACAGTTGTTATCCTGCCATGTGGGTTGCTTGGAATCCTCCAGCCTGGTTCCTTTGCAAGAGCAGCCAATGCTCTTAACTGCTGAACCAGTCTCCAGCCCCCCACTCTTATCCGCTGTATTGTCTAGATTACTATCATTTTTCTTTCTTTTACATTTTTTTTCTATGTGCATGAGTGTACTATCTGCATGTAGGTTGGCCACCTCGTGTCGTGCAATGCCCAGGGAAGTCAGAAAACGCCGTCCGATTCCCTTGGAACTAGAGTCAAAGATGGTTCTTAGGCTGCCATGTGGGTGCTGGGAATTCGAACCCAGGTTCTCTGCAAGAAAGAGTCCAGTCTTCTTAACATCTGACCCATTCTCTCCAGCCCCATCACTTTCTAATATACTGCATAATTTAGTTATATTTTGTGTTTATTTATCATATTTTGTCCACAGTTAGAATATTGGGTCCATTAGGGAAGGTGTCTTGTCATTTGCTCATTGATGTACATTTGGTATTATAGAATGCACTCAGCAAATAAGTGTTGAAGGGATTCAGAACAAATGAATGAACTCTCTAGGGTAGTTCACAGAGATAAATATGAAAACAGATCTGCCGCATATAGGTATAAAGATACCCTATGGACTAAATGGGGAAATCTGTTGTGTTTACTAATGGCAATTATCCCTTTCCTTCATCTCACAAACTATTGTATTAGCTCTTGTAACCCATTATTTACCATCAGTTGTGAGATACGTGATTAAAATAATTTGCAATTAATAATAAGTACAGTCCTGAGGGTTTTTTTTTTTTTTTTTTTTGGTCTTTTGAGACAGGGTCTCCTGTAGCCCCAAGCTGTCCTGGAAACTCACTCTGTTAGACCAGGGTGGCTGAACTCACCAAAGATTCTGCTTGCCTCTGCTTCCCTCGTGCTGGGATTCAAAGTGTGCGCTACCACGCCTGGCTAGTCCTGAGGTTTGTAATACACTTAAAAGCTATCATACTACAGTAGAGGATATGGCTGTGAGATTGTCACTCATCCACTTGAATCCCAGCATATTCCCCTCAGTGGAACAAAAGCAACCAAGCTACATGATGGAAACCATGCATGACACTGTGAACATTATTGTCACGGAGATCTCAGAAACTGTTCCAAGGTTGAGAATCACTAGGCCATCTGAGTTCTGATTGTGAACAAAAAATAAAAAACAGTATATCTGAACTCTTCTGATCCTTCTTTGCCTGGATTCCAAAGATCTAACTAGAGATCCATAAAATGATAAGATGTCAGACGTTGATTAGCGCACCACTTCAATCCCAGCACTCGAGCGGCCAGGTAAATCTGTGAGTTCAAGGCCAGCTGGTCTACTAGTAAGTTCCAGGCCGTGGGCTATAGGAATACCTGTCTCAAAGAGGCCAAAAAAAAAAAATGTTTTTTTTTTTTTTTTTTAAAAAAATGTATTTATTTTGCTGGTTGTGGTGGTGCACGACTTTAAACCTAGCACTTGGGAGGCAAGGCAGGCCCGATCTTTGCTGAGTTCAAGGCTAGCTGGTCTACAGAGTGAGTTCCAGGGACCGCCTGGGGCTACAGGGAGACCCTGTCTCAAAAAGACCACAAAAAAATTTAGGACAATTAGGGCCAGGCATGTGGCACACATCTTTAGTCCTAGTACTTGGGAGTCAGCGGCAGGTGGATCTCTGTTGAGACCCAAAGATATAGGCTGAAAGGGTCTGGCATTTAGTGAGTCCAGGCCAGCTGAAAGCCAACATAACTGAAAAACTCTGTCTCAACAAAAGAACTGCCCCCACCCCCAGAAGCAAATAAAGAAGTTCCTCTGCAAGACAGAGCAAAGATAGCTCTAAACACATGAAAAGATAAATTTAAGGATTAAATGCTCTTTTATGGATACTGTGTATATTAGCTACTCAATAATTTCCATTGCCTTTGAAACGTGTATTAAATACCAAAAAATGATTTCAAAACTTTTCAAGTTACAGAAAAAAAAAAAAAAAAAACAGAAAAATACCTGTGTCCTGTTTACTTTTAACTTTTATCAACATTTTAACTATTTGCTTTATCACTTATGTTCATGAGCTCTGTTTGTGGAATGAGTACACACACACTGTTCAACGTTATTGCATTTGTTTGGTTTGTGTGTGTTGTGTGGTAGTGTGTGTTCCACATGTGGGTGCACATGGCCTGTGTTGGATGGATTAGAGGTGACAACTTGCAGGATTTGTTCTTTCCTTCTAATCGTGTGCATTCCAGAAGACTTGATAAGGTCATGAGGCTGTTGGCATGTGTCCTTACCCACTGGTCTTCTGAGCACCCTTGTATTTTTGAAATGGGGTCTCACACTAATGTAAGCCCAGAATGGCCTGCAACTCACATAAAGACCAAAAAAAAATACCTACAAAAAATAAAGTTTTTTTTTTTTTTGCCATTTTGTTTGGAACAGGAATCCCTGTAGCCCCATATGGCCTGTGATTATGTAGAGTAGGCTGGCCTATCAGCACTAGAATCCACCTGTCCGGCCTCCTAAGTGCTTGAGGATTAAACCATACACACCATAAAACAAAAAAAATCTTTTTTTTTTTTTTTGTATTTTTTTGAGACTGTGTCTCCCTTCACACAAATCTTTATCCCTAAATATTCAGGAGTACATTTCCTAAACGGAGATATTCATTTTATTACCTAGTATTTTCTACTACCCATATTCCAAGCCTGCCAGCTAACAAACACTCTTTGGAGTGTTGCTTCCCCTCTTTAGAATGCTACCATTCACTTCTCAGTCTGATGACTTCCTGGGCAGAGTGTCCTCTAGATGTCCAGTGTGGAGACATATCACTGTGGCGTTAGTTTTGATCACCTTGTCAAACTCTTCTCCCATTTCTCCACTAATTGCTGCTGGTTTTTCCCTCTTTGCTACTAATAACTAGTCTCTAGAGGTGACTCAAACAAATACCCTGCTTCTTGTCCAACTCGCCCCAGACTTGGTATCTACTGATGGCCTAAACCTGACCCCATATTTACCATGGTATTTGCAAAATGACTCCCCCATTCCGTCCGTGTCTGCCCACTGGATCTTGGTATTCTCATAAGCAAGAGTTATACCTTTCCTTTACTGATTTGTTGACTTATTTGCTATTTCTATGGTTGACAAATCTTTTCTTCAATAGTTTAAAACTTATTACTGTTTTTCTCTGGTGCCCACATTGTCCCAGATTTGGCCAGTTATCATCCCTTCTGGGATAAGCTGCCATGCTTTCTATTTTTACATTTAATACTTTCTTACTTTCTGGCATAAAATGATACTCTAGGCTCATCCTGTACCTATGTAGCTATGCCCCCAAAATCTTGCATTTTTCTAAGGAGCTCTAGGTCTTTTAAGTGGGAAGCAGTACTAGAAACCAAGATATGATCACAGTGCGGTTTGTTACTGCTTGGATGTCTTTGCATCTTGTCCTCTTTAGCAAATACAATTAGAACAAAGAAGAACATCTGGTACACATACATGAACATATACCTATATCCATATACATGTGCACATGAACATGCATACATGTAGACTGTAGTGTACAAGCTTGTTCTGGAATACATGGGAAAAAGTCAGATGTGGTGACACACACTTGTTATCCTAGCACCTGAGAGACTGAGATGGGATTGTGAGTTCAAGGCCAGCTTGGGCTATACTTCAAGCCCTGACTGAATTAAACCAAATAATAACAGTATAGAGCAGATAAAATGGGAACCAGAAGCTTATAAGACACGTTCACAATCTTTTTCTAGACTTTAGGATAAAAGAAATAATCAGGAAGAAAGTAAAAGAAATGAAGGAAAGATCTGTAAATCCATGTTACAATAAAAATTCTGGGAGCTAGAGAGATGCTGCCTAGCAGTTAAAAGTGTCCAACTGCTCTTGCAGAGGAACCAGGGTTTGATCCCCAGCACCCACATGGCGGCTGAGAACCGTCTTTAACTCCCAGTTCCAGGGGAGTCCAACGCCTTCTTCTGATCCGTCCACTTGCACAACATGGGTGCAAAAACCTACACAACAGTACATTCATACACATTTAAAAAAAAAAAAAAAAGAATTCTGGAGCAGCCATATGCCTGTATATCCCAAATCTAATTGGCTATTGCTCTCTCCTTGGAGGACATAACCCATGGCTGATGCCACAAGCTTACATCCTCTATAGGTTAGGAGATGTTTAAACCACAGTAAGACCCTGTCATATTTAACAGGAAAAAAATGTAATTCATGGATTAACATACCATCCAAACATAGGTCTTATACCAAAGTAACCTACATAACTATTATGCTGTTTAAATACATATATATCAAATTGTTGGCTTCATAAGTAGGATCAAAAGGTTATTCCTGGACAAACTGTCAGCCCATAGAAAGGAAACAGCCAGAATTGACAGAGTCCAAGACAACAGCTCCAGAGAAGTAGACTTTTTTGCTTCTCATCCACCTGTGCCCCTTTTCTAAGCCTAGGGAACAATCTGCGGAAAAGGGGGTGTGGTAGAATGTCTAGTAGAGTAGGGCTGCGATTGGGGTGATGGTGAAAATACAACAATATAGTCTGGACACTATTTGATCAACTTATAAGCCCCCCGCCCCCTGCTGGATGGTGGGGCTGTGGGGGTTTGGGCACAACAGCCTGCAAATTGGTTTTTCATGAGGGATGCTTGTACACATAAATCATCACTTATTGCTAAAAAATGAAAGAAAAAAAAACTGAGAGAAAGATGCAGGACAGTTATTGGCAGAATGCATGATATGGGATGGGGTGGGGTTGGATGAGGGGAAGGGAAAGGAAATATGCTGAACCAAATGGAAAATGATGTATGAAAATACACCAAAGCATCAATAAAAAAAAAAAAAAAAAGAAAAAAAAAATTCTGGAAGGATTGCCAGGCCTGCAGAAACATGCCTACAGCCTCAGTACTTGGGGTGTGGGGGCAGGAGAACGATCAGCTTCAAGGGCAGCCTGAGCTACATAGTGAGATCTGGTCTAGAAAAACAATAATAGGGGCTGGAGAGATGGCCTAGTGGTTAAGAGCGCTGACCGCTCTTACAGAGGACCCGGGTTCAATTCCCCAGCACCCACACATGGCAGCCGAGAACCGTCTGAAACTCCAATTCCAGGAGAACTCCATTTCCAGGGGAATCCGGACACCCTCTTCTGACCTCCATGGCATTGCACGACACGGGTGCACAAACCTGCATGCAGACAGTACATTCATACACATCAGAAATAAATAAAATAAATAAAATCAAAAAGAAAAACATTATCTGGGTGAAGAAAACAGTATGCATGATAACCATCAACATTAACTGAATAGATTACCTATAAAGTAAAGAAAATCATCAGACTGAAATTAGATTTGTCTACAGTGCTAAGTATTAGGAGATCAGGATCTAAATTTGAAAGAAAAACTTTTGACTTCAAATTTTTTTTTTCTTTTTGAGACAGGATCTCCCTGTATCCCCAGCTGGCCTGAAACTTGCTATGTAGACTAGGCTGGCCTCGAACTCACAGAGATTCAGCTGCCTTTGCCTCCTGAGTGCTGGGATTAAAGGTGTATGCCACCACACGTGGCTTTGCACTTCAAAAATTTAATACAAGCAGTGATATCAGGGACTTAGTGTCATCATCCTGTGCCTGGATGATTTAGTGTCAACTTGCACACCTGGGTTGAGAGAGCCTCCAATTGGCGAATTGTCTCCACTGGACTGGCCTGTGGCCACATCTGTGGAGTATTGTCTTAATGGTTTGGCAGTGTGGGAGGGCCCAGCCCACAATGAGTGGTGCCACCCTGGGGCAGGTTGTTGTGTCCTGTAAAGAAGGTGGGCTGGGGCATGAGCCAGGGGAGCAAGCCAGTGAACAACCACTTCCCATGGCCTCTGCTTCAGTCCTGCCTCCAGGTTCCTGCCCTGAGTTCCTGCCTTGGGCTCCCTGAGTGAGAACTGTGACCCAGGAGATGTAAGCTGAATAAACCCTTTCCTCCTCCAAGTTGGTGTTGGTCAGAGTGTTTTGTCACAGCAATGGAGACAACTACAACAGAAATTGGTACCGAGCGTGTGGTGGTATTCGCTATGACAGACCTGACCTTGGTGTTTTGGGAAGGATTGTGGAGGCGTTTGGAACTTGTGGGAGGGAAGATCATTGATGCCTAAAGACTGTGGCTGTGGAGCTTGGAGCAGTTTTTGCTCAAAGAATTGTAGAAGATGAAGGCCTGACTTGTGAAAGTTCTATTTCAAAGGGAATAGAAGTCATCAGGACTGTTTAATCTGTGGGTTTCTGGTCAGCTGGGGCTGAAGAATCAGCTGTAATGTAACAAGAGACCAGAACTGAAGTGAATCTTGTTTACTGGACATTGATGTTGGTTAGCTGGGGTGAAAATCAGCTGTAAGTAAACAAGAGACCAGCATCACTGTGTGAAATCTTCTGGGAAGAATGATTCTTTCAGGGTCAGCACACAGAAGCTATGATCAGAAGGGGCCTGAGCCTCCATCTCAGCCAGAGCAGGACTTGGTAACGTGTAAGAGTCTCCTATATGGTTTCTGGTTTTGAAATTTGAGGGGGTCACAGAGCAGCCGAGGCTTGGCACTGTTGAGAGGTCAGGAAAGAACCCATTGGTGGAAGTGCACCTTGGTTGCAGTGAAGACCTCAGGATTGCAGGGGTCATGGGAGAAAGCTGAGGCTGGCTTTGCACCAGGAGAGGTCAGAAGCAGGCCCATTGGTGAAGGTGCAGACTCAGTTTAGTGGCAACCCCTGCATTTTTGGAGATGCCGGGACCGTGGGATGACCACCAAGAGCCAAGCAGCAGGTGTGGAATCGGAGTTCTGGCCTGGGCCCTTTTGAGATAAGCTGTGTGTGCCCGACTACCGGCAGAGTTGGAGAAAGGGGAGCTGCCCGAAACCCTTTGGAGCCCAGAGATCATAGTGAGTCCCAGGTGTCCAGTCCTTGACTATTTGCTGGACTTATTTTTGGTTTTGTTGAGAGTGCCTGATTCTTCCCTTTGGAATAAACAAGTAACTTTGTTTTGGTTTTACAGCAGCCCACAGTTAACAGCTTTTAATAGACTGAACTTTAAGCATTTGGACATTTTAAGGACTGTGGGGCTTTTAAGGTTGTACTGTCTTAGGTTGTGATTAATGTTAACATCATACTTTGGGGATAAGAACTGGAAAGGTGGTGGTTTAATAGTGATGTGTTTTGTGTGTCAAGTTGACAAGGGGTCAATTGTGCTGGATAGCTTTAGTGTCAACTTGACACACCTGGGTTAAGGGAGCCTCAATTGGGGAATTGTCTCCATTGGATTGGCCTGTGGCCACATCTGTGGAGTATTGTCTTGATGGTTGAACAGTGTGGGAGGGCCCAGCCCACAATGAGTAGTGCCACCCTGGGCAGGTTGTTGTGTACTGTAAAGAAGGTGGGCTGGGCATGAGCCAGGGGAGCAAGCCAGTGAACAGCATTCCTCCATGGCCTGTGCTTCAGTTCCTGCCTCCAGGTTCCTGCCCTGATTTCCTGCCTTGGGCTCCCTGAGTGAGAACTGTGACCCAGGAGATGTAAGCTGAATAAACCCTTTCCTCCCCAAGTTGGTGTTGGTTAAGAGTGTTTTGTCACAGCAATGGAAGACAAACTACAACAGAAAAACTTATAGGTAGACTAGACTGGCCTCGAACTCACAGAGATCCACCTGCCTCTGCCTCCTGAGTGCTGGGATTAACGGTGTATGCCACCACACGTGGCTTTGACGTCAAAATTTAATACAAGCAGAGATATAAGGGCACTTAGTGTCAATCACCATATAAGAAGCTAAACATTGTAACACTTATAACTCCCTTTTTCAGTAGATGCACTGAAATACTTTAGCAATACTTCTTCAAATACCTGAAGAAGATATGAAAATTCTGGTTTTAGAATAAATGGTAAGTGGTAAATAAAGTCAGTAAACCTCATATGAGAAAGTAATCACATAGCTATAAAAGAAAATAAATGCTAAAAGTGTTGAATGGAACAGAAAATACATGGTTTTAAAAAACAGATGGAACTAGAAACTGTTATACTAAGTAGAGTAACAGAGACTAAGAAAAACAAATGATGTATGTTCTCCCTCATTTGTGGATCCTAGCATAAAATCTTTGTATGTGAATATATATCCTGATGTAGCTGCAGGGACCAGGAGAATGGAAAGGAACCAAGGAGGTAAAGGAAACAGGGAACCTCAGTCAGGACAGCAGGAGACATGTATTACTAAGGGAGAAATGGGTAAAGTGGAGGCATTTAAATGGGATGTGGGGAGTTATACAAGGAACTATGGGGACACAAAGGGGAGAAGGAGCTCAAGAGAAGTGGGACCATAAGAGACAGGCATTATTAAGGGAGAAATGGGAAAACTAGGAATGCTTTAAAGGGGAGGGCAAGGAAGGGAGGTTAGATGGGGAGAAAGAGAGGAGAGATAATGCCTAGCTAGTGTAAAAAACCAGAGAGAATTGTATTAGTTTAAAAACCTACTGACAAATTACACATGCAATATCTCTACATGAGTCCATGTGCACAGCTAAAGGCTACATAACCAGAAACAGTGCCAGGCAGGAGAAACCTTCCTCGGTTGTTGGTCAGGGTAGTACAAGAGACTCCCCAAAATTACACAGGCTATTGCCACAGCCCTTGATTGTCTCCTAGAACTTGAAGGTAAGACCCTATTCCTGCAGTCAGGACATACTTTAGAAACAGGATTTGGATCAGTGGAGCTGGAACTGACCTGGAAGCCACTTCCCCTGAACTCTAACTCTCACAGTCCTGGAGAGCACAACACAAACTGCTAAGAGAGAACACCAATCGATGGTCCAACTCCAGCTTTAATACCTAATAACCACATCACTGACCAGCACAGCAAAATATATTGGGGCAGTAGTGACACATTTATCTTGGGAGTAATCAACAGCTACCTAATTGGACTTAAAGACTACTCAGTGGGAGGAAAATCATGTGTGATACTGTAAACATAGCCAGACATACATGGCTGGAGACGTCACAGGTCTTAGAGAAAACCCCAAGGCTGTCACATCCCTAGAAAAATGTAATTTCTTACTATGTGCAAAATATGGATCCTTATATTTACAGACAAGTATCCCAGTCACCACTCATCAAAGAAGCTTATTTTATAACAAACACAGACTGGGCTGGAGAGATGGCCTAGCGGTTAAGAGTGCCGACTGCTCTTACAGAGGACCAGGGTTCGATCCCCAGCACCCACATGGCGGCCGAGAACCGTCTGAAACTCCAATTCCAGGAGAGCTCCAGTTCCAGGGGAATCCGAGACCCTCTTCTGACCTCTGTGGCATTGCACGACATGGGTGCACAAACTTGCATGCAGGCAGTACATTCATACACATACAGAAATAAATAAAATTAATAAAAAAAATTAAAAAAAAATAACAGACACAGACTATTACAGAATTCTACAACTTGTTATACACAGAGAATTGCTCCAGCCTTCATGGTACATCTATAATGCAACCTCTACACCTGGGCTCCTGGAACATAGTAGAACAAGGGTAGAGTGAACACTGATGCAACTTTCAATTCTCATCAATGAAGCACCTGTGCAACAGAGGGCCAGGAACACAAAAAGGTCACAAATGGCCAAAGCATAGAGAATAAGTCTGCAGAGCGCGTGTCAGTGGACAGGACTCCTGTCTTAAGCTCCACCCACCCAGGGCTCAGGGACCATTGCAGAAGAAGGGGCAGAAAGATTATACAGGGAGGAAGTGCACGACCATATGGAAATAGAGTCCTACAGGCTCCTGGAGCCTCGCTCAGATGAACCTACAGCAATGGTGTCAACATGCACAAGACCCATGCAAACCCAAGGAGACAAAAACCCAGCAGAGAACTGTGGAAATGGGCAGCAGGCCACACATTAGTCGAAGGATTATTGGCAGCTGATTATTGCTGGGTGAGGAAGTAACGGATGAACTTGCCCTGAGGGACATCTGTGGACACTAACTTGACATGACAGGCCTTAACACAAATGACAGAATGTATAAATTCCAGTGTGTGTGTGGGGTGGGGGCTATGGGAGCCGCCAGTGGGAGAGGGCATGTAAAGATGATTAAGATGTTCCATAGCCGGGCATGGTGGCGCACGCCTTTAATCCTAGCACTCGGGAGGCAGAGGCAGTCGGATCTTTGTGAGTTCAAGGCCAGCCTGGTCTACAGAGTGAGTTCCAGGACAGCTGAGGCTACAGGGAGACCCTGTCTCGAAAAGACCAAAAAAAAAAAAAAGATGTTCCATAGGAAATACACAAAAATAAATTAAAAATTTACAAAAAAGAAAAAAAACCTGATGATGGTGGGATGGCAAGATGGCTCAGTGCTTACTGCCTGATAATCTAGTTTGATCCCTGAAACTCCCATGATAGAAGAATTGACTCCCTCAAGTTGTCTTCTGATCTCCACATACATGCCCCTGCCCAACACACAAATAAATCAATTAATAAAATTTTAGCCGGGTGTGGTGGCACACGCCTTTAATCCTAGCACTCGGGAGGCAGAGGCAGGCAGATCTTTGTGAGTTCAAGGCCAGCCTGGTCCACAGAGTGAGTTCCAGGACAGCTGGGGCTACAGGGAGACCCTGTCTTGAAAAGACCAAAAAAAAAAAATTTTTAAACAACGAAGTTAGTTATTAATTCACCTGAATCTAAAATACTAGATTGTTTTTGTCTTTTTGAGACAGGGTCTTCCTCTAGCCCCAACTGGCCTGGAACTCACTATGTAGACCAGCTGGCCTTGAAATCACAGAGATCCACCTGTCTCTCCCTCCCAAGTGTTGGGATTAAAGGCATGCACCACCACACCTGGCCAATACTAGGTTATTTTTACAAAAAAATTGGGAGGTTAGGTTAAGAGCTGCGGATAGAGAAAGGAAGTGAAGTCAGTGTTATGGGATTCCTGTGCCCAGCACCAATGGCCTGAATCTCCCACCCTGCTTTTTCACAAACCATCCCAGCTCCTTACAGGACAGGCCAAGGTCTGTGCTCTACGTCACTTAGGGTATGGCATGTGGGCTCCCAATGCCCTGTCCTTGATTACAGATGGCTCTAGAGCCTCCATCTTAGCCAAAAGGCCCTGAGATTGGGGGTATCCACAAGCAGGGATGGTCACAGTAGATAGTTGGCTGAGGAACAACTCATGGTATGCCAATCTCAGGGATATAAGTGACTGCACATGAGAAAAGAGCCCACAAAGTTAGGCGTGGAAGGAGCCATCCTGACTACACTGCTGTAGACAAAGGCTAAGCACTATAGCTCTGTCCTGGTCTCCTTCTACAGGACAATGAGGCCCTCACCAGCCTTTCCTATAAATTATGTTGGCTGGAGGCAGTGCTTAGTGCATCAAGGTCTATTCCTATCTACGACCTGCTCTTGATATGGGACTACCTTGATCGAGGATACACAAAGGCTAAGTTTTACAGTGAGGGCACACATTTCCCCTGCATCAAATTTTGATTTTAACCCTTGACTCCATCACATCCTAATGAAACATTCGGCTGTTTGCTTTCCCTACCAGACTGCAAACTCCCTGTATCCACTAAACCTAACACTTGAAATATACAATATCTGAGGCTTTTGTCCTGCAATACTTGTTTGTAAAAGAGACCAATGGAGGTGTATGATTCCCAAGGCTTCCTTAGGGTCACAGAGGACACAAGACCCTGAGTCCCAACCCTCATCTAAGTTGGAAGGTCTAGCATGGGATGGTGGGGAGGTAGAGATCCTCAGTACCAGTGAAGGTGACATAGGCATAATGTAGTTCAGTGACGTCGCTGACGATTTTCAGGTACTGCTGCTCCAGGGAAAGGAGCTGGTACTCAGTGCTCCTCTGGTCCTGTGAAGGGTCCATGAAGGGACCAGACAGTGCCATCTTCAGAAGGCCTTCCAGCTCTGCCAGTGCTGCTGCTATCAGCTGCTGCAGCTTGGGTACAAGGGCATAGCGCTTGCTGAGCAGGAACTCTGCAGCCTGGCTTCTCTCAAACTGAAATGCTTCCCATGTATCCAGAAGCTGTGGGGCAAGCAGAGGCAACAAGAAGATGTGGCTACAGAGGAAGGGGCCCACAAGGGATGCATGACTCCGAATTTTCTCTCACCGAGATGTCCAGCGTCTCATTCTCAGGACATATGACGCCACAATGGTTCCGGAGGAGTTCGTGGAGTGATCGGACATAGTCTACTCGCTCCTCCAGTTGGGGGTACTGTTCATTGGCTTCATTCAACTGCAGAGGCAAAACATGAGACCTGCACCTCCACCATCCCACCTACCTCTTTAGACTCGCCCCCAAGAGGCAATCTTGCCTACTACAGTGGGAGTCTGGAGGCTCCTGCTGCAGCCTTTAACCCATTTGGATTAGGAGGATAAGGTAGGATCAGACCCCCTTCTGACAGAGGTCTCAGTGGTAGTCTAGTTCTCATCCACTAGACATGATGACAGTGCAACATATCCCAAACTGACTGTCTTAACAGAACCACATCTCTGAAAACAAGAGTCTACCCTGACATGAAGAAGCCGAGAACCACGAATCAGCCAGGGTAGAACACTTATATGAACTTGGTTTAAGACCATCTGAACCCATTGGGAACTCAGCAGAGGCAGAGAGAATGTGCCAAGCCTCTGGGCAGGGTGAGCCCTGGTTATGCTGGGGGAGAATGGATATGGAAAACGCACCTTTTGAGAGCACTGTGCAATGGAGTGGATGTCAGAGTTGATGGTTTGGAAGAACCGCAAGAAGTCTGTCAGCTCTGTCATTAGTAGCTGATTGCGGCTCCGGCATTCATTCTGCACCTGTTCAAGAATGTTCGTTCTCGTGCTGTTCAGCTTGGATTCTAGAAACAAGGGACCCTGGTAGTAGAGGACGCACAAGAGAGAAGGTGTGCCAAGAGGGCTATATTCATCTTCAAGTGTGGACAGACAAGATGAAAGTTTCGTCCTAATGTGACAACAGAGACACAGGCATTAAAGAGACAACTGCAAGGGGAAATTCACAGTATGATAAGGCCTGTAGCCCCCAGGAGGCCCAGCCTGATACAGTGAAAGGAAGGGTGCCTAGACCAGAGGATGTGGTACATCTACACAATGGAATTCTATGCAGCAGTAAAGAAAGATGACATCATGAAATTTGCAGGTAAATGGATGGAACTGTTGGAATGAAACTGCCTGGCTCAAGGCAGGACCTGTAAGACCTGTCCCGCAAAACCTCCGAGAGTTATCTGATATCTCTGTGGGCATTCAGTTGTCTCGGTGAGTTATCTATAGCTCCAGAAGGTCCAGGATATTGCAGTGTTTTCTTGCCTCACCTATCTCTGCAAAGTTCCAGAACCAGATGGCCCCTTCCCTTGAGGTATTGAGCAGAATGTCACACCTCTAGTTTACTGGTTGCACAAACAGGAGCTCTGCAGCACCCTGGTAAGAGCCAAGGTGCCTTGCCCCTCCCTTCCGCCTGCCCCCCACTTCCTTGCCCAGAGCACAGTAACCTTTGGTTTATCAACACACTGCTGGCATGATAAAAGAGAAAGTTTTATCCCCCGGACTTTCTCTGAGTCCCTCTCTGTCTTGGTCTTTCTATTCCATCAGGTAACTTTCTTGCAGTCCCCTCCCCCCTCCTTGCCAGAGTTAAGCCTAGAGACTGCCTGCCTGCAGGCAGGAGACAGACTTGAAGCTCATAGTCCTGTAGGACTGCCAGGCCTGGTTCTAGGAGGGAAGAAGATCACGTGGATTGCAGCCACGCATGACTAAAGGACCATCAGACGATTAGTAAACTCCATCAGGAACTAGAAGCCATTATGCTAAGTGAAGTAACACAGTCGCAGAAAACCAAATGACATATGGCGTCCCTCATTTGTGGATCCTAGCACCAAATCCTTATTTGTAAAGCAAACTGAGTAATTTTTCTTTTTCTTTCTTTTTTTTTTTTTTTTTTAATATTGTGAAGGATTTTTTTATGCTTTTTCAAAGATACCTCAGTTTCTCAGGTTAACTTTAATTTTATGTTAATCAGTATGGCATAAGTATGACAAGAGTTGCCTTTGCCCCTCCAATGTCCGCACTGCCCTACATTCGAATCTTTCACTGTGAAGATGCGGCTTGCCACAAAGCATCAGTAAGTCTTCGCTCATTGGTCTGAGTCATTGTTCAGTTCGGCTCTTGGGGCTGTGGATAGGAGCAGGAGAGATGCTTAGCAGCAGGACGGGTTTGAGTATTATGCAAAACAAACACGATAAAGAAAACAGAGAGTTCCCTAAGTTAATCAGGCGCTTAAGTGGAGTCTAGTGATACCAGTAGGTTCACACTAGATGAAATGTTTACACTCCTCCATTCGCAAATTCCCGGGATCATCTTCTCTCCAATTTAGAACCTAACCCAAAAGTCTACAATGACTGGCTCATCGTTTCTTGGTACTTTAACTCTCCTTATCATAGTTCCATGCGACATCATCTCAGGTACTTTCTTAGCAGTCCTCTAACGTTCCCGACCACTCACTTGCCAGAGGCCGTTTTGTAAGTCCCTTGCAGAAGAACTGGAGGCCGTCGTGCCTAGCCAGGCAGCCGACAGACCAGAACTTGGAAAGCTCATAAGTCTGTAGGACTGCAAGGCCTTGGTTCTAGGGGGGAAGAATCACGTGGAATTGCAGCACCGTCACCCGCATGGACTCAAGTGACCATCCGACCAGATTAGTAAACTCCCTGTCACCTCAGGCAACTATGAAGCCATTATGGTCTAAAGTGAAGTCACAGTCGCAAGAAATACCACATAGAATAGACACATGGCGTCCTCCATTTGTGGTAATACCCTAGCACCCAGACAGGTTTACAGCAAATCCTTATTGTGTAAAGCAAACTAGAGCTAATTTTTCTTTTTCATCTTTTCTTTTTTTTTTTTTTTTTTTTTTTTTTTTTTTTTTTTTTTTTTATTTTTTTTTTTTTTTTTTNTTTTTTTTTTGGTCTTTTAGAGACAGGGTCTTCCTGTAGCCCCAGCTGTCCTGGAACTCACTCTGTAGACCAGGCTGGCCTTGAACTCACAAAGATCTTCCTGCCTTTGCCTCCCAAGTGCTAGGATTAAAGGCGTGCACCACCACACCTGGCTCTTTTTCTTTTTTACCAAATATAATACCTGATGCTACTATTTAAAAGTACATTAAAAAATACATCAACTTGCTATGTAATGTAGGAATGTTAAGTAATATCCCTTTTTACCTACATATAATTCTACTGTTAAAATGTGAATCCCTAAACATGTTTTGGAATTAACCTACAGTCTATTTTCAGATGCCATAATTTTGGTATATGTGTGGTATGTATATATGCATATTTTGGAGCAATACAAATTGGAGGGAACAGCAATAATAACAAAAAATCTGGTTCAAAGAACTGACTGAAACAGTAAACTTCTGCACTGAAAATTTTTTAAAAAGACCGAGAAAAAGGTGTAAGACATGCAGGGCAGAATGTATGCGCTCTGGCAGGGTGGGGGGCATGGAAGGGGGAATGAGTCTAACTTTGACTAAGAAATGTTGTATGAAATGCACAAAACTTCAATAAAAAGAATCAAATACATTAAATATTTCTAATGCTCCCAGTGGCAGAGCCAGCAGGAGCATGAGAACGGCACGTTCGTGAGGAGCAGGCCTTCCATCGGTGTCTCTCTCCTAGTTCAAAGGCTACCAAGGAAGGGGCTTATGCTGTCTTTTTGTTTATTTTTTGGAGATAGGGTCTTAATGTGCCACCATGCTCATCTTGTCTTTTTGTTTTATTTTGTTTTATGGATTAGAGGAAAGCAGTTCAGATGGATACAGGCTTAGAAGATAATCCTGGAATCTTCCGTGGATAATATGAAAACTTCACTGTCTCAGAAAGCAGAAAGAAGGGGGCCGACGAGATGACTCGGGCTATAAAGGCACGTGCCACCAAGCCTGCCAACCTGTGTGTGACCTCCAGCACCACGTGATGGAAGAAGAAAACTGAGTTCTGCAAACTCCTCTGATACCCACACACATGCCATGACATGCGCATGTGTGCATGTATATGCACACACATACACACAAGAAATAAATGTAATTTAAAAAGCATAAAACACTTGATTGGATTGTTGGCTTGTGCAGCTGTGAGGGTGAAGATACCCAGCCAGCCGGAACACAGTGAAGAGCTGGAAGCCATACAAGTGCCCCTCAACTGACGAGTGGATAGAGAAAATGTGGTACATCTACACAATAGAGTTCTAGGCAGCGGTAAAGAAAGATGACATCATGAGCTTTGCAGGTAAATGGGTGGAACTAGAAGATATCATGTTAAGTGAAGTAACACAGTCCCAGAAAAACAAACGATGAATGGTATCCCTCATCTGTGGATGCTAGCACCAAGTACCTAGTTGTAAGGCAAACTGAGCAACATTAATGTTATATTCCTCGTGATCTGAAAACAACTGTGCTCTTATATTGTGAATCTCTTAACAGGTTCTAGAATTAACCTGCCATTTATTTTCAGACTCTGGAATCTTGGTATATGGGTGGAGGGTATGTATGCATATTTTAGAATCATATAAAATCAAAAGGAGAAAATGTGAATCCGGAAATATGATTTGGAAGCAACATAGAGTTTGTTTCAGATGACATAATTTTAGTACAGGTGAGACACTGAAGCAATACAAGTTGGAGGGAACAAGAACAACAAAAGAACCAGGACAAAAAAGAGTGAAGTTCTCCCCAAAACAATAATCCCCTACTTTGAAGAAAAAAACAACAACTCTGGAAAGACTCAGAAAAAGATGCAAGACATGTATGGCAGAGTGCATGAACACTGGTGGGGTAGGGGACATGGAAAGGGAAATGAGTCTAAATTGGATTGAGAAATGATGTATAATGTATGAAAAAGTTTAATAACAATAAAAATATATTTAAAAAAAGCATAAGACACTTTTTTTTTCGAGACAGGGTCTCCCTGTAGCCCCAGCTGTCCTGGAACTCACTATGTAGACCAGGCTGGCCTTGAACTCACAAAGATCCACCTACCTCTGCCTGCCTCCCGAGTGCTAGGATTAAAGGTGTGCGCCACCATGCCCGGCTTTTTTTTTTTTTTTTTGGCAAGACACTTTTTTAAAAGAAATCATACCCATATGGTACACTTCATTGACTCTAAGGTATCGCTAATTATAAAATAAATTATTTTTATATGCTATAAAAGAGAAAAATGATGCCATGTGTTGTAGTTTGTCTTCCATTGCTATGACAAAACACTCTGACCAACACCAACTTGGGGAGGAAAGGGTTTATTCAGCTCACATCTCCTGGGTCACAGTTCATCACTTAGGGAGCCCAAGGCAGTAACTCAGGGCAGGAACCTGGAGGCAGGAGCTGAAGCACAAGCCATGGAGGACTGCTGTTCACTGGCTTGCTCCTGGCTTGCTCTCTGGCTCATGCCCAGCCTGCCTTCTTATACTGTCACTGCTCAACAATCAAGACAATACACCACAGATGTGGCCACAGGCCAATCCAATGGAGCCAATTCCCCAACTGAGGCTCCCTCAACCCAGGTGTGTCAAGTTGACACTAAAGCTATCCAGCACAATTGACCCCTTGTCAACTTGACACACAAAACACATCACTATTAAACCACCACCTTTCCAGTTCTTATCCCCAAAATATGATGTTAACATGAATCACAACCTAAGACAGTACAACCTCAAAAGCCTCACAGTCCTTAAAATGTCCAAACACTTAAAAGTTCACAGTCCGTTAAAAGTCTCTTAACTGTGGGCTGCTGTAAAATCCAAAACAAGTACTGTCTTATTTCAAAGGGAAGAATCAGGCACTCTCAAACAAAACCTAAGTCCAGCAAAGTAGCTCAAGGCTGGACACCTGGGATTCACTCACGATCTTCTGGGCTCCAAAGGGTCTCGGCAGCTCCCCCTCTCCGACTCTGCCGTCCGTGGCACACTCATCTCGCAGGCCCAGGCCGACTCCATTCTACACCTACTGCTGCTCTTGGTGGTCGTCCCAGGGTACCGGCATCTCCAAAAAGCTGGGGTCGCTACTGAAACTGAGGCAGCACCTTCACCAATGGTCTCTTCTGACCTCTCCTGGTGCAAAGCCTCAGCTTCTCTCCATGACCCCTGCAATCCTGGGGTCTTCACAGCAACCGAGGTGCACTTCCACCAATGGTCTTTCCTGACCTCTCACAGTGCCAAGCCTCGGCTGCTCTCTGTGACCCCCTCAAATTTCAACACCGGAACCATATAGGAGACTCTTACACGTTACCAAGTCCGGCTTCTGGCTCGAGATGGAGGCTCAGGCCCTTTCTGGGTCACAGCTTCTGTGTGCTGACCTTGAAGATATTCTCCCCAGAAGATTTCACCTCAGTGATGCTGGTCTCTTGTTACTTACAGCTGATTTTTCAGCCCCAGCTAACCAGCATCAATTGCCCCAGTACCACAAAAGTTTCACTTCAGGTTCTGGTCTCTTGTTACTTACAGCTGATTCTCCACAGCCCCAGCTGACCAGAACCCACAGATTACACAGTCCTGATGATCTCTGCTCTCCTTTGAAACTAGAAACTTCACAAGCCAGGCCTCCATCTTCTACAACTCCTTCAGCAAAACTGCTCCAAGCTCCACAGCAACAATCTTTAGGCATTCAATGATCTTCCCAGCCCAAAGTTCCAAACGCCTCCACAATCCTTCCCCAAAACACCAAGGTCAGGTCTGTCACAGCAATACCCCACTCGTCTGGTACCAATTTCTGTCCTAGTTTGTCTTTCCATTGCTGTGACAAAACACTCTGACACCAACTTGGGGAGGAAAGGGTTTATTCAGCTTACATCTCCTGGGTCACATTTCATCACTTAGGGAGCCCAAGACAGGAACTCAGGGCAGGAACCTGGAGGCCATGGAGGACTGCTGTTCACTGGCTTGCTCTCTACTGGCTTGCTCTCTGACTCATGCCCAGCCTGCCTTCTTATACTGTCACTGCTCAACAATCAAGACAATACTCCACAGATGTGGCCACAGGCCAATCCAATGGAGCCAATTCCCCAACTGAGGCTCCCTCAACCCAGGTGTGTCAAGTTGACACTAAAGCTATCCAGCACACCATGTAAACTCTGATATGCTATAACACACTCAAAGTTAGAGATGTTAAATAGTGACAGAACACCAAAATACAGTATAGAAATATGGTATACCAGTAAATCCAGTAATAAAGACTTCTTATACACCTGGAATTATTTCAAGTACTTCAGGTCTATAAACTTAGTTTTATCTTCACAGATTCTCTTTGAGCTAAGCATATTTATTTTATAAATAAGCAAACTAAGGCCCTGAGAGTATTAAGTATTGCTCAACATTATACAGTGGTACACAGAGTAAGAATTCATATTCAGGGAGCTTTGCTTTACTCCATTATAGCTTAGGTTACAAACATTAGAAAGATAGATGATAGATAGATAGCAGAGTTAGACAACGATACATGTAATGTATTATAAATACATGTATTACTACGTCTGTAATATTATATATTATTTTATATACTATACAATGCTACATGAAAAGCAAATCGGCCTATCTTCTGTTAGCATCTCTGATGGGAAGTGAAAAGGACTTTGCAATGGTGCTGGTTTTGGACCAGTGGGACCTGCAGGTAAAAGGAGTGCAACAGTGACACCCTGTGGTGTAAAGGAGCAATGGCTTGAGAAGGCATTAGGGCTCCTTAGGTTCTGGTGAGATGTGGTAGATTTAAGGAGATGGAGTCAAGAACGACCCCATTTCTGTGGGGCCAACTCACAATGTGCCTTTCTTTGGTCAGGGAAGCTCGGGGAGGAAAGTTGCAGAGTTAGAAGATAGGAAGACATAATATTGTCAGTAAGAAGATCAAAGCACACAGAAAGGACAAGATGCAATGAAAAAGTTAAGTGCCTACTTCAGCCAATGGCAGTACTATTACAAATAATCTCATTTAATCCTCCTTACTATAACCTTCAGTGACTGCATTAGCATGCTCAAGTTCCAAAGAAACAGAAGCTCAGTAATTATAAAGAAAAAAAAAAAAAAGCGCCAGGCTTGGTGGCACATACCTTTAATTCTAGCACTTGGCACTTGGGAGGCAGAGACAGAGGCAGGTGGATCTCCGTGAGTTCAAGGCCAGCCAGCCTGGTCTACAGAGTGAGTTCCAAGATGGCCAGAGCTACAGGGAGACCCTGTCTCAAAAAGACAAAAAAAAAAAAAAAAAAAGCAAAGCAAGTGTAAAACAGGGCCAGGATACTGAACTTCTTTCTCACCACCTGCTACTTTGAAGATGCTGGCCAGTCCAGGACTAAGGATCAAGCTTACAAACTAGAAAGAGAACACAGACTTCTGGAGCAGTGGCAGAGCAAAGCCTGCCCCAACAAAGCCTTCTAGGAGAGAAGGAGACCAATCACAGGCCCACCCTGTTCCTGCCTTGTGTGCTTGAGCTCCCTGCCCAGAAAAGAGTTGTAAGTTCTGGTGGCCCATATGACATCTACTGAGGTCCATGCACTCGTCTGCCAGCAGGAGGATCGGGAAGCCTGGTGCTATCAAGCAAAGTCTTTCCAGGCCCCAGATCCAAGGCCCCAGATCCAAGGCCTCTACGTACAGGAAGCAGACCCATGGGACTGGAACGATGGCTCTACAGTTAAGAGCACCCATTTCCAAGGATGCGGGTTAGATTTTCAGGAACCAAATGGGGGTCCCAGTTACAGGGGATCCAACACCCTGTTCCAGCCTCCACCAGCATTGCATGCATATGGTACACTTAAATGGATGCAGGCAAAACACTCATACACATAATAAATAAACAAACAAACAGACAAACAAATAATTTTAAGCAAGCCTGAGGGTAGAGGGTTATGAATCCAATAATATCTAGTCTCAAGAATAAATCTATACTCTTATTGTTATCATTGGGGCCTAGGTGAGGATCAAAACAATCTCCTTTTATTTCCCAAAAGAACAGACTAGTTGCTTCTTGATCTGGGCATAACAAATGTACCTGACCCTGAGCCCTGTAAGATCAGCTACTAGTCTGGGCACTTAGCTAGTATACAATAGCAGGAGCCCTTCTTCCCATAGGAAGGGAAGGGGAAAAGAGGGGATGACAACAGGAGGTGGTAAATGCCAGACCTCCCAGAGATCCAGGGACACAACAACTGGGCCTTGACCGAGGAAGAAAACTTGAGGTGGACCAAGAGCAAACAGAATAGAGTGCTCTTGAGGCCCATTTTGTAGATGGAACATTTGGAAGAGGCCTCCTTGAAGAGTTCCCTGTGCCGATAGTAAACAATCAATCATTGCATAGCAAAGATTATAATGTGAATTGTGGTAGAAAAGGTACCTAATTTTTACGTGTCCTGCTGTTTCCAAATGGCAGGAGACAGCAAAGATAGCAGAGATTTGCCAGCCACGGGGTCTGGATGCAGTTTCTGTGTTAGGAGTAGCCAGCCTCAGAGCTAAGAGGCAGTATTCACTAACCCCAAGGATCTGACATGACAGCAAAAGCCAGGGTGGGGCAGAATCCATAAAGATGGGGCTGAAGAGATGTCTCAGCTGTTGAGAGCATTTGCTGCTCTTGCAGAAGACCAAACAGTTGCCAGAACGCATGCCCAGCGTGACTGTAGCTCTAGGGGATGCCATGTTTATCTGACCTCTAGTGGCACCCATACATCTGTGTAGCTGAAAATAAATAAATAATGTTTTAAAAGAGAAAAGCAAGAGTAGGCACTCTGGAGCCCAATCAGGTGAGGATACAGAAGCCAACCACACCAGCCTGGGACACAATAGCCCCAGAAGCAGTAATATCAGGAGGGTTGAGGCCAGGCAAGGAAAGAGCTGTTATCCTGTGCCAAGACCATACAATCCAAGGGGCTGCCCCAGTGCCGGGACACCCGGGGAACAAAAAAGGTGCAAAGAACATGTGAGAATAAAACCAAACTGTGGTAATAATTGTTAACTGAACAAATAACAAAAACGGATTGAATTGGGCCAAGGTGGGTGCTTTCTAGTACCACTACCCACAGAGGTTAGGACTACAGAGTAAGGTAAGAAGAGACCTTTTCCACATGCAAATTGTGGCAGAAATTTTAACAGTGCTACATTCAAAAAAGGGGCACCCTGGGTTCCTGAGAATCTCTATGAAGTAATAGAGCTCAGAACTCAAGTGCAGGCTCAGCTTCTTAATCCTCTTTGGTTTAACATACATCCACATAAGAATAGAAATGCTGAGTGACAGGAAGATGATTCTAAGGAATATAGGGAATGAATGGAGCCAAACAAAGGCAAAGGGGAGGACCTGGGAGCTGGGGCCTTGGAAGACTCCAAAGGTCCAGAGAGGGGCCTGTACCAAAGATCCTTGTAAGAAAGGAACAGAAGGAACCCAAAGCACTCACCCAGCTCTGTTTGTAAATTGTGGCAGCTCAGCAGCAGCAACTTCCCTTTCGTCAGCAACTGGACAGGCATGTTAGAAACGTCCTTCTGCCATGCTTGCAGCTGGGTCAGCAGCACCACGTAGTCCTTGATGGGGGAGCCTTTCAGGTTCTCTAGCTTCTGAGGCCCCCAGACCTTCAGGAAGTCATAAATGACCGCCAGCCATTGCTGCTCACTGCAGAATTCCTGTACTTCCTGCTGCATGTCCTAAGAGTAGATCAGGTGTGTGGGCAGAGGCAGCAGCTAGAATGGGAACAGGTGGTCGGCACCCCATTCTTCCAACCTCTGTTCTCACCTCCAGGAGCACCTGTTGTGCAGCCAGTGCCTTCTGGATTTGAGCATTGTTATCCAAGTTCTCCTTCATCTGGTCATAACTGGGGGGCAAATACTGACCCCGAAGCCTGTGGCCACAGACTTCCAGGACATTAGTAATTGCGTAAGACTTCCAGGGCCATACAAATCCTATGCTTGGGCCACAGAAAAGGCGAACAGCATCACTGGGCTGTTCCTGGAACTTGGGCATCAGGAATTCTGACGAGTCCTCTTCGTTATCTTTTAGTGAAATATAATGTGATCATCCGTAAGTGTGCTCTAGAACCCCCAAAGGAGTTTTCTCTCTACCTTAGTCTCTCTCTCTCTCTCTCTCTCTCTCTCCCCTCCCCTCCCCTCCCCTCCCTCCCTCCCCATTCTCCGCTCATGAGTGAGTCTATACATCTATATCATTAACACAGTACAACAGACCCATGGAAAGAATGTATGAGTTAGAATTCAGGTGCTGAGAATAGTTCCTCTACTATAAGCAAGAAGGGATTTACTACAACTTATTAAATGGGTTTGAGAGTAATTAGATCTGAAAAACAAAAACACCCCAGGATGATCATCTGGAGTCTGTGCTGACTGGCAAGCTGGGGTGTCATTGCCATGTCATCAGCTGCAAAGCTACAGGCTCTCCTCTATTGCATACCATCTGCAGAGTGGCTGAGATGCGTCCTGCCTCTTTGCCCAACTCAGTTCTGAATTGAAGCCTCACAAAGGTCTAACTGGTGGATCCAAAGTCAAATAATGATACCTAACTGCGAGGTGACTGGGAGATGTACTTTGAAGCACTCCAGCCTCTGTGGAACAGAGGAGAATGTAGGAAGGGTGTTGATTGAATATGCCAGTCCTTAGTATCTGCCTTGGGAACTGGCTTTGACCATCAACATTTTAGTAACTGGTTAATTACAGAGACCAGTACTTTTGCTAAGATGTTTACAAAAAGAGTGACATAAAAATATCAAAATGTTCAGGGCTGGAGAGATAGCCTACCGGTTAAGAGTGCCGACTGCTCTTGCAGAGGACCCGGGTTCGATCCCCAGCACCCACATGGCGGCTGAAAACCGTCTTTAACTCCAGTTCCAGGGGAATCCAACACCCTCTGCTAACCTCCACAGCATTGCATGACACAGGTGCACAAACCTACATGCAGACAATACATTCATACACATATGAAAAAAAAAAAAGAACACTAGCTGCACTTGCAGAAGACCCAGGTTCTAATCTCAGCACCCACATGGTGGCTAACAACAGTTAATAAATCCAGGGAATCTGGCACCCTCTTCTGACCTCCCTATGGTGGGTGCACTTACATACATGTAAGCATTACATGCATACACATAAAAAATAAATAAATAAATTAGCCAGGTGTGGTGTGCACGCCTTTAATCCCAGCACTCGAGAGGCAGAGGCAGGCAGATCTCTGTGAATTCAAGGCCAGCCTGGTCTACATAATGAGTTCCAGGCCAGCTGGGGCTACACTTGAGACCCTGTCTCAAATTAAAAAAAAAAAGAAAAAAATTTATCAAAATGTTGTGAAGCGGTTGTGCACACAGCACTCCCAAGTCCCTGAGTGGGAGCACTCTTCTCCCCCTCACACTCTGTCTCACCCATCTTTGCATCTAGCACCATCTCTTGGCTTCCAAATTTCTCTCTAACCCAGGTCTCCCTCTGAATTTAACCTTACCTAAATTCCTCCACATCTACACTGAGATGGTTAACATACACTCACACTTAACGCCAAAACTGAGTTCTGATTTTCCACCCCACATAGAAAACTGTTCCTTCTAGTCTTTCAATTTCAGTAAATGAGAATGCTAATCTTAATGTTTTTCATTCAAAATCTTTATAGTCATTTTTTCTTCTGTCACACATAATGTTCCCAGCCACCACAAAATCCAATGGTGTGATAGTTTACTCTTTTTTTATTTTATTTTATTTTATTTATCTTTGTATGTGTGTGAGTGTACTGTCTGCATGTAGGTCTTTGCACCCGTGTCATGCCTGGCATTTATTTATCTCTGTATGTGTATCAGTGTACTGTCTGCATGCAAGTCTGTGCACCTGTGTCGTGCAATGCCGCGGCAGGTATAGAGAGGGTCTCGGATTCCCCTGGAAACTGGAGTTCTCCTGGAATTGGAGTTAAAGACGGTTCTTAGCCACCATGGGTGCTGGGGTCGAACCAGGGTCTCTGAAGAGCAGTCGGCTGCTCTATAACTGCAGGCTAGTCTCTTCCCAGCCCCGATAGTTTATCTTTTGTGTGAGTACATGTTTCACGCTGTGTGTATGTGTCACACCTATGTCAGAGTTTGTGTTATTCATATATGTGGAGGCCAGAGGCTGATGTCAGATGTCTCCTCACTTGCTCTCCACCTTAACTCCTTTGAGCAGGGTCACTCATCATGATTGGTAGCTTACCGGCCCGAGCCACCACAGTCCTCTGTTCTCTGTCTCCCCAGTTGTGCGATTCTTAGGTGCATGGTACCAACCCTCCACCTTTTATGTGGGCACGGGATCAAACTAGGTCCTCAGTCTTATTCGTGCAAGACATAAGCTAACCCACTAGAGGCAAATTTTCGTAAAACACAACTGCGTGAAATAATTATAAAATTATGAATTGGTACCAATTGTTGAAGTAATTATGAAGAACTTAAAACAGTAGAAAANGATAATAACTCAGTAGCTGGCACACAGAGTGCTCCACTTCCATCTCTCTTCAGTGGATTAATATATTGTCCTTGTTTACATGGAAAAGGAAAACTCATAATTAGAAGTTATTAAGCAGGACAAAATCCCTCATCCAAGGACTCTCCCTCTTTACAGAGCTTTACTTTGCTTCATTTATACCCACTTCAAATTTATTCATAGCCACAGAAATGCCTTGTGACCACCAAAACCCTTGAACTCCTTCTCCAACTTCTAAGTATACAAGGGGTATGGCACCATTAAAATGACAAATACACTAACTAACATTAATATATGGATATGCTTACATAAATCAAAAGACCCAGAATACATCTTAGGTGTACCTCATGTATTACAATGTAGACTTTGTAGATATACTTGAAAAGACTGGTTATAAAATTGGGATATGTAAATTAACGTGGAATAATATTTATTGCAGCTTAATGCTACTTCCTATAAAGTTTCACGAGTTTTAAGTTTTAAAAATTATTTATTATTTTTGTTTATGTATATAAGTGTACTGTCTGCATGTGTGTAAATCTATCCATGTTGTGCAAAGCCCATGGAAGTGAGAAGAGGGTGTTGGATCCCCTAGAACTGGAGTTACAGACAGTTGTTAGCTGCCACATGGGTTCTAGGAATTGAACCCAGGTCCTCTGCAAGAGCAATGAGTGCTCTTAATCACTGAGCCATCTCTCCAGCCCCTGACATTTTTTACTATGAAAAAAATTCCCCATTCACATTTCCCAAACTGCTTTTCCTTCTCTGATCTCAATGTTCCTTTTGATTTGTTTCTTCTTTGAACTAACAAAATAACGTTGGTTTTATCTGAACTACCAACAACTTTTTAAACAGTTCATGCTTTCACAGCTGCCTGTTCTAATATTAGCAGGCTGAGGGGTGTTCACCCTTTGAAACAATTCTCTATATAAAAATAAAATTAAGATAATTTTACTCTGTTACAAGTACCCATCATGTCATGCATGGTTTGTTCCCTGATTTTTTACAAATACTACCACTGCCCAAGTTGGTCCTGCCTTGTGAGGATGAGACCTGAAGAAGGCAGTGGTGTGGTAACTACAAAATGGTGTAGAGGGATAAGGAACGACCTCCTCCCATGAAAATGTTCTGTCATAGGAAACTCTAGTTCCTGGCTGCCTCTGTGTGCTAAAGCAGAGCCAGGAAGATCAGCCCTTCTCTCAGTGAGCAAAAAACTGTTGGGAATGACTGAGGTACCTCGTTTATTTTTTTGTTTCATTGTTTTTTGCAGTGCTAGGGATCAACTTCAGGGCCTTGCACATGTCAGGCAGATGTCCCATCCACTGAGAATCCACCGCCCCATCCTAGTACCTCTTGGGATGAGTAAGAAAAAGAACAAAAGATTACTATTATGACTTCAACTTCTATTGTACTGAAAGTCTCTAAAGGGTGTTCTTGCAAATAGTCCTTTTTTTTTTTCCCTCTTCAGTATAATTGTTTTATTTCCCCCACCATCTTTAAGGATAATTATTTGAAAACTTCAGCATAGCAATTTTTTTTTCTTTTTTTTTTTTTTTTTGCCTGCATGTATAAGTGCAAGGAGGCCTGGAGAGCGCATCAGATCCCCAGGAACTGGAATCACAGGAAGTTGCTAGCTGCCGCGTGGCTGCTGGGAACTGAACCCACATCTTATGGAAGAGGAGTAAGGCAGAAGTAACCGCTAAGCCAGCTATCCAGCCCTATTCACAACAGTCCTTTTTGAGACAGGGTCTCTCTGAAGCCCAGCTGGTCTCAAACTTAATACGTAGACCAGGTTGGCTTTGACCACACAGAGTTCTCCATGTCTCTGCCTCCTGAGTGCTGAGATGAAATGTGTGCCACCCTGCCTATCCCCTCCCCCTTTTACAAAAGATGTTATTCATTTTTTAATTTTATGTGTATGAATGTTTTGTTCTACATTTATGTAGTAAGCCATCCGTGGGCCTAGTGCCTGTGGAGGCCAGAAGAGATTGTCAAATCCCCTGGAACTAGAGTTAAGGACAGGTGTTAGCTGCCGTGTGGGTGCTGGGAACTAAACCCAGGTCCTTCTGTAAGAGCACCCAGTGCTCCTAACCACTGAGCCATCTCTCCAGCCTCTCTTTCAGTTATTTATTCCAGCAGTGAAAGCCTGACACAAAGAGCAAACAGCTCTACATTAAAAATATATCCAGGGGGGCTGGAGAGATAGCTCAGTGGTTAAGAGCACTGGCTGCTTTTGCAGAAGACCTAGGTTCAGTTATCAGCACCCACATGGTGGCTAACAACTGTCCCTCACTCCAATTCTAGGGGAATCAGATGCTCTCTTATGAGGTCTACAGACATTGCACAACACAGGTGCACTTACATACATGCGGGCAATACACTCATACACATAAAGATACAAAAAATATATCTAGAATCCAACTAATCCAACATGTGCATCACTTGCCAGCTTCACCCCAGTCAAACCATCATTATCTCTCAGTGCATTACTGAGACAGGAAAGCACAGGAATAGATTAGCAACCCATGACTCCATGTGGCTTGACGTATACACATACCCTATTCCTACAATGCATGTAGCAACATGGGTCACCCATCTGCACTAGGCTGTACATACACTACTTCAAATAATAAAGTTCCTCCTCCTTAGCAGTATCTTGGCAACTCCCCTTTGTGGTTAGTTTCCATTCAAATACATCCTGGAACCTATTTATGAATTAGAAACAGGGAGGTTGATTCAGCCTGAACCAGTTTGGAGTACATGTACAGTAAAGTAAACTGTGTCCTCTGAGTGGGTAGGGGCACACACTGTGGACCACTCAGGACCTGCTCCCTTCTTCCTGTGATTGCAGAGCCTGTCTTCCAGGAACAACCTGGAACGTCAGCCATTGGCTCCCAAGTATTTCCTGTAGCTACAGGTAGTAACATGAGCTGGATTTTGACAAAGAGGCATAAAAGTCAGTCTTCTGAGAAATTTCTGGATAAGAAGATTCTCTCCCCTGATAAATAATCAGTGAGAGTCAGGCATAGAGACCTGCCTTCCCTTTCTCCCAAATTTTCCTTAAAAGGAAGCTAGCCCAGTACAGTGGCACATGCTGTAATCTTAGCGCTTAGGAAGCAGAGACAGGAGCATACTGAGTTCTGGGACAGCCTGGGCTGCATATCAAGACAGGAGGAGTAGGGTGGAAGCTTGGTGCTATAGTTGATCATCCAACTCTGAAGATGAAAAAAAAAAAAAAAATAACAACAAAAAGTAGGGCTAGAGAGATGACTACTCTTATAGAAGACCTGGGTTCAAATCCCAGCACCCATACATGGCAGCTAATAGCTGTCCATAACTCCAGTTCCAGGGGATTCAGTACCCTCTTCTGTCCTCCATAGGCACTGCACGACATGGGTACACTTACATACATGCAGGTGTTAACACTCATACACATAAAGTAAAAATAAATTAAAAGCAAAACCACCAATAACCTTTAATTACAGCTTCCTACCACCTCCACACCCTTTTAAAAGAGGATCTGTTGTTAACCATAGCTAAATACAGGAAGCAGTGAGAGAAAGAGGTAAAGGCTGGTACTTCATAATATTTAATATTTAAAAATTTTGGGGGCTGGGGCTGGAGAGATAGCCTAGCGGTTAAGAGCGCCGACCGCTCTTACAGAGGACCCAGGTTCGATCCCCAGCACCCACATGGCGGCCGAGAACCGTCTGAAACTCCAATTCCAGGAGAATTCCAGCTCCAGGGGAATCTGAGACCCTCTTCTGACCTCCGCGGCATTGCACGACATGGGTGCACAAACCTGCATGCAGACAGTACATTCATACACATACAGAAATAAATAAAATTAAAAAAAAAAAAAAAAAAAATAAAAAAAAAAATAAGCTTCTTGCCAAGTCTTAGTGTTAAAAATAAAAAAAAAATAAAAAAAACAAAAAAAACCCAAAACAAAACAAACAAAAAAACAAAAAAACAAAAAAAAAAAAAATTTGGGGGGCTGGAGAGATGGCCTAGTGGTTAAGAGCACCGACCGCTCTTACAGAGGACCCGGGTTCGATCCCCAGCACCGACATGATGGCTGAGAACCGTCTGTAACTCCAATTCCAGGAGAACTCCAGCTCCAGGGAAATCCGACACCCTCTTCTGACCTCCGCAGCATTGTACGACACAGGTGTACAGACTTGCATGCAGACAATACATTCATACACATAAATAAAATAAAATAAAATCTTAAAAAATTTTTGATCTCTTTATGGGCACATACTTTTATTTGAAGTTTTGGGAGACAGCATCTGGGCTAGGGAAAGGGCTCACTGGGCAAAGAGCTTGCTGAGTAAGCATGAGGACCAGAGTTCAGAGCTCTGGCACCCACATAAAAAGCCAGTGTGTTGTGATGAGCCTGTAGCCCCAGGACTGTGGAAGCAGAGACAAGTGGATCCCCAGAGCCTTTTCTCAGCCAGTCCTAGTCAGGGAGCATCAGTAAGGGAGGGAGTCCATCGCTGGAGAGGTGGCTCAGTGGTTAAGAGGACTGGTTGCTCTTGCAGAAGACCCAGCTTCAGTTCCAAGTGTCTGCCAGCACTGCACAAATGTGCTGTGCACTTACATGCAGGCAGGACACTTGCACCATAAACATTTCTTAAAAATAAAAAATAAGGTGGAGATGGACAGAAGAAGGCACCTGACATCAGACTCAGAGCCTCTGTACATACACACATATGCATGTGTGATTATGTAATGTAAAGGCCAGAGTGGAATGTCAGGTATCTTCCTTGTTCAATCTCCTCATTTAAAATTGTGTGTGTGTGTATGTGTGCCATGGTGTGATGTGTCAGCACAACTATATACAGTCAGTCCTCTTCTGCCCTGTGGGTCCATCCAAGGATCTAACTCAGGTCATGAGGCTGTGTGGTAAGTGCCTTTACCCACTGAGACATCTTTCTGGCAATTTTTATTTTAATAAAATTAGTAGTAGTTGTGTTATCATTGGGGGGAGGGAGAGAGAGAGAGAGAGAGTCAGAGAACAACTTTCAAGAGTTGGCTCTCTCTCTCCATCATGGTTCTGTGGTTGAACTCAGATGCTTTTTACTTATGAGTCACTGCTGGGATTCCTTGTTTTTTCAGACAGCTCTCTCCCTGAGCCTGGAACTCATCAGTTATGCCATATTGGCTGGCCAATTGAGTTCTAGAAGTTCACCTGTTTCCACACTCTCCTGGGCAGGGTGGGGGGGGGGGTGTTACAAATACACATCATGCTTTTAGGCTTTTACATGGGGGATAGAGATCTAAACTCTGGCAGGTACTTTGCTGAATGAACCGCATCCTCAGGCCTCCCATCCCTTGGTGGTGTTTTGGAGCCAGCAAATCAAAGCCTTTTCCTTATTTGGGCTACAGAGGTGAGTTTCTTAGTTGCAGGAGTCAATAACTTTTTATGCTTACCTAGTTTTGAGTTATGATCATATAATCCAAAACCAACTTTCGTACTCAGTCCCATGTAATTGATGTTTATAGCTAGGTGCAAGTATAGCTCAAGATTGGAACACATAACCTTGTAAGAGGATCTGCCCAAGTGCCAGTGACCTTGTGCTGTGATCCACTCCCCTTGCCATAGTTTAAGATGCAGGGTTCAATGTATTGGAGGGGCCAACTTGATCATATTTCTTGTCTTAAAAATTTGAGCTAAGTCAGTCACAAGAGGCAAGGTCCAAGACAAAGGAATGTCTCGGGGAGCTCAGAAGTGCAGTGTGCTGCTTGGCCAGATAAATTCAGGTCTCATTACAAGGAATGAACAGAAATGCTGGTCTGTTTTCACTTCTGTCTGGTGCAGATAACATCCCAACAAAACAAAGCAAAACTGAAATCAATGACAACTTCATTGCCAAGATGAAAGTGAAATAAAATTTGCTTTTAGCAGAAAGCCAAGTACATATAAACTAAATTGAAGATATACAAATTAGCTGCTATTTCTGAGGATCCGGGGCTTCAAGTTGTAAAATATATGTATCAACATAGTACATACATGCTGATATGTGGTTGCATTAAAAATATCAATCCAGGGGGTGGAGACATGGCTTAGCAGTTAATAGCACCGACTGCTCTTTCAGAGGACTTGGGTTCAATCCCCAGCACCCACGTGGCGGCTGCGAACCGTCTGTAACTCCAATTCCAGGAGAATTCCAGTTCCAGGGAAATCTGACACCCTCTTCTGACCTCTGTGGCATTGCACGACACGGGTGACAAACCTACATGCAGACAGTACATTCATATAAATAAATAAATAAATAAATAAATAAATAAATAAATAAATAAATAAATAAATAAATATCAATCCAACCAAGGCCTTGAATAAGCTCTATTCCTAGCCCCACACACATTTACCTAAAAGAGGGCTGGGGATGTGGCTCGGTGGTAGAACACTAATATGACCAAGGCCCTGGGTTCAGTCACCAGTGCTGGTGAAAAAAAAAAAAAAAAAAAAACAGTCAGAAAGCAGGGGCTTGGTGGCTCAGTAGTAAAGTGTTTGCTGCTCAAGCATGAAGACCTGAGTTCAGAGCCTTAGAAACCACCTCAAAAGCTACATGAGGTTGCATGCATCTGAAACCCCAGAGCTGTTAGGGCAGAGACAGGCAGATACCTGGAGTTTTCTGGCCAATTGGTGAGTACCAGGTTCAGTGAAAGACTGTCTGGAAAATAAGGTAGAACCAGGTGTGGTCATGCATGTCTTTAATCCTGGCACTTAGAAGATAGAGGCAGGTCATAGAGATGACCAGAGGCTAGCCTGGTCTACACAGGAAGTTCCAGGCCAGCTGGAGCTACAGTGAGACCTTGTCTCAAAAAAGAAACAATAAATAAATAAATAAATAAATAAATAAATAAATGTTAAAAAAAAGTTTAATGACCTCTGGCCTCCACAGATTTGTGCACACATGTACATGCCCATGATTTTAGTAAGATATTTCCTTCTAGACCAAAGTTAACCTGAGATGTTAAAGTACTAATTTCTTTTTTGGTCTTTTTGAGGCAGGGTCTCCCTGTAGCCCCAGTTGCCCTGGAACTCACTATATATCCCAGGCCTTGAACTCATAGAGATCTGCCTGCTTCTGCCTCTTGAGTGCTGGGATTGAAGGTGTTTGCCACCACACCTGGCTAAGGTACTAATTTTTAAACCCGATACTTAAGGATAGTGATTATTTGATTTTTTTCAGTTTTGGCTGCAGAAAATTTCTGATTTCTGATAAGTCACTGTAATACGGGATGTCAGGTGGGAAAAGTGTTTTTTGGTTACAAGATGTTTTGTGGAAAATGTTGGAGAGTACAGGCTAAGGCTGCGGGATATGCTCCTCAGCACTTTATGACTGACACAGGCAGATTCTTGTGGTGACTCAGGCCTAGTCATGGTGTGCAGTGTACACTGGGCTGCCGTTGAGGTCAGAAGAGGGCATCGGATTCCCCTGGAACTGGAGTTAAAGACGGTTCTTAGCCGCCATGTGGGTGCTGGGAATTGAACCAAGGTCCTCTGCAAGACAGTTGGTGCACTTAACCACTGAGCCATCTCTCCAACCCTGGATTTATATTTTTTAAGGGGGGATTTTGAAATCATTTTGCAATTTGGTTAAAACGCCATACAAGTTCTTCATGCTGGATGTGTTGTCTTAATGACTACTAAGAGGGTTTTATCTGCTCTATATTTTATTGGCAAGTATTTCGTTTTTCACAAAGAATTTAGGGAACACTTTAAGTCAGAACTTTGGCTCAACCTTGGAGTGGTGGTGAATGCCTTTATTCTCAGTACTTAGGAGACAGAGGCAGGAAGAGCTCTAGGAAATCCAGGTCAGCCTGGCCCACATAGGGAGCTACAGGCAGGTGTGGCTACCTAGGTATGGTTCAAAAAACAAAACCCAACAAACAAAACGCACAAAAAGCCCAGAACTTTGGCTTTGATTTCTCTGTCACATTAATCTGATCTTCAAGATCTCTTTTCATTTTATTATTTACGTGTATATGTGTATTCCTTATATGTTGGTATGTATACCCATGTCATGCAATGCCTAGGGGGTCAGAAGAGGGTGATGGATCCCTTGTAAATGGAGTTATGAATGGTTATTAGCCACTATGTGGGTGCTGGGAATGGAATTTGGGTTGTCTGCAGGAGCACACAACGCTCCTGACTGCTGAGCCGTCTCTTCAGACCCCCAGCTCTCTTCTGCAACTCTTGTAAGAAAGTTTAAAGAATGATAATATGAGGTGCCTCATCCAATTAAATTCATTCAGCAGTTGACGTTTTTGCCATATTGCCCTGTTTTTCCAAGTAAGAAAGAAGCATCTTGACATTTCTCCCCTAACCATTATCCGTCCTGTGCTGTTCTATAAGTGGAAGGGACAAGACCCAAGATAACTCGAGTGAATATTTGCAATGCCGCTAATATTTAGAAGAAAAGTCAAGTACTTTTCCTTCTAACAATTTAAAGGAAGAAACTATAATATATAAAGAAAAACTACACTGAATTATCTTAACTCAGATCTGAATCTTTCATACTAGTAAAATGGAGATCTGGTCTGTAACATGAACTACTGTGTGCTAAGCATTATATTCAGACTAATTACTTCTTCCAGTCTTCAAAACAACCTGTCAAATTAGATGTTTGTTATTTCCACTATACATAGTAAACTAATGTGTCTGTTTTGAGAGTTTTTTCTCTCTTCCTTATACTGCAGTATGTAAAATGCCTATACTTTTTAATCAAATAAATTCATTTTTGGAAAATATGTGCCCAACCAGTATAACTTCTAAAACAAAACAAAACCCAAACAAACCCCTTTCCAGAACCTTTTCATTCATCTTAAGACAGAGCAGTTGAATGGAAAAATTAAAAAGCATTTTATACTCAATGATTTTTGTGACATTAATACTCTGATTAAAAGATATATGGAGATGTATTCCCTTTCTGATGGTTAACAAACTTGAAAGTTAATATCTCTATGATATTAATGAATTCTTCCATCATAAATGAAAAACAGCCATACAAAATAAAGCAAATATTGAGAAATCCGAGCTCTTCAAACAAATGTCCAGTAAATTAGCAAGCAAATTCAACAGAAAACAAGATGCAACTATAACACTGGTGAGCCAGAGGGAAGACAATGTATCAGACTTTATTCACCCCCTGACAACTCACAGGTACTTAAGCACATGGATTAGTGAACAAAATCCTCCCTATGGACTCTCCTATCTTCCAAGACACATGCAAAGTACAGAGGTTAGAGCTCCATCTACAGCCTAGGCTTTGTGTTTACAGGCTGAGCCTCCTGTCCAGTTCCCATGCCATTTGCAATATCCATGTGTCCCTCCCCTCCTTCCCAACTTCCTATCCCCTGTCACTGCCTCCTTAAATACCTTCCAAATCCAGGGGATCTCTGGTGGTCCTCAGGTCTGCAGACTGTATTACCTTCATTTCAGGATACAAAGAAGGAACAGAAATAGAGAAACAACTAAGTTCTAACCAGTCAGAATTTCTGATTCCACAGAGGATGGGAACTAGGAATTCCACAGCCAGCCCCCTGCCCACTCCAGAAACCTTCAGGGCAGAGGTCTTGATGGACTGCAGGCTCTTGGTGAGAGTCTGGATTATACTTTCAACACGGGGCATAGAAGACAGCTGGCTATTTTCATCAAAGACTAGCCGTGATAAAAGAAAGGGGTTTTGCCGTGGGGCCTGTAAAGGAGGATCAGGAGAGGTTGTAGGGCCAGGTGTAAGTATATCCCATGCCACCCTGCCTGCAATCTGCCCCTTGGTCGCCTTCCCACCCCTGCCCACCAAACCACCTCACTTGCAGAACGTTGGCTACAAAAGAGGCTATTTCGTCTTCCAAGATAGAAATAAGGTTCTGACAAATCATGTAATCCACCAGGCGGGCAAACTTGCCCAGCTTCATCAACCAGCTTTCTGCCTGCTTCAGCTTCTTTTCCAGCTGCCTGCGAAATACCCTCTGAAGGTATAGAGAGCCTTGGCCCTTCCTGATCCTGTTCCAGTTTTGAACTCGTTCTTGCAGGCCCTGTTGCATTTGATATGTGTCTTCATGAACCTTTCAGGATGTAAAGGGGGATACACATTGGAGCTGGAAGGGTGGAGAGTCAACTGGCTAGCCACTCACTGGTCTGTGCAAACAATAAGATCTTGGTGTCTAGAGCCTAGAATCTAGATATGCATAGGGAGGGCTCCACAAATTTGTAAGTAACCAGAGAAGACATAAAACAGAAGATAGGTATTAAGAGGAAACATGTGCTAACGTGACAGGCCAGGTCTATCTACTGAAAGGTGTGGTAGTTGAATGAGAAGGCCCCCCATTGGCTTGGACATTTTGTCTCCAGTTGATGGTGAGGTTTTAGGAAGCTTTAGGAGGTGTGGCCAGGCTGGAGGAATGGAGGGCTTTGAGAGTTCTTAGGCCTTGCCAGATTTCTACTCTGCTTCCTGTGCCTGCTTGAAGATGTGAGCACTCTGCTTTCTACAGTGGCACCTACTGCCATCATGCCTGCCCACCACGATGGACTCTGATCCCTTTGAAACCATAAGCTCAAATGACCTTTTCCTTCTGTAAGTTCCCTTAGTCAAGATGTCTTATCACAACAACAGAAAAGTAACTAATACAGAAAGAAGGTCCCAGAATCAGGCAGCTGTCCTTGTTGGCACATGCTTGTAATTCCCACATTTGGCAGGAGACAGCAAGATGATCAACAGTTAAAGTCCAGCCTGAGTTACAATGAAACTAGGCCTCAAATAAGAAAGCCCCGGATGGAACTCAGACAGAAAATTTCCATATGTGGATGTAGAGAGTGTCACAATGCACAGAGAAGATAAAGATTGCATGAGAAAAGCTCAGCAATAATTCCAGGATATGGGCTCTAACCATTAGCCACGCTGAGCAACACAGTATAACTTTATGTTCTAATATAAGCTCTTTGCTGGGAGGCTGGGAGCCTCTTTGTAGGTTTTCTTTAGGAAGATTCTAAACTGACAAAGGCTAATGACATTTGTCAAGCCTTTTAATTTGTCTTGTTGAGGAACACAAGAGAGATATAAGAAAGCTTTGCTTGGCCAGATGACGTTTGGTCTTTGCTACTCTGCTGTTCCTTGGGATGCTGACTAGCCTGTGACTGGAGCTGACTGGTGTCTGTGCATTGGATTTCTGCTATCTATGAGCTCAAGCCTCAGGGTTCCGAGGCTCAGCTGAGCCCTAAGAAACCACGTCCTCAGCATTGGAAAAGTGTTGTCTTCCCAGGCTTTAGCAATACCCTCAAGACCTAGTGCTCCTCACTTCACACACTCAGTCTAGCTATTTTTACTATTTAATATATTTACTATTTAATAGCTATAATTACTATTATCTAGTCACCTGTAGGACTCATCCACTCTACCGTTGAGGAGGGACCCTCTGTCATGCCTTACTTTTTTATTGCTTAACATAATGCCCGATATAGGTGATTTATAAAGAACAGAAATTTATTTTCTCACAGTTGTGGAGCCTGGGAAGAGCCTTCTTGCTCCATTCTCCAGACAAGAACACTATGTTCTTAGGTAGTGTGGGGTAGAAGGTAGAGAGGCAAAAGGGGTCAGGTGGGAAAAGCTTTCATGGTCATATCACCTTCCAAAGGCTCCATCTCCTAATACTGTCAAGTGAAATCTTGTTTAAACAACTGACAAAAACGCACATAATAACAGATCATGGGCAAGAGTCAAGAATCTACCAGAACATCCTGGAGCACTAGACAGAGGGTCTCAGAATCAAAGTAGGCATAATTAGGAAAGACTCCATCACTGTGTGCACTGTGTGCATCTACTGGCCATGGAGGCTGCCGCAGGTTCAAAGACCATCCTAGTAGCTTCAAAGTTGAGGATTTTAGTTCTTAAATTCCATAATGACCTAATTCACTAAACTGACAAGACACTGTTACATTTATTCTCCTCCCTGCTCCCAGAACAGGACCAATGCTTAGGGAAAGTTTGAGTCCCAGTCTCTGCTCACTTGTTATTGATCCATCTATCCCAGTATAGAAACTACTGTTGCTGGGCAGGACAATAGATCTAGTCCAACAGCAGAATCCCAGCCACACAGGGGATCCCAGAAGGAGCTAAGAGAAGGGTAAAATTCTGGGGAGCTCAGATGGGAGGAAATGCTTATGGTAAAGTGGAGCCTCTTACCAGTTGAAGAATGGATGTACAGAGATTCAGAAAGCGACAGAATAGTCGCAGAGCCTTGTGGTTCTCTTTGGCTAGAGCCTTCTCCAGGTCCAGGAGCTCATAGGTCTGATCTGGCTCCTTGGGTAGCCAAGGCACAGTGTATAACTCCTGTATAAGCCTAGAATTGAGGGATAAGCTAGTTAGAGCTGGCATCTCAGCCCTCTTTCTATACCTTTGAACTCGTCCAAGCCAGTGCAACCCGGCCTGAGCAAATGTTTACGAAGACTAATATTCCCAGTCAACAGTGACAACTTCCTCTTTAGAGACCTTGAGATGAGTTCAAGACCAGAAAGTTGCTAGCTTGGAAATGATTTGGAAAAGGCTTGTAGAATGTACAAATATTCCTACCTAGTGACCCCTCTCCAAGAAAAGAGCCCAAACAAACCTCAAGCTCTGAAGTGACAAAGAAACTTCTTTCTGGGAATAAGGGAAGCTAAAGGCCCCCAAAAGTCTATGTCGACAGGTGAGCTTTAGGATCAAATGAAACTAAATATTATCTAGAGCCAATTATCCCTGGAGCAGCTGGCTCCTGCTATTCAACTTCCCTAAACCTCAGAGAACTCTCTTGTATCTCAGACTTCCTTGAAAAATATGAAAGTAGACAGGATATTTACAATGAGGATAAATACATGGGTATCATTTATTCTGTACCTACTAGGGGCACTTATCACATAATCTCTTCAAGCCTCATGAGCACTGTATACCTGATTAGCTGTCTGAGTTTCCAGTGAGTAAAAGTCCTTTACTAGCTTGGGGATCTAGATTTAACTCCATCCATCCTCCCAAATGCTTATGCTTTAATCACACTATCACCAGACATGGTGGAATATACTTGTAATCCTAGTTCTTGGGAGGTTGAGGCAGGAAGATCAGAAGTTCAAAGCTAGCCTTGGCTACATAGCAAATTAGAAGCCAGCCTGTGGTATATCAAACCTAGTCTCAAAACAAAAACAAAAACAAAACAAAAACAATAACAAAACTCCAGAAAACAAAACAAAACAAAAACGACCTCTTGAGGATTAGGCAAATAGGAAGAATGCTATAGTGCTAGTACTGCTGAGAGTTGGCTAGCACAGTATTTTTTTTAATTAATTTTATTTATTTCTGTATGTGTATGAATTTACTGTCTGCATGCAAGTTTGTGCACCCGTGTCGTGCAATACTGCGGAGGTCAGAAGAGGATGTCGGATTCCCCTGGACCTGGAATTCTCCTGGAATTGGAGTTTCAGACGGTTCTTGGCCGCCACGTGGGTGCTGGGGATCGAACCCAGGTCCTCTGTAAGAGCGGTCAGCGCTCTTAACCGCTAGGTAATCTCTCCAGCCCCAGCACAGTATTTTAATTAAATTTTGAGCCAAACTGTTAAACTAGATTTTATAGGACCAGTGAGTAAAGATATTTGCCACCAAATCTCATGATCTAAGTTTGATTCCAGGTCCCATATGGTAGAAGAGAGAACCTGACCAAAAAAAAAAAGAAGCCGGGCATTATGATCCATGCCTTTAATCTTAGCACTTGGGAGGCAGAGGCAGACAGAACTCTGTGAGTTCGAGGCCAGCCTGGTCTACAGAGTGAGTTCCAGGACAGCCAGAGCTACAGGGAGACCCTGTCTCAAAAAGACCAAAAAAAAAAAAAAAAAAAGTGTGTGTGTGTGTATGTGTGTGTGAGAGAGAGAGAGAGATGGACAGAGACAGAGCCAGACAGAGAGACAGACCCAGAGACAGAGAGAAGAGGGAAGATTAAAGAATTTTTGGATTCTGATTCAAATGCCTGAATTTGACCCACAAACTTGATACTTGTGTTTTATTTAGGATAATAATTTCGTGGAGGTATGTCCAGAGTATGTAACTGATTTAAAAACTGGTTAGACAATAGTACAGAATCTATGATCATGTTTTGAATATGTGATAGGAGGAAAGATCACAAGGATATGAAATAAAATCCTTGTAGTGGTTATTTTTGGGTAGTGAGATTAGAGAGGTCCTTTTTCCCTTTGTATATTTTTGTATTTTAAATTTTTGGAAATGGATATGGTATTTACTTTTGTCAAAATGATTTTTTGCTATTGTTGATACAGAGTTTTAAAAGCTAGAGATGTGCAGAGGACTTGGTTTTGATTCCCAGCACTCACATGGTGGCTAAGAACCCTCTTTAAGCTGGGCGTGGTGGTGTGCACCTTTAATTCTAGCACTCCCCAGGCAGAGGCAGGCGGATCTCTGTGAGTTCAAGGCCAGCCTGGTCTATAGAGTGAGTACCAGGCCAGCTGGGGCTATAGGGAGACCCTGTCTCAAACAAACAAAAAAAAGCTAGAGATAGATATAGCTCAGTGGTAAAGCACTTGCCTAGTATGTTCAAGGCACAAGGCTCAGTCTTCAGCACTGCAGTACGCACATATACCAAAAAACAAAAATGAGGGCTGGCTTAGCAATTAGGAGCACTGGGTGCTCTTTCAGAACACCCAGGTTTGAATTTCAGCACTTGCATGGCAGCTAACAGGTGTCAGTAACTACAGTTCCAGGGAATCTGATGCCCTCTTATGACCTCCACAGGCAATGCACGGCCTGGGTACACTTACACATATACAAGGATAACACTCCTACACATTAAAAAAAAAAAAAAAGACAGGCATGGTGGTACACACCTTTAATCCCAGCACTCAGGAGGCAGAGGCAGGCAAATCTCTGTGAGTTCAAGGCCATCCTAGTTTACATAGTGAACTTCAGGCCAGCTGGGTCTGCAGGGAGATCCTGTCTCAAAAAGACCAAAAAAAAAAAAAAAATGAAAATGAAAATGGAATAGGGACCAACATGTACCCTAGGCCAGCCTCCAACTCTTGATCCTCCTGCCTCATTCCTCTGAGTGCTGGATCCCAAGCGTGTATCACCATACCTAGCTTTCAAAATAAAATTGAAAAGCAGTTGTGTTTTTAATACTTCACCTGCTAATATGGATCAACCCTGCTCCAAAGTGAGGCACAATCAAGAGCAGATGATTCCTCAGCAAAGTCTGGATCTGATTCAGCCCATACAACCTCACATTCTTCTTCCAACTACAGGTGAGAGGTGAGAGACAGTATGCTATTTCTCTCATCCATAGCCCGGCCAAATCCCAGGCCATCATCACCTACCAGGTCAAAGCCTTTCGTAGGAGGAAATACTTAAAGAAAGGAATGGACTGTAGCTCATGCCAGAGAACAGAGTGGCGGTGCCAAGTGCCCAGCGCCATGGACTCGCTGCCCTCCAGGGGATGCACATGCAGGATCCCAAAGGGAGAAAAGATGTAGTGTTCAGGGTCCACCTTGTTTGGTGGCACCACCACCAGGTTGTAAGGTCTGTTGAAAAGCAAAATAACAATCAAAAAAACCTCTAATCAGTGGGAACCAAAATAACTTGTGCACATTTCATAAAAAGCACCAGGGGACAATGAAGAAGAGAAAAAAGAAGGTAGGAAGGAAGCCGAAGAGCACAGATGAGAGGAGAAAGAACAGAATGATATTCAAACTAAGACAGTGGAACACATTACGAAGAAATTTAAGCCAAAGATAGGTAAGAAGATAAAAATAGCACTGCACCCTTCGGCCTGTTTCCAGGTTTGTATCTTCACTTTTTTTTCTTTTTCTTCTTTTAATTTAATTTAATTAATCTATTTTTAAATTTTTATTTATTTATTTGTTTGTTTGTATGAATGTATTGTCTGCATGTAGGTTTGTGCACCCGTGTCGTGCAATGCCAAGGAGGTCAGAAGAGGGCATCGGATTCCCCCGGAACTGGAGTTCTCCTGGAATTGGAGTTACGGACGGTTCTCAGCCCACATGTGGGTGCTGGGGATCGAACCCGGGTCCTCTGTAAGAGCAGTCGGCGCTCTTAACTGCTAGGCCATCTCTCCAACCCCTAATTTTATTTTTTATGTGTATGAATGTACTGTCTGCATGTAGGTTTGTGCACCCGTGTCATGCAATGCCGTGGAGGTCAGAAGAGGGTGTTGGAGTCTCCTGGAACCGGAGTTAAAGATGGTTCTCAGCAGCCATGTGGGTGCTGGGGATCGAACCCCTGGTCCTCTGTGAGAGCAGTTGGTGCTCTTAACCGCTAGGCCATCTCTCCAGCCCCATATCTTCACTTTTTTTTTTTAATTAATTTTATTTATTTCTGTATGTTATGAATGTACTGTCTGCATGCAAGTCTGTGCACCCGTGTCGTGCAACGCCGCGGAGGTCAGAAGATGGTATCGGATTCCCCTGGAACTGGAGTTCTCCCGGAATTGGAGCCTCAGACGGTTCTCGGCCGCCATGTGGGTGCTGGGGATCGAACCCGGGTCCTCTGCAAGAGCAGTCGGCGCTCTTAACCGCTAGGCCATCTCTCCAGCCCCGTATCTTCACTTTTTATATCCCATAAAACTTAAGATATCATCACATGTAAGCTGTAACCATTTTATGAAAAGCTAAGATTAAAAAGGCTTCCATTGTAAGTTTTATCAGTCTGGAAGATGCATTGAAATTTCAGCTGTGTTGAAATGTGGGGAAATAAAATCTCTTTTTTTTTTTTTTTTTTTTTTTTT
>VZQC01002452.1:314499-631999 GCA_009823505.1 Rhizomys pruinosus
CTTTAGTCCTAGCACTTGGGAGGCAGAGGCAGGTGGATCTTTGTGAGTTCAAGGCCAGCCTGGTCTACAGAGTGAGTTCCAGGACAGCTGGGGCTACAGGGACACCCTGTCTCGAAAAGAAAAAAAATATAAATAAATAAATAAATAAATAAATAAATAAATAAATAAATAAATAGATAAATAAATAAATAAATAAAATTAAAAAAAAATAGTGGCTGCCAAAACCTGTGAAGGATATGGATGAAGGAAGGTTGAGAGAGGATAACAGGCTGGGGGCATGGCTCAGTGGTACAGCACTTGCCTAGCATTTGTGAGGCCCTGGGTTCCATGCAAGCACACGAAAAACATCAATAAAATTTGGAGCTAATAGAAGAGAGTGAATGAATGCAACTAATGTACAGCTAATGTATAATAAGGACACTTTTTGTGTGTGTCTTTTTGAGACAAGGTCTCCCTGTAGCCCTAACTGGCCTGGAACTCACTTTGTAGACCAGGCTAGCCTTGGACTCACTGAGGTCTGCCTGCCTCTGCCTCCCAAGTGCTGAGATTAAAGGCATGTACCACTACACCCAGCAAGGATGCTTATTTTATATTTTTAATTTTCTTTTTTGTCTTTTTGAGACAGGGTCTCCCTATAGCCCCAGCTGGCTTGGAACTCACTCTGTTGACCAGGCTGGCCTTGAACTCATAGAGATCCTCCTGCCTCTGTCTCTACCTCCCGAATGCTAGGATTAAAGGCATGCACCACCATGCCCATCTTAAAAGTGGTTCTTAGCCTCCATGTGGGTGCTGGGAATCGAACCCTGGTCCTCTGAAAGCAGTTAGTGCTCTTAACCACTGAGCCATCTCTCCAGCCCAAGGATACTTATTTTTATTGTCTCAGCGATTAAAACAAGACCAAGAGATAATAGTTAAATGACAGTAGATTTTGATTCAGTCTCAGAACAGAATACTTTTGTAAGATCAAAGATTCCCTGACATTGGGATTTAAACATATAATTCTTGCACTGGGCTTAGAAGAGGTCATCATTAAATATTTCTGAGGCCATGAAGAAATGTTTCTCTCATGCTAAAAAGGAAAAAAGCAAAAGGAAAAGGATGATTCAGACAAAAGGCTGTGAGAGCAAAGAGGTGGAGAGTGAAGAAGAGGAGGATGAGGAGGGAAGAAGGAAAGGTAGGAAAGGGGTTAGTGGGCAAGGAGCAGGAGAGAGGAGTGAATTCGGGCGGCTTGGTTACTCTTGATCATCAACTTGACGCAGCCTAGTGTCATCTGAGAGGAGAATCCTCAAGTGAGGAATTTCCTAGATCAGATTGTCTGTGGGCATGTGTGTAGGGATTGTCTTGGCAGTGATTGACAAAGGAGGGCCCAGTCCACTGTGGGCAGAGCCTTCCCAGGGGGGTCGGCCTGGGCTGTAGAGCACCAGCCAACAGCGTTCCACCATGGCTCTGCTTCCGGGTCCTTCTTAAGTACTTGCCCTGATTTCCCAAATGAATAGATTGTGACCTAAACGTGTAATCCAGATAAACCCTCTCCTCCTCAAGTTGCTTCTGGTCAGCAACAGTGGTAAATCTAGAACAAAGGAGAGAAAGAATAGGGAGAAGATGGTGTGGGAGGAAATCAAGGAGAAGAGGGCAGAGGAGCTGCGGACTCAGGCTCTTACTTAAAGTACCGATCAGGAGCCACATTGAGATAGAGGAAGTGGATCTTCCTCAGGGGCCTCTCTGCCTTCAGAATGGACTTCGCCTCACTGCTCAGGACGGAAGTCTCAGTGGAGAAGGCCAAGTTTCTCTTCTTGAAGTCCTGCTCATCAGGAGCTTCAGAGCCAAGCTGAGACCTGCACCATTTAAAAAAAAAAAAAAGCAAAATGCATTTAGTCCAACCTTAAAAGTCCCCATAGTCTTTACCAGTCTCAATTCTATTCAAAAGCCTATGGGGGTCAGGGAGTGGAATGTGGTGGTTTGAATGAGAATGTCCCCCATAGGCTTCAAGTATTCAGACATTTTGTCCCCAGTTGGTGGCGCTGTTTTGATATGTCTTAGAAGGTGTGGCCATGCTGGAGGAAGTATGTCACTGGGGGTGGGCTTAGTGAGTTTAACAAGTCTTGCTAGGCTCCAGAGGCTCTCTCTTGACTTCCTGTGCTCATTGGAGATGTGAACTTCGGCTTTCTGCTCCAGCCCCAGCCACCATGCCTCCCTATTGGACTCTTAATTCCCTGGAACCATCGATTGTAAGCTCAAATAAACTCTTCCTTTTATTAAAAAAAATAAATCAGCCAGAAAAGGCAGAGCACAGAGGTCAGGTACCTAGGGCGGGGCTTGCCACTGCTGGCCAGTAAAAGCAGGAGCCACACGAGGGCCAGCCCTGAGGGAACAGGGATGGGCTTGTCAGAGCCTGTCTAATCTATTCTCAAAGATGTCACACAATGAGCAAATGCAGTCCATTGTGCAAGTCAGTCAAATGTATTGTCACACAAGTATTTGAAAAACTCCTTTTCTGATAAATGAATAATCTCACTAGGTTGATTGTGATTACTGAAGTCAGTGTCATAGTGTGTATAAATAATGGGAAGACCTTATTTTCCCAGCTCATCACTCTGTAACCCACAGTCCTGGAATCTCCACAATCTGATCACCTTATTGGCTCTTTCTACTTGCTTCTCAACTCTCCAGTCCTACAGGATCTCTGTGCCTGTCACTCTTGCCCTTCCCTCATCATTACCCAGCTTCTAGCCTCATCTCTTTTCCTTTCCAGCCAAGATCAGATGGTGCATCCTCTGACTTTCTCAAGCCTGCACCAATACGCTCACCTTCTTCCCATTCTATGATATTTCTAAATAGCTAGTGGAGAGTGTTTTGAATATTCTCAAAAAAAATAAATTCTATATGGCTGAGATTATAAAGATGCCAAGCTGGGCGTGGTGGCGCACACCTTTGATCCTAGCACTTGGGAGACAGACGCAGGCAGATCTCTGTGAGTTCAAGGCCAGCCTGGTCTACATAATGAGTTCCGGGACAGTCAGTGCTACAGGGAGACCCTGTCTCAAAAAGACCAAATAAATAAACAAACAAACAAACAAACAAATAAATAAATAAATAAATAAAATAAAATATGCCACTGGGGCTGGAGTGGTGGCACAGGGGTTGAGAGTAGTCATTATTCTTCCAGAGAATGACAATTCTGTCACCACCTTTTGTCCTTTGTAGGACACTACACACATACCAGCATGCATACAGGCAATCAAAACATGTATACATATCAAAATAAATCATAAAAAATAAACATGTCAGTTATCTAAAAAAAAATTGGGGGGGTCTTTTCAAGACAGGGTCTCCCTGTAGCCCCAGCTGTCCTGGAACTCACTTTGTAAACCAGGCTGGCCTTGAACTCACAAAGATCTGCCTATCTCTGCCTCCTGAGTGCTAGGATTAAAGGCGTAGGCCACCACACCCAGCCCTTCCTCTTACTTTGTAACCTTGAACTTGTTTTGTATCCCAACCCTGCCTCAAACCCACAGATTCTTGCTTCTACCTCTGAAATACTGGAATTACAGGCATCTTCCCCATACCCAGCACCTAGATTAATAGTTTTGGTTAGGGTGATTTTATAGTGTACATACACATGCACACTGCACACACGCACACACACACACACACACACACACACACACAAACTACAAATGACCCAGTCAAAATACTAATATCATTAGTTGACCCAACTTTAATCATCAGAATAAGATATGTAAGGAATACTAGTATAATCTTATTCTTGAATCCATATGCTATTGGATCAAGTCATCTTAGCTGGTATAACTGTAATTAAAAGTTCATTTTTGCCAGGCATCATGGCACACACATTTAATCCTAGCACTCAGGAGGCAAAGGGAGGTGGATCTCTGTGAGTTCAAGGCCAGCCTGGTCTACACAGCAAGCTCCAGGACAGCCAGAGCTCCAGGGAGACCCTGCCTTGAAAAAAAAAAAAAAAAAAAAAAAAAGTTCATTTTCTAGCCATGCCTGATGATGCAGATCTGTAACCAACCTCAGTTGGTCAAGAGGTTGAGGTAGGAGGACAGCAAGTTCAAGGCCAGTCTAGGCAACTTAGTAGACCCTGACTCAAAATAAGAAGCACATTGCAAATTGGTTTTACATGAAGGATGCTTGTACTCATAAATTATTACTTATTGTTAAAAAATGAAAAAACTGAGAGAAAGATGCAGGACAGTTATGGCAGAATGCATGATCTGGGATGGGGTGGGATGGGGTGGGATGGGGTGGGGGGAAGGGAAAGGGAAATATGCCTGAGCTGAATTGGAAAATGATGTGTGAAATACACAAAGCATCAATAAAAAAAAAAAAGAAAAAAATCAAAGAAGAACACTTATTTGCAATCTTAGCAAACAGATTTATATTTTTGCCTACAAATTTAAGTATTTAATAGTCCTGTATGTTTGCTTCTTTCACAATCAGCCAAATTTGTTTCATTCTATAACACTAGCTTTTCCAAAAACAATCCAATAAACAATCCATTGTTTTTCTCCTGGAAAAAAAAAATAAGAAGCACAAATAGGACTAGAAATTTGGCTCAATTTGTCAATCCTAGTTTGATAAAAAGAATTATTTCCTCTGTAGTGAGGCCTTATGTAATCACAGAACCTGGAATGTCGGCTCCTGGACAGTCTCGTTCTGCTTTGGAGTCTTCCTACAGGCCCTCAAATGATCACTGCTCTCGAGAGCAGTGATCATTTGAGGGCCTGTAGGAAGACTGGAGCTGTTATACCTAACCCTAGCCTAGCCGAGGCCTCAGTCGCATCCTACTCTTCCTTCTTTGCCTGGACAAACTGCACTCCTCAGCTGTGAACTAACACCCTCCGTTCTAGTTGCCTTCCCACATGCTTATCTGCCCCCCAACCCCCCACTCCCCCCCCCACCCCCAGGGTTTGAAGGAAGAAGAGCCCCTTAGTTTCTGCAGGGTGAATTTCTTCATGTGTGCCCTAGATGTCACTCTTCTCTATCACATTTTTTTGGCCTGGAACTCACTGTGTAGTCTCCTTCCCAAAGGCGTGGACCACCAAGCCCAACTCTATCGCATATTTTAAATTTTTCTTGTTATAGCCCATTGAGTCCCTTAGTATACCAACTTCTCAAGCACTGCCTGAAAGGTTGTAAATATCTCTCTACTTAAAATAAAAAGTTGGGAGCCGGGCGTGGTGGTGCATGCCTTTAATCCTAGCACTTGGGAAGCAGAGGCAGGTGGATCTTTGTGACTTCAAGGCCAGCCTGGTCTACAGAGCCAAGTTCCAGGACAGCTGGGGCTACAGGAAGACCCTGTCTCAAAAAGACCCCTAAATAAATAAATAAATAAAAAGAGTTGGGGCTGGAGAGATGGCTCAGCAGTTAAGAGGATCCAGGTTTGATTCCCAGCACCCACATGGCACCCACCGTCCATAACTCCAGATTCCAGGGGAATCTGATGCCCTCTTCTGACCTCCACAGGCATTACACAACACAGGTATCCTTACACACATGCAGGTATCCTTACACACATCCTTACACTCATGCACATAAAAATATAGTAAGAATAAAAGAATCCTATTCAGGCACAAAAATTACTTCAAGCTATTGTAGTGTCTCTTCCCTTTTTAAGACAGTCTTCATGAAAGAGCAGGAAAATGGCGGCATTCCATTTCCTCTCCTATTATAATCTGGCTTCTTCCCCACAAAACTTCAAGAAATGACTTAAATCAACATCAGTAGCATTCAGTACCCCATCTACTCCCTCCTAAATGATTCAGTGCCTTGTACAACTTTGTACAGTAAGCTGTATTAGCTACAGCACAGAGATTTTCTGCCAGGTCAGAGAGTGTAGAGAACTTGATCCTTTCCTAATACATAAGCCTACAACCATTTCCGTTAAGGTTTCTCAAGGAAGAAAAGTTACAATTGGGGCAACTCTGAAAAAGCAAGATTCTGCTGGAACAATTGAACTATTAGCATTTGCCACCTTCCTTCAGATTTTGGGAAGCCTGCCTACATGTCCACCATTAGGGCTCTGAGATTTCAGGAAAAGCTTGATCCAGCTATAACTGACGAAGCAGAAAAAAACTGAGGAAAGCATGCCTGATTAAAGAGTGAATGTGTCAGAGGAGGGGATCATTCAAGGTGCCCTACTTGTCAAAACCATACTGTCAGAGCAGGAAGAAGACTCAAAAAGGGGTCTAAACTCTGCTTCAGAGATGGTGTATCTCACGCAGACCTGTGGGGGAAGATCATTCAGAAAAGCACTCTTTAGGCATATGGACTCTACATCCAGCACCCGGGACTCAGAACAAGATAGGCAGGCCCAGAGGCGAGGCCCAGCAATTAACGAGGGAATGAGAAACTGCTAAGTAGGCTTCTGGCACCATCTAAGAAGACTGGAAATTCAAGCTACTGTCTCAAGCTTTGGCTTCCTAATGGCCAACTCCTGGCCTTTAATTTCTACATGTTCCTTTGGATTAGCACTGGGGCACTGGGTTTATTTTGCAAACAAAAGGGAGAAAGGAGCAGAATGCACCTGGTCAGCTTGAGGTTGAGCTAAGCTTGAAGACCCACACAGAGCCAGCTCAAGACATACAGTGGCCCTCTGCAGGCACGGAAAAGAACTTCCCCTCTTCAACTCAAAGCCCCAGCCCGGTGCACTCACTTTCTTCTAGCAGGCTCCTCTTCTGCATGATAAGCACCACTGCTTTCATACTGTACAGGGATGTTGGTCGCCAAGGCCAATGGCAGGAGACTAAGGCTATCCAGCCCCTGGGTCTCTTCTAGGGCTACCGCAGTACCAACAATGCCCAGGCAGTGCTGTAGCTCAGGTAGTGTCAATGGTCGAAGCCAGGAGACCAATTCTTTTTTCTGTTGCCTATCCCACTGGGCCTTCACAATAGGGCAGACTGCGCATGCTGACCCTGGATGGACCGTCTTCTTCTGGGCAGAGCAGTCCACATGGGAGGCATGGTGTAACAAAGAGCTGTCTGGGGGAAATGCCTTGTCTATGGCATCTAGCAAGTCCAGCTTGAGATGGGATTTAACCCTGGGGGCCCAGCGGTATAGCTGCTCTAGGAAGGGCAGCAAATCGAGGTGACCAGCTAGCAGCTCACGATATGGAGGCAGCAAACCCAGCACGGCATACAGGTAGTGCCAAGCCTCGGAGCTGCCATCCTGCAGCACAGCTGACAACAGAGATTGCAACTCAGCCAGCAGGAACTCCAGAGCTATCTGTTGCTCTGATTCAACCATTGCTCTCAAGAGCTCCTTCTGGTTTTTCGGACAGTTCCTGTCATGGCCGCTGCTGTTGCAGCCACATTCAAGGTACTTAGCCTCATGGGTATCAAATGATGGCGTCTCTTCCCGGAAGAAGCGGAGGGAGGCATTCAACTGCTGTCGAACTGATCTTGCCCACAGCTCGGGATCCAAATGCCAGTTCCAGACTTTGGGCTGCTGGGTCTCACCTGTGTGGTCTAGCCCAGGAGAAGGGTGAGAAAGGCTCAGGCCCTGAGCTGGGTCACTGGGGTCAGCAGAGGAGGATGGCTAGAACTGCAGGGTTCAGGTAGACCAGCGGAGAACCTTCCCTGGGACCCGCGCAGTCCCAGTCCAGCCACAGACTGGTCGGAGCCAGGTTCCAACCCCCCAGTGCCCTGTCCTCACCTGGCCGGCTGGACTCAGAAGGCGGCAAGGCGAGGGAAGGGAAGCAGACGTGCGGATGAGGTTTCATCGCAGCGCGCCTGCTCAAGTGGACCAACTTAAGACTCTAGTCCAGGTTACTCCACACAGAGGCTTGTGTGATCTTTTAAAGCTGCAAACCTGGACTTCTTGTAGAATTCCAGTCTCTGAAAAGAACCTTCACAGTGAGAGCTGGCCATCACCTAGAAAAGGGGACACGAATGGAGTCGTCACTCAGTGGCAGCAAAGCCCCAGTCACCTGATGTCTTTGCCCACGGTCCCAACAGATATTGAACCAGAAAGCCGAGGCGACGGCACAGAGGACTGCTGCGTGGGGATGCGGATGAAGAGGCCTAGAAGAAAGAGTAGAATGAGGGAGATGAGGGCTCAGGTCCTGGGGCGCAGGCGGTGCTGATCCTGAGTAGCGGAGGGCAGCAGAGGACTCAGCTCCACCTGCTCCCAGCTGTTAGAACCGTTTCAAAACCCTGGAGTCCCGAGACCAGGCCCGGGGGAGGGAGGGGGGTAGGAGGAGAGGCTAGCGCGGGAGTGGGCGGGGCTTAGGGGGCCGAGTGCAGAGGGATGGACCTGCCTGACCTGCCCCAAGCCTGCCAGACACAGGAAGGCCCACAGAGGACCCGGCTGGGGGTGCGGTTGGTTTGGGGTCCCAGCAGTGCTGATGGCGTTATAAGCAGGTGTAATCCACATACCTATTTATCCGCTCCCCAAATGCCTAAGTCAGTTCAAGTCTCAATAAGGCTTGTTACCTGGATTGGGATTCTCTCCCCCACCTCCGAAAACAACAGCATAGCATTTGTCCCCCCTCACAGCACAGGAAGACGTCCATCTAAAGCAAACAAACAAACAACAACAACAAAAAATCCTGCCCTACCTCTCCTCTGTGAACTTGAAAAAATAGATTTGCCATACTGTACCAGGAAAGACAGTGAAAAGTTTAGGTTTCTGCTGAGGAGTAGTTGGGAGTCTGAATTGGGATATTTCAAGTTTTAAGTTTGAGATATTTACCAGATATGCAATGGGGGTGGGGGGACTGGTGTAGCTCAGTGGTAAAGTGCTTGCCTGACATGTACAAAGCCCTGGGTTCAACCTCCAGAGCTTGAAAGGAGAGCTGGCCTTGAACCCACGACCCTCTTGACGCAACCTCCAGAATGCTGAGTTATGTGTATGCACCGCCATAACCAGCTCCCACATTGCATCTCAAGGGTTAATACACTGGCATTTTAGTGCTTCTCTCACCTCTAAGGAAGCAGTCCTTGCCTTCAAGATCCAAGAAAGTTCGGCACTATGTCTTCCAGAGCTCATTCCAGCTAGACGGAGGAAGGAAAAGGAAAGCATATGCCTTTAATAAGCTCATGACCTGGCTGTTCCACACGTCAATCACTTCATCTCTCAGTCATACCTAGATGTTAAGAAAGCTACCCAATTGAATGTGTTTTCAGTGGTATTAGTAAAGAAGAATGGGGGCAATGACTGTCAGAGGACAGTAGTATAAGTATAGGAGGATAGACAATATTTCACATATGTCCCTAGACTCTTTTATTGCAAGTCTTTGCTCAAATATCCTTATTAGCCAACTCTACTTCTCCATGGGAAAAAGCCAGCACTCTCTGTGGGACAGCAGTCCTGGATTCAGGAGTATCTTGCACATGGGCAAGCACAATCTGTCTGGCACACTAGGCAATGCTATTTAGTACAGGGCACACCCTGTCACCTGATGCTATCACGTGCTTGGTACCAGAAGCTGACTTGTTTGTCTGCACTGCCCTTTCCGGGTATACCCCACAGGCTGGGATGACCTGTGATGCCGTGGAGGTCCAGGATTTGTCGCTGAGAGGTGGGGCTATATGAGGTGGAGGCTGCCTGCCCCGGACCAATATAAGCTGCTTGTTGTATAGTATAAATGGATTTACACCCTCTGACGTGGTCTTCGGGATGTTACTGGAGTAACCCCATGCTGTACCCTCTTCAGCCTGTCCAATTGTGGGACTGACATCTGAACAGGGACATCTGAAAAAATCTGGTGAGTCCGGATACATGACCCCCATGACGGAGAATCTGCCCTTCTCTTCTAAGGAGCCTCTTCTTCAGGCTGAGCAGTTTTGGGACACTGTCCTCCAATATACCCCCTGGCTCTCCATGGCTAACCTTTTCCTCTCCATCATAATTATATTCCAATGTTTGGACCATAAACAGACTAATATCCCTGCGATATTACAGGCTCAAATAAAAAACAAAAGTGAAAATTCCTCTCCATATTCTGACTGTGGTGCCCCTCCCTCTACTCAATGAGGCTTTGGCTCTGGAGCCAGAATCCATCCCTTTGATAGATCTTAAGGAGTCTCAGGACCCCATCCTTCCTGAAAACCCTCCCCTTCCCCTCTTTGACCCCCCCCCATATGCTGTCTTTCTTCTTTACCCTATCTTACTAGGGGCTTTGACCCTTTCATCAGATTTTGAAAGGGAGGAGGGGTGACCATGTGACCTGCCCAACCGCCTTATGCTTCCACCCCCTTCTCACTCTGCCCAGCCTATGGTTTGGAGAGACCTAGATGGGGGACAGGGGACCAGTAAGCCTCTTGTTATGCTTGGCCAGCCACATAACTTGTTAGGCAGGGATTTCTTTGATGCCTGGGGGCGGTCTGTCTGATAAAGCCTCTTATGATTCAGCTGTAGACTCCCAAGTTGGAAACCAAGGTTCCAAGTACCCCCAATTCCAAGAGCCACTGTTCTGCCATCCCCTACCCTTGCTCCTGTTAAGCTAGAATGGGTGACTTTGTCTGCCATCTGGGTGGAGCAGTGGCCGGCTGCTCACTATTTATAAGCTTATAAACTCTTGAGTCTTCGGTAGCTGAGTAATTGGCTGCAGGGCATATTGAGCTTTCTGTTAGTCCCTGGAACACCCCTGTTTTTGTGATTCAAAAGAAAGAGCAGAAGTTTCCTATGCTCCATGACCTTAGGGCCATTAATGCTACAAAGAAAAAGATGGGAGCCACCCAACCTGGACTCCCTTGGCTCTCAGCCATACCAGTGGGCAAACACATTGCTATTCTTGATATTAAAGATTGGTTCTTTTCTATTCCCCTGCACCCCGAGGACAGACCTCTCCTTGCATTTCTGTCCCGTGTGCGTAGGAACCACTCCTAGTGCCCTGTAACAGGACAGTTCTGGACTCCCTACTCTTGAAAGTCTTAGTGCCCCTTGAGGCTGCCCATTTAAAAGTCTCCCAGTAGAAAATTCAACTCGCCCCTCCCTTCGAGTTTCTGGGGTCAATTCTGGAGACTAGGTTGATTTAGCCTCAGATGCCAATAATTAAACTCCTTGAGATGTTGCTCCATACCCAGCTCCAAAAGGCTTTGGGGGGGGGGAGCTGGAGAGATGGCCTAGCGGTTAAGAGCACCGACTGCTCTTGCAGAGGACCCGGGTTCGATCCCCAGCACCCACATGGCGGCTGAGAACCGTCTGTAACTCAATTCCAGGAGAACTCCAGTTCCAGGGGAATCCGAGACCCTCTTCTGACCTCCGCGGCATTGCACGACACGGGTGCACAAACCTACATGCAGACAGTACATTCATACACTAAATAAATAAATAAAAATTAAAAAAAAAAAAAAAGAAAGGCTTTGGGGGGTATCAACTGGCTGTGCCCATGGCTTCATATTTCCTTGGAGAAGATGTGCCTTCTTTATGACTTCTCAAAGGGCCCTACAGAGCCCTCTTTACTCCACATTGAGACCTGAAAAGCATGGATTATCCTCCAAAGAATCAATGCTGCTCTGCCAGGGCCCTTCACTGTTAGATTTGACCCTTCCCTCTGCTTAATGGGGATGATTCTTGCTCCAGGTGATTGTCCAATGGGAGCCATGCAGCAGTCTCATGGGGCTCTGGAATGGCTGCACCTTACCTATCACAGAGTCCAAAAAATAACCCCCTGCCTGGAAGCCATTACTATCATGATTAGAATGCTTTACCAGAGAACGTGAAGAGGTATACAATGCCAAGATAAAGGCCAAATCAGTCCAAAGTAAAAGTAAACAAAGGCAGACATTTATTCTAGGAAATATGTTCTCTCTAGGGCGAAACCATAGCCCTTTGGAGTGAAGGACCATGAGAAAGCTTGTGTCTTGGAGTTGGGGAGGGCCTTTTATAGGGCAGGGCAGCGGCAGGGGAGGTGGTGACATGTTGGAATCTGGCCAGTTGGGTCAGGTCAGGGGCGTGAAAGTGGGTCTCAGATCCGGAGGTCTCATGGGAATTTAGAACTCCATGTGGTGATTTTCACCAGCAAACGCAAGCTCCCGACTGGGAAAGAAGGGAGGGTCCAGGCTGGAGAGATGGCCTAGCGGTTAAGAGCACCGACTGCTCTTGCAGAGGGCTCAGGTTCCATCTCCAGCACCTACATGGTGGCTGAGAACCGTCTTTGGCTCCAGTTCCAGGGTAATCCGAAGCCCTCTTCTGACCTCCACGGCATTGCACAACATGGGTGCACAAACCTACATGCAGACAGTACATTCATACATGTAAAAAAAAAAATAAAAAATAGCTGGGCGTGATGGCGCATGACTTTAATCCTAGCACTTGGGAGGCAGAGACAGGCAGATCTTTGTGAGTTCAAAGCCAGCCTGGTCTACAGAGTGAGTTCCAGGACAGCTGGGGCTACAGAGAGACCCTGTCTCAAAAAGACCAAAAAAATAAAAATAAAAATAAATAAAATTTAAAAAAGAAAAAATTAAAAAAATTAAAAAAAGGGAGGGTCCTTCAAGTCTACACCATCTTCGCTTTTCGTCCCAGACCCTTACCTAACAAACCCTTCACCTTTTTGGCAGAGAACCTGAATGCCTGATTCTCCCTCTTAATTGGATTGGGCCATGCAGCATGACTCCTTTGTTATCTCTCTTGAGGGTTTTCCTGGCACTGCTGACAACCTGCCCACCGGCTCCTGGCTAACTTCTAGGAGTTGCCACTAACCACCCTCCCCCCAATCCTGGTATCCTAGGCCATCCCCGGGCCTGCCTTATATTCACCGATGCTTTCAATAAAGGGGCTATGCTGGTGTCCATTAGACTGGATTCCTCCTCCAAAAGTCCAGCACTTCTGGCTGCTGTACAAAGACTTGGTACAGTTCAAAGAATTCTTCGATCTCTATCAGGCCTGTTGGCTGTTTCCCTCTAAAACCATTAACCAAAATTTGTCATTTCTTCAAGATTTGAATACAAGAAAACTAACGTAAGTTAAAAGAATTGTATAAACTTTCAGGTGTAAATGCAACCATTCCCAACTTAAGGCAAGTTACAACCCACGGGTCAGGAGGGAAACACCAGAACAGAAACTGGGTGCTAAGGCTTGGATTTTCCCACCCCATTAGACCAGCAAGTGCTAACTGGTTTAGGAACCCTTGCCAGCCTCGAGAAATCAGCACTGTTGTTAATACCCTGCACAGGTCACTGCACTCTGTTCACACAGATCTACCAGGCTGGGGGTTTTACTTCCATGGTCTGCTGGTCTCAGGCACCAGGTAACCAAACCACACAGACTAAGGACTTAAACCAAGGTATGCACAGGGTACTAAACATATATATTGAGGGAACAGTTCACTTGAATAAAGGGCCAGAATTCAGCAAGTTCTAAGATCCAGTGCTGATATCAGATACAAACTTCAAGGACTAATTTCTTTTCAAAGTCGTATCCCAGTTTCATGAGGCTTGCATGGGTTGTACATTTGCCAGGGCAAATTGATACTTCAGAATCAGCTCATGCAGCAGATGCCTGGCACATACTCAGTCCATCAAGAAGCATTTGCTGTTGAAGATGGGGGTGGGGCTTGTCATGCTTGCTGATCCACATCTGCTGGAAGGTAGACAGTGAGGCCAGGATGAAGCCACCAATCCAGATGGAGTATCTGTACTCAGGGGGAGCAATGATCTTCGTTGTGCTGGATGCTAGGGCTGTTAGAGATGCCTGGGTACATGGTTGTGCTGGATAGCGTTCTGGGTTGAGGGAGGCTCAACTGGGGAATTGGCTCCATTGGACTGGCCTGTGGCACATCTGTGGAATATTGTCTTGATTGTTGAGCAATGTAGGAGCGCCCAGGCCACTACGGGTGGTGCCACCCTGGGCAGGTTGTTGTTTACCGTAAAAGAGGGCAGGCTGGGCATGGGCCAGAGGAGCAAGCCAGTAAGCAGCATTCTTCCATGGCCTGTGCTTCATTCAGCTCCTGCCTCCAGGTTCCTGCCCTGAGTTCCTGCCTTGGGCTCCCTAAGTAATGAACTGTGACCCAGGAGACGTAAGCTGAATAAACCCTTTCCTCGCCAAGTTGATGTTGGTCAATGTTTTGTCACAGCAATTGAAGACAAACTAGAACAATGGTGATGCCAGCAAAGAACTGTGTTGACATACAGGTCCTTACGGATGTTCACGTCACACTTCATGATAGAGCTGAAGGTGGTCTCATGGATACCACTGGACTCCATACCCCAAAGGAAGGTTGGAAGAGCTCGCCAGAGTCCATGACAATGCCAGTGGTGCACCCAGAGGCATACAAGGACAGCACAGCCTAGATGGCTATGTACATGGCTGGAGTGTTAAAGATCTCAAACATGAGCTGCATCATCTTCTCCCTATTAGCCTTGGGGGTCTAGGGGCCCCCCAGTCAACAGCATTGGGTGCTCCTCGGGCGCCATGGGCAGTTTGTTGTATAAGGTGTGGTCCCAGATCTTCACCATGTTGTCCCAGTTGGTGACCAGGCCACGCACAATGGGGTACTTCAGGGTCAGAATGCCTCACTTGCTCTGGGCCTGGTCAAGCATGAGTCCCCCTGGCCCGTGTCCACCATGACGCCCGGTGCCGGGGTGCCTGATGAAGGGGAACATGGCCTATGGGGACATAGTGACCAGCAAAGCCAGCTTTGCACACGTGGGGGCCACTGTCACAGGGATTTCTTCTTCCATTTGACCTGGGAGGATGGGGCAACGGAAGGACTAGAGTGGCAGCAGCACTTTTATGTGTATATGAGTGTTTTGTTTGGCTACATGCATGCAAGTGCACCCAAGAAATGCAATCTCCCCAGAGGCGAGGAGAGGGCGGTGGATCACCTGGAACTGGATGGTTGTTAGCCACCATTTGGGTGCTAGAAACTAAACCCAGGGGTCTGCAGAGATGGCCTAGTGGTTAAGAGCACAGACCGCTCTTGCAGAGGACCGGGGTTCAATCCCCAGCACCCACATGGCGGCTGAGAACCGTCTTTAACTCCAGTTCTAGGGGAATCCGATACCCTCTTTTGACCTCGGTATTGTAAGATACCGGTGCACAGAAATACATGCAGACAGTACATTCATACACATACAAAAAACAAACTAAACCCAGATCCTATGTAAGAGCAGCCAGTGCTCTTAAACACCTAGCCATCTCTCCAGTCCCCAAGGTTGCATTTTTTTTTTAATTTTTGTTTTGAGACAGGGTCTCCCTGTAGCCCCAGCTGTCATGGAACTAAGTATGTAGACCAGGCTAGCCTTGAACTCAGAGATTCGCCTGCCTGTGCCTCCAGAGTGCTGGGATTAAAGGTGTGTGCGACCACACCTGGCCTAGGCTGCATTTTTTGAAAATAAAAATAACGGGTGGGAGAGATGGCTCAGTAGTTAAGAGCACTGACTGCTCCTGCAGAGGATCCAGGTATGATTCCCAGCACACACATGGTGGCTAAGAACTGTCTTAAGCTTGGGTGTGGTGGCACACACCTTTAATCCTACCACTAAGGAGGCAGAGGATCTCTGTTCTAGGCCAGCCTGGTCTACATAGCGAGCACCAGGCCAGCTGGGACTAAAAAGGGCGACCCTGTCTCAAAAAAACCCTCGAAAAACGGGCTGGAGAGATGGCTCAGTGCTCTTGCAGAGAACCCAGGTTTGATTCCCAGCACCCACGTGGCAGCTAAGAACTGTCTTTAACTCCAATTCCAGGGGAATCTGATGTCCTCTTCTGACCTCCACGGCACTGGGTGCACCAACCTACAAGCAGACAGTACACTCATACACATAAAAAATAAACACATTAAAAAAAAATATTAAAAAAAAAAAAAAAGAAAATGAAAATAACAGTGTCAGCTGGGCGTGGTGAGACACGCCTTTATTTTTATTATTATTTTGGTGTTTTCGAGACAGGGTCTCCCTGTAGCCCCAGCTGTCCTGGAATTCGCTCTGTAGACCAGGCTGGCCTTCAACTCACAAAGATCCGCCTGCCTCTGCCTCCCAAGTGCTAGGATTAAAGGCGTGTGCCACTACGCCCGGCTGAGGCACGCCTTTAATCCCAGCACTCTGGAGGCAGAGGCAGATGGATCTGTTAGTTCAAGGCCAACTTGGTCAAAGTACTGAGTTCTGTGACAGCTGGGGCTACAGGGAGATCCTGTCTCAAAAAACAAAGCAAAAAAAAAAACCAGAAACAAAAAGAAGATAACAGTGTCTACCTTTTAGGGTAACTAAGAGGATCCAATGAAAAAATATACCAGTGTCTGTTTAGATAATAGATACTTCGTTTATCCGAGGCGCGATTATTGCTAATTGAAAACTTTTCCCAATACCCCGCCGTGACGACTTGAAATATAGTTGGCATTGGCAATTTTTGAGTCTCCACAGGAAACAACAAAAAAGATAATAGATACTTGATGTAAGTAACTGGTTGGGTGCTGTGCATTTTGCCATAATGGTGCGTGAGACATAATACGGTTCAGTGAGGGCATGGACAACTGAGCCTTCCTAAAAAAGGTACGCAAGAGTCCCCAAGTCACAGGTCATAAACCAGAAGTTTTCCAGCCAGGCAAGGACAGAGGGAATTCTGTTCAGTAGCCCTGCTGATGAGCTCTCAACACTGCCTAAAAGTCTATTTATGTATGTATGTATGTATGTATGTATGTATGTATGTATGTATGTATTTTTGAGACAGGGTCTTCCTGTAGCCCCAGCTGTCCTGGAGCTCACTCTGTAGACCAGGCTGGCCTTGAACTCACAGAGATCAACCTGCCTCTGCCTCCCAAGTGCTGGGATTAAAGGAGTGAGCAGCCACACCCTGCTCACTCCTTTAATCCCATGCTTTTTAAGCAGCTCATTCTGCATAAAGTATTTCAAACCTCCTATACTCATTCACCAGTTTTTTTCACTTTGTTCTCAGATGATAATTTCACAACCTGTTAAGAAAGATGTTATATCAGGGTTCTCTGGAGGTCTCTGGAGGTGTGCGCACACCATGTGCCTTGGGGGAGGGAGGCGGTTGGCTCACTGCAGAGGCTGTAATCTTGAATCTGTAAGGGCAGTCCAGCATCCAGGATCCTGTAAGGGCAGTCCAGCATCCAGGATCCTGCATCCTACTAGAAGCTCAGGCAGAAGTTATGCTACATCTTGATGTAGAATTTCTTCTTTTCTAGGAAACCTCACCTTTCTTCCTAAGGCCTCAGCTGACTGGATGACGCTAAGCCCCTTTATGAAGAGTACTCTCCTTCCTCTAAAGTCAACTAGTTATAGATATTTGAACATGTTAGCTGCACGTGTAAAATACTTCCACAAAACACCTAGATTAGTACTAAATAATTGGGTACTACAGCCTGACACTAAAGCTAACCATTACATGGCTTCTACAACAGGAATTCCTTTTAGCCGCTGGGTGCCAAGGCTTTTATCTGCAATCTCAACACTGTGTGTGGAAGCCGAGGTAGGAAGATTGTTGTGAGTCTGAGGCATGCCTGAGCTACATAATGAGTTCTAGCCTAGTCTGGGTTAAGTGAGGCTGGAGAGATGGCTTGCTCAGCAGTTAAGAGCACTGGCTCCTCTTGCAAAGACCTGGGTGTGAATCCCAGCACCTACATGGTAACTAACAATCGTCTGTAACTACAGTTCCAGGAGATCTGATACCCTCTTCTGTCCTCCATGGGCACTGCATGATACAGGTGGACTTATAAACATGCAGGTATGATCTTTTACACATAAAAGAGAATAAAAATTTAAAAACTGTGCATTATATAATAGTTGAATCTCTGCTATATTCTGAATTCTTGATTCTTCATCTGTTAAGGAAAAATAATAGCGTATAGTTTAAAGATGAAGCACACATATTAACTTCAGAACTTATACAAAGTACTCAACAGACTTGATTTTGAGCAGCCTGTGGCAGTAAAAGGAATATGGACCTTAAAGTCACATCTGTGCTTTACTTATTGTTAGGATCTTGTTATATAGCCCATTCTGCCTTCAACTCACAGTCCTCCTGCCTGAGCCTCCCGAGTGCTGGGATTATAGACATGCACTACAATACTATTGTAGCCCCATCTGGCCTGGAACTTCACTATGTAGACCAGGCTGGCCTCAACTTCACAGAACTCCATCAGCCTTTGCCATGAGTAGTGGGTTCTACATTTTTGGGGGGGTTCTTTTCGAGACAGGGTCTCCATGTAGCCCCAGCTGTCCTGGAACTCATTCTGTAGACCAAGCTGGCCTTGAACTCACAAAGATCCATCTGCCTCTGCCCCCCCCTCCCCCCCAGCGCTAGGATTAAAGGTGTGCACCACCACGCCCCGTGGGTTCTACATTTTAATGCAGGGTCTGCTAAGCATTTCAACTTTCCAGCTACCTTTGGTGGCTCACACTTCTGATCCCATTACTTGGGAAGAGGAGTATCGAGTTCAAGATAATTTTTTGCTGATTTCCAGGCCAGTCTTGGGTACATGAGACCCCCATCTCAAAAAATAAATACTAAATAAAATCTGACTTGTTGAAGGGAGAAAACATTTGCCTTGTGAATGTTTGGTTTTGGATAAGGAATTTTAATTCCTTTGTAAGAAAAAAAAACAAATGTGGGGACCTGTTCATGGCTCAGTGGTTAAGAGCACTGACTGCTATTGCAGAGGACCCAGGTTTTATTCCCAGCATCCACGTGGTAGCTAAGAAGCGTCTTTAAGCATGCAGAGGTGGTGCATACCTTTATTCCTAGCACTAGAGGTAGGCAGATCTCAGTGAGTTCAAGGCCAGCCTGGTCTACAAAGTGAGTTCCAGGCCAGCTGGGGCTACAGGGAGATCCTGTCTCAAAAAGACAAAAAATAAATTAAAAAACAACAACGTGGGTCCCTGTGGGGATAGTTGCAGGTATAGGACTTGATTTAAGAGCAGTGAAGGGGGGGCTGGAGAGATGGCCTAGTGGTTAAGAGCGTCAACTGCTCTTACAGAGGACATGGGTTCGATCCCCAGCACCCACATGGTGGCTGAGAACCATCTGAAACTCCAATTCCAGGAGAACTCCAGTTCCAGGGGAATCTGACACCCTCTTCTGACCTCCATGGCATTGCACGACACGGGTGCACAGACCTGCATGCAGACAGTACATTCATACACATACAAAAATAAATAAAATGAAAAAAAAAATTAAAAAAAAAAAAGAGCAGTGAAGGGGAAAGTAACTGTTCTGGTAGGTCGAGATGGTTTTAGAGTACTTGCCCGGCATGCTCCTTATTAGAACAACAATAATGGATCTGATGCTATGTCCATTGATTGCTTGCCCTGCATCCTGGGGTTATCCTGGAAGCCCTGCATGGCAGCACATGCTACCTCTTTCTTCTTTCCCCTCCCCAGCCTAGAGCCAAGGTCATGGAAAAGCAAGGGTCCAAGGGGGTGAAAGGGTTAAGAAGGAAGTATTCTATCTCATAATCATAGCACTTGGGAGGTAGAGGCAGGAAAATCATGAGTTTAAGGCTAGCCTTGGCTATATATAGCAAGTTCCAGGTCAGCTGGGTTACATGAGACCCTGTTTCAAAACAAACAACAAAAAAACTTGTCATGGGGGTGATTGGGAGAACATTGTAAAAGGTTACCTGATGGTAGTGAGGCCTTGGGTGATGTTGGAGACTGTAACTATTTGGTGGCATTCATCATATATATAGCTGTTTTCCCCTAGCAGTTTGAATAAAACAGTGAAAAGCTGAATACAGAGAAAAGGCAAAGGAGGCAACAAAATGGGGCGGGAATGTCACCCCAATTAGACTGCGAGTGTGGATGTGACCCCCACAGAAAGGGTCAGGGATGCGGAGAGAAGGGAGAGGCTGAAGCCACAGAACAGGCAGTGAGCCAATGTGAGGTGGAGGGTAGATTCCCATCAAGGAGTGAGGCCACACCCATTTATTCCCCCACCCCCCCATACATCCGTCAACCACCCCGCCACCTACTTCTCCCTTAGGGTTCTCTCTTCCTCAGTTCCCACCTTAATGGTCTCTTGGCCCCACCCTTCCTGGATTCCTGAAGACAAAGAAAGCAGCCTTTCTTTGTTTAAAGGCTTTACAGCTAATTTCATAAAGACAGGAAACACTAAGGTAGTAATATCCAAGGGAAATGGTTGAAATGATAGGAAACATTCCTCGGGTCTTACAGGTTTCTCTTTGATCTGTTGTCACCGATTTGATTTCACAGGAAACAGTGGCTAAAAGCCTATCATGGTGTTCCCACCCCCCCCCCACCCCCAGTCAGCCTGCGCTCCTTTTGAGTACAATTTCCTGTTGCTATTACCAACCTTAAAACTTTTACCCGGGTCCCTGCTTTACAGTATCTGAGTATCTGAGAATGCTGAGAATGTCCTGCACCCGGAAGGCAACTTCTCAGCTGCCAGGGTGAAAGGCACCAGAGGCACTAAATGACAAAACAAAGACTGGTATATCAATAAAGTGGACAAAAAGTTCCTTGCCCACGAAATAAAGTAGAGTAAAAACCGGGTTTATTGGCTCCAGGAAAGGGAGCAAGAACACCGAGCCTTCAGGCTTGATCTCCGCACGTTTTACCAAGCTGAGGTCCACAGAGGGTCCATCCAAGCACCTTCTCTCCTGGCACCAGAGATGGCTAGCTCCCTGGTGCCGAGTTTCTAGGCTGTTCTGCAGAATCGCCTGGCACGGCCGAGGCTTCAAAGTCTGCGATGCGGCGCTGGACCAGGGCAGGCATCAGGTGCACGTAGGCGGCCATGAGGCGGTGGTTGGAATGGATGAGCTTCCCAGCACAGCTGTGCAAACAGGCCTCCTGCAAGGAGACACGGAAGGAGAGGCCAAACGGTGTCCGGTCAAGCCCCTCTCCTGCCTTCCCGGTCCTTAGCCTAGGGGAGGGGTCAAGGAAAAGCAAGGCTCAGACGGGGTGGAGCACCCCACAAGGTAAACCAAGGATGAGAAAGGCTCCCCACCTCCTCCGCGTCCAGAGCTCGGTGGTGCAGGCTGGGCACACAGCGCTGGAAGCACAGCTCGGTCATCCGATTGTAGACCAACAGGAAATCTCGTAACTAAGGAAAGGGACGGAGCATCAGCTACAGGAGACCCGGTCCACCCCTGGTCCCACAGTCCCGGGCCACGCACCACAGCCCCCTCCGCAGTCCTGGAGCCCCTCTGCAGTGCCGGCACAGGGAGGCACACCGCACTCCAGACCCCGGGGACAGCTCCGCGACCACTCACTCACATTCCTCAGTTGCTGTTGCTGCTGCTCCATCCCGCCCAGGCCGTGCGGTACATCACTTCCGTCTCGGTGTCTCAGGACCGCCCCGGAAGTAGTCTCTCACCACTCCCCTATAGCTTGAAGGTTTGGCTCCAGGACCTGTCTGCCCAAGGCGCACGTCACTTCCGCCCTTATTAGTGGCTACGTGGCCGGCTTCCCTTGCCCAGAAGGAATGTCACTTCCGCCGAATCCCTGACCTGCTGCTAGGATCGCGACGGGATCTGAAACCCTAGGTCCCCGCGCGGTCCGGGCCTGGCGCTCTGAGGGGAAGAGCTGCCCGGCCCAGGTAAGAGGGACATACTTGAGCGAAGGGAAATTGAATGCATGAACCTGTGCTGAGAGCATGATGCCCTGAGCCCTTGCCAAGGATGAGGACACACCTGATGCCCAGGTGTATGGGGGGGTGAGGGGGTATGTCGCATAACTGAGAAGCATAACTGACTTTGGAAGAGATTGCCTGTGTCCTGGGAAAGGGAGGCTTTTACCTGACACCAGTAACATGCATGTACCAGCTGCTTCAGCTAGGGCCTGGTGGTGAGGGCCTGAGGGAGGAAGGTGCATGAGATGGAGGAAGGGGAGACCACCTGAAGGAAGGGGAAAGGTACACGAAAGGATGTGAAAGGCCAGGGATTGCAGAGCATTCCTGAGTGGCAAGTGAGCACCTGAGCCCAGGAAAGGAGTTTGCCTCCTGTGAAAATGTCTGTGTAGGAGTGAGTTCCAAGAGAGCACAGATCTCGAGCCCTCACTGCAGAATGCTCATTGCTCCAGTATCTCACACGTCCTAGACACTCACCAAATTCAGTCTGTTGAACGACTGAATGAATGAATGAACGATTGATTGATTACTAAAAGTGAGGCTGGGGCTTAGGAGAAGATACCTGAGGCTTTGGTATGCATGCATGTGTAGAGATAGGTGCTTTGAAGAGGAAAAATACATAGGAAAAATATATGGAAAGAAATGGTGACAGGTCCCAGGGCCACTCGAGTCCTAGGACAACCTCTGGGAAGATGGGGAAGGCCTCCCTGTTATGGAGTGCTGGCTAGTTTCCAGAACTGTGTTGGCCTTTGCAGTGTGCTGGGGTGGAGATTATTACTCTGATTCCTTTCCTAGCCATGACGGACGGGATCTTAGGAAAGGCAGCTACAATGGAGATCCCCATCCACGGGAATGGCGAGGCTGGGCAGCTTCCTGAAGATGATGGGCTGGAGCAGGTGCTTCTGTTTGAGTCTTCTAATTGTTTCGATGTAGCAGTCCCAATGTATAAATCCTCAGTTCTTTATTCCTTTCCCAGTAGCCTTCCTCTAGCTTATCTAACCCCCTTCATTCATTTTTACAAATTTCCATTATGATTCTGTGCAGACTTTCTTATGTCCTGTCTCAAACTAAGCTTGTTCCCAACCCCAAAATGTTTCAGCCAACCCTTTGTCCTGAAGTGCCCCCTCTTTGACCCGTAGGACCTCCAGCAGGTGATGGTGTCAGGACCCAACCTCAATGAAACTAGCATTGTGTCTGGTGGCTATGGAGGCTCTGGTGATGGACTCATCCCCACAGGTATGCATCATGAGAGGTGGCGACTTGAGGGGACGGGGAGTGAGATGGCTTGGAGACACATAAGACATACGTAAGAAAGCTTGGATCAAGGCTAAAGATCGTGAGAACTGCTAGTGTGGGCTCCATGGACTGTTCAGTCCCAGACCGGCTCTCAAAGTTGATCTTCTGCTTCCCACGTCATGTAGTCCTGAGGTGTCTCTTTCCACCCAAGCCAAGTCAAAACCTGTTTGTAGGACCTTTGGGGCTTACTCCTGACCTGAAACTTTGTGAGGCTCCTCAGAGTTTCATTTTAGGTTCTTATACTGATGAGAATTCGACAGGAAAATATCAACCGGGTTTCCTGTTTTCAGGACCCACCATCCTTGACTTTGCCAACCCCAAATTTATATTTTCTTCTGTTACTGTACACCAGCAACACCCCCACCCTACCCTGTGGGTGCCAAAGACATGTTTGGGTTGATTTGGTTTGCAGAACACAGTCCTAGTCCTCTTAGTGAGCAGGAGAATTCAATGGTCTATCTAGATCCTCCAGAAGTCATTTTTTCATGTGCTGGGAGAGTGGGTCCACAGAGGTGTCTGGTTGTATCAGAGAGAAACTAGTGTCAGAGAACTTGGTCCTTTAGGATCTGGCCGCCATCCGTCTCACAGCACCACGCCTGCTGGCCCTGGTGATGAGGTGGCCCGGGGCATCGCTGGAGAGAAGTTTGACATCGTCAAGAAATGGGGCATCAACACATACAAGGTGGGATCAAGCACCGCTTTCTTCTCCCAAACTCACAATGGGTGCCTTTTCCCCTGTTCCCTAGATCTTGATATGTCATATATCATCCAGCCTAGGAGAATGAGAATGGGGGTGCTGGAGTAGGTGCTTGTGGGGGTGGGGGCAGAGTTTAGGTCTCTGACCTCCCCACCCCACTCCACTTCCCAATCAGTGCACAAAACAACTGTTATCAGAGCGATTTGGCCGAGGCTCCCGGACTGTGGATCTGGAGCTGGAGCTGCAGATTGAATTGCTACGTGAGACGAAGCGCAAGTATGAAAGTGTTCTGCAGCTGGGCCGGGCGCTCACGGCCCACCTCTACAGCTTGCTGCAGACCCAGCATGCACTAGGGGATGCCTTTGCTGACCTCAGCCAGAAGTCCCCAGAGCTTCAGGTGCCTCAGCCAGGACAAAGGGGGGGGTACTGGGCCCTGGCCCTTCGGGCACTCCTCAGCCTCCCTCCCTCCTTCCTGCAGCCCCCAGGGAGAACCCCTCTGGGGTGTGCCCAGCCCTGCCCCCCAGCAGCACTCACCTATGGAGGCAGCTTAAGGGTTTGTACAGAGGTCCAGAGGTTGGAGGGGCTGGGGGAAAGGGCATACTAGGTGCCTTACAGGTAGCCCTTCTCCATATCATCAAGAATGCCTTTGGTGCTTGGCCTAATCAGAGTCCCTCCCTTGCCTGCTGCACTAGCTTTCCCCATCTCTGTTTTGAAAATTACCTGAGAAGCCCTTACCCCCATAATCCTGCCTTGGATGTCCCCAGGGTGGCCCTGTTGACGTTCTGGTTAAGAGAGCCTTGGTAGAGGCAGTCGTTGGTTGTTTTAGTCTTGATGGCTATTTACTCTTTGGGAAGGAGGAAAAGAAAGGGCTGTACAGCTATATTCAGGAGCTGTTAACCTGTGCCTCCCTTCTGCCCTTAGGAGGAATTTGGCTACAATGCAGAGACCCAGAAGTTGCTGTGCAAGAATGGGGAGACGCTGCTGGGGGCTGTGAACTTCTTTGTCTCTAGCATCAATACACTGGTCACCAAGACCATGGAAGACACACTCATGACTGTCAAACAGTATGAGGCTGCCAGGTGTGGGCACTGGCAGGGCCTAAGGTTTGGGAAGTCGGATGGCATGGGTGGAAGGTTGAGCATTTAGGGGCATACAAATGCAGGAAGGAAAGGAGTTTCTTATGTAAATAAAGGGGAGGAGACCAGCCTGTATCACCCCTTCCCTAGGCTGGAATATGATGCCTACCGGACAGACTTAGAGGAGCTGAGTCTAGGCCCCCGGGATGCAGGGACACGTGGTCGACTTGAGAGTGCCCAGGCTACATTCCAGGCCCATCGGGACAAATATGAGAAGCTTCGGGGAGATGTGGCCATCAAGCTCAAGTTCCTGGAAGAAAACAAGGTGCCCGCCCCACTCCCTTGGTCCTGAATCACTGTCCCCTCCAGTAGTACCCTTTGCCTCATACCCCCCTTGAGTACTGGGTGGGAAGATGCAGCCTGGCGAGGGAGTGCGGTGTTCCCCCACCTTGATCCCTGAACCATTTCAGATTGCCCTCCTGATCACTGGCCTTGTTTTTTGAGGATCTGACTGCTGGTCCCAGGAATGTAACTGGGAAAAATTACCCCCTAGGCTGGGGTGCCAGAACTCTAGTCAGAGCAAATCAAGTCAGGTTTCTTTTTTTCATATTGACCCTTCTGTTTTGACTTCTTGGGTAGAGTTCAGCCCCCACCCAAAAGCACTGGCTCTTGCAGAGCAGAGTCTGTATGCCCCTGGTCTATGCTTAGGCTTAGGCTCATAGCCCCTCAAACAGGGCACCTGAGTCCAGCCTTAGGTGACCCTGCTGGGCCCCCAGATCAAGGTGATGCACAAGCAGCTGCTGCTGTTCCACAATGCGGTGTCCGCCTACTTTGCCGGGAACCAGAAACAGCTGGAGCAGACCCTGCAGCAGTTCAACATCAAGCTGCGGCCTCCAGGAGCCGAGAAGCCTTCCTGGCTAGAGGAGCAGTGAGCAGCTTCCAGCCCGACTTGGCTATCCAAAAGGACAGTGGGCCGGCCAGTCCCAGGGTGCAGGAGATTGGACGTGGGACATCCCTTGCCACTTTCTTTCCGGCTTGGGCTTCCTTTTCCTGGCTGGGGTCTGACACCAGTTTTGCCCATAGTGCTGTGATGTGAAAAGGGCCCGTGGGCCCAGAAGCTGCTGCCCTGTCCTTTATCTTCTGGCCACTGGGCCTCATTCCCAGATCGTTTCCTTTCACTCCACAGCCAAAGGCTACGACAAAATCACTCCCTGGCCAATGGCATCACTCCTCAGGCCTATCCCCAGCTTCGGGATGTGCCCGTGACCAAAGACAGGACCTCAAAAGTCCCTGTCAGCCAATGGCAGCTCTTCTTGGGCTCCCCTGGGCCAATGATGTTGCCTCCAATACCCTTTGTCCCTCCTCTATTTGTGCCCATTGCAGAGAAGGGGAACGGGACCAAAGGAGTGACGATAATGGGGAGCCCCATTGATGGCCCTGCATCTGAACGGGCCTCCCCTTGTCCAACCACCTGGTTGAATTGTGCTTAGAGCCCAGGAAGACTGGGATCTAGCACTAGGAATAAACCTTTCATAAAAGCAGGCCCAGTGAGGTCAATTTCTGGGGGATTAGAGGAGGATGGGTTGGCAGAGAAATGCTAAGTCTAATTGTGCATTCAGACAGCTGAAATCACATTTCAGAAACAGCCTGAAGGCCTGATCTCCCTCAGTCCCAGGTGGAGCCAAAGCTTTATTTTCCCTCCTGGTTAGCACCAGGACAGCTATGCAGCTGAAGAGCACAGGGTCCAGGGAGACTTGAGCTTGCTAACCATCATGCATTCAATCATTTGGCAAGTGTTTACTGAGTGCTTTTATTTGCCAGGCACTGTGTTAGACCCTGGGGAAACATCAGTGAATAAAACACAGTCCCTGCTCACAGTGCTTAAGGCCTAGTGGGGGATAGAGACAAGAAACCAGGCAACCACCACACAGAGACATACAAGGACACAGCAATACAGGATGCAGTGGGAACACCAGACAAGGGGCACCAGCTTAGACGGGTAGCGATGGTAATGCCAACTTAAAGCTACATTCTAAAAAGTGTCTGATGGCCAGGTAGAAAGGCCAGCAGCACACATGAAGACTGAGTAGGAAATCGGTTGACTGAGAAATGGAAGAGGGAGTGATAAGAGGAAGGACCCTTCAGAAAACGGAAACAAACCTTCCAGGTTTGACAGCATGAAGAAGCCTAAGATTGAGGAACTAGACCTGCGCCTTAAAATAGTATTCCTTCATCTTGGGCAGCCTAGTGGCGCTAGCTTGGCACCAGAAGCCTGAATCCTGCCTGAGGCTCCTTCACAAGCATTGAGTGCCCCATACTGTAGGTAGCAGAGATGGAGGCATTTCCATGGCACCTTCTGCAGCCAGCTGTTGAACCCAAACCTGAACTTGATGTGAGAAGTCACAACTCCCAGCAGGACTTGTAATCAGGACTAGGTGCCGCCACCATGTCAGCCTTTGGCCAAAGACAACTCTAGGATTTTCAACATCCCCCACCTCTGGAGGGTGGATGTCAGACAACTCAGCAGGTTCTCGTGGCACAGGCTCCACGGGACTCTGTGATATACAATTCCCAGCCAGGCTTTGGCTAGCCTGTATGTCGTCAGCTGTCTGCTAATTTTTAGGGGTAGGGGTCCTCGAACATGCCCCTACTTTATAGGCCTCTGGGAGTCTTCAGCATAAGGTCACTGAGTCGCCAAACGGCGGGTGATGGTTGGTGCCTGAAAGAGGCCAAACGTTCCACCATTTTCAGCCTAGTGATTAGGATTAACGCCTAGGGAACTAAAAGCTCTGTTTCTCCCTTTGTAAAACAGCTAATAAAAGAAGCTACCTATTACGATTATGAGTATTAAATGAGATAATGTTTGGAGAGCAATCAGTTCTGTGTCTGGCACATAATAAACACTCGGTCCCTGTTAACTTACAATTTTTATTTTCTACCAGGGCTATTTTCCATAATGCAGTGATTCTGAGAATCTTTTTGATGTGAGGAAAGGAGTCGCTGGACTAAACCAAAATTTTCTCACGAGGGGGCTCTCGAGGCACGTAGTACCGACTGAGATACCCCAGTTTCCCTGCAAGTCCCTTCTCCCAGAGTTCTGGGCCGAGGTACAGGTGGTCCCTTTCCCTCCTGCAGAGGAAACCAAAAAATTCTGCTGGAGCCTGGGAAGGTGCGACCGGAGGAGCCGCACGCGCTGTCAAGAGTACGGGATCTGGGCTTGTTCTAGCGCCTTTTCTTAAGCGCACCACATCCAATGCCCGCACCTGCTCCCGGCCGCACCGCCCTCCCCCGAGGCCTCGGGAGCGGGAGGCGAAGATCCGGGATCCTAGGTCCGGGAGCCTGCTCGCCAGCTCCCCAGCCACACCGCAGAGGCAGCGCCCGCGGGAGCCGCAGGGGCGGAGGGCGGGGGCGGGGCCTGTGCGGGGTGGGCGGGATGGGGTGGGGCTTAGGCCCCTGGTCGCCCCCTCCCCCGGCCCGGCCTCAGCCCCGCCCTGGCCCCTCCCTCCGGCCTGTGCGGCTGGTCCGGCGGCGGCGCCGGCGCGGGGACAGGAGGAGGCGCGGGACGTGGGGCGGCGCCGCAGGCAGGGCCGGGCGGACGGGCGCTGGCAGCGGGGGCAGCGCGGCGGGCCCCTCGGAGTGGCTGCAGGCCGGGCCTTGCCCTCGCATCCTGCTTCACCGCCGTGAGTGCGCCGGGCGGGCCCCAAGGGTGTGTTTGGTCCCCGCGCGTGCGGGGGTCCGGGGCGGCGTCCAGGCGGCCGTGTGTCGGTCCGAGCGTCCATGGGTGGGGGTGCGGATGCTTTTCAAAAGCTGCTCCCGTCTCTGTCCACGTGAGGCGTGTCCATGTCTTTGAGAGCAGAGGGGGGATTCTTCGGGCTGTGGCTGTTCACGTGAGGTCCATGTTTGCGGGAGGTGGCGGGGGGAGGCGCGGGTGGGTGGGTGATGGCTCCTTTGAGGAGCGTGGGGTTCGGAAGCTTGTGTGTGTGTTGGCGGAGGGTGCCGAACGCTGCAGCCGAGGGTGGTGGGGGTGAGTGGGGTTGCCGATCGCGACTTTGGAATCTGGTGGCCCAGCGTGACCAAAGGGTTCCTTTCTCCTCTAACCTAGCTCCCTTCCTTCCCCATCCTCTTTGGGTACCGAGAAGCCCACCAGCCAGGATGGAGGACATCCTTTCCTCCGCCGGCGGCACTGCTTGCTGGACAGGAAGCTTCATGCAGAGGCCGTTTCTTGTGGGAAAGGACCCCTCTAGTTCTGCATCCTGGGCTCCGCCTGGAGGACCCGTAGGTCCCTCCGTGGCTCTGACCTCCTCCCTTCTGGACTTGGCTTCAGAACCTAGGCTGCAAACCTGCAGGGGCAGATGGTTGTAGGTTGGAAGGGCAGGCTGCACCCCAGGGAGGTCAATCTGACCAGAAGCAAGCCCTGGGAATGTTCCTGGTGTGGGAGTCCAACCCAGGACCGGCCCCAGTGGGAAGAGGGGTCTGGGATTTCAGTGGCTATAGAGGTCAGTCATCTTCACAGGTCTCTCCAGTCAGTATGCAGCTCATCAGGGCCCCATTCATCCCCTAAGCAGGACTCTGGATTACTGCAGAATTGGGATAAGAGCTGCAGGCCTGACAGGTGCCCTGCCTCCCTTGGCTTGCAAGCCTCCAGTGACAGAGCACTTACTACCTATGCCCTGGGAAAGCTTCCCGTATGTTAAGTAGATGTCTGTCTCTCTCCTTGGAACGTTGTTCATTTGCCTTTGATTTTGCCTCTCTCTAATGAGAGGAAACTGCAGAGTTTAAAACGTGACTCTCCTGTCACCAACATATATTGAGTACTCTCATTGTGACAGGGACCAACTCAGCTACTTAGGGTCTATGGCATTCCTGCTGATAGAGGAGTTTGAGGAAAGGGACTGAAGCTGGGATAGCAAAGTCTGTTCAGAAAACATAGGATCGGTGTAGAGAAGAGAACCAAAGGCTGTGTCATGGGTCACTGCAACTCAGCAGTCATGTATTTTGGAGAGCAGGGGGAGGGGCAACCTGAGACCACCCTCTAATGTACTTATCATTTTGATGGAAATTAGCAATCAGATCATCAACCTAGTTTGAGGTGAGGTTTAATATGGACTCATTGCAGTCTGTAGGGCCTTTAGTTTGAAAGGGACGGAGCCTCTGCAATCTCATATTTTTGAGGACAAGAAGACTGAGAGAGTCTGATTTTACACATAAGCATATGGGCAAGCTGTTGCCTAAACTCTCGTCTTGTGCAGGTGAAGTTATCAATGACTGTCAGGACTAGATCTCAAATCTCTTGACTTCTAAATCTCAGTATGTTTTAGAAGCAGCATTGAGAGTGTAGTCATAGCTGTGTCTGGAGGTGAGAAAGTCAGAACCAAGATTACCAGTGTTCTGGCTGATGAGACTAGGTGATTGGCAGGGCCTTTTATGGATTGAAGCATGGCAGGAAGAGAAGGTCAGGAGGAAATGAATTCAGTTTTGGATATTCCTATGCATCAGAAAGAGATGTCCAAGATGCAGTTGGATTTACAGATCGGGGATTCAAGAGAGTCTTTCACCACAAGGCTTTAGGAGTTATGAGTAATCAGATGGTAACTGAAACCCTGGGAAATAATGAGTTTGCCAGGCATAGCACAAGACCTTGAAGCAGAACCCAGTATAACTAAACATTTAAGGAATGAGCAGAAGAGCAACCGAAGAAGCTAGTGGAGAACTAGGTGGTGGGTCATAAAATCAGATGCTGCTCTTTTGGGTCTTACTCCCTTGCACACTGCTAATCTGCAGATTTTTTCATGTTTCTGTGCCCAAGGCACCTATCAATCTCATATTTTTTCCTTCGAGATCTGGCTCAAATAGCCCTTCCTCTGGAAGCCCATTCTGTTTGCCACCAAGTTAGATATTAATTCCATAGCAATTTGAACATGTCAGTGTCATGATACTTATAGCACTGTAATTATATATGAGCATGTCAGTTTTCCACAGGTGAAAGGTAGGGCGTGCACCTGATCTAGCTTTCTGTCTCTAGTTCCTAGATGAAGGACCTGGCCCAGAATGTGTCTGGGGATGCTTGAGTGAATGGTCCATTTACCTACTCAGTCAGGTATTAGTGAAATAATATTAGTAAAATGTTAATTTTACCACTTTCCTTCCCTGCCAGCCTTTTAGAAAGGATTCCTTGAATTTGAGGACTTTACCTCATCCATTGCTTCTGGAGAGATCCCAAAAGCTTTATTTTGCTGAGCCTCAAATGATCAAATACATTGGGAGGCTAGCGGGTAGGACTGAGTCATTGTAGCAAGTGAGCCTAGCTGATCTCCCCCGTACACACCTCAACAATGCCTGTGGTCAACTCCACCCACAGCTGTGTAAATCCTATATGTTGGGAGTCTTGTATGATTGGAGGAGGAAGTTGTGGGGGAAATCAGATGCTGTTGGAGAATATGGAGAAACTGAAAAGCTTTGGAATACATTTTTTCCCCAGATGTCAAGGATCTCATTCATTTAGCACTAGTTGACTTCATTTGTTCAAAGTCAACTTCCTGCTTAATTCCCTAAATGTGACAATTTCTCCTGCTCTGGGAAACCACACACCTTAAGGTTGAAGCAGCTTCTTTAGGGCTTTAAATCATGAGGCCTCCCACATCTCACAGAGATCACACCTTGATGGGGAGACTCTCTTCCTCCCTGGGCTCCACACATCTTTCTGCTTTTCCTGACCCTCTGATAGTCTTCTTTACAGACTGTCTTCGGAGCCCACATCTTGAATGTGGCATTCCTTGGGGCTCAGTCGCAGGCCCTCCTTTCCCATTTTACCCTGGTATCATCCACTTTTTGGCTTCAGGAATATCCCTACACCAAGGGCATCTAAATCCATGTTTCTAGGACAGACTTCTAAGATCCTGGCTATCTTTCCAACTGACAGCTAGACCTTTCCACTTAAACTCTATCCTATAGGCACCTTGTATTTATTGCATTGAACACTGAATCTATCACCCTTTTATCCAAAGTGCCCTTCCAGTTTCTACTCTAGAAAACTAGAACCATTTCTAATCCCCTCTACCCTGCCTTTTCATATAAAACGAACTAGTGCCAGGCATGGGGTTGTGCATGCCTTTAATCCCAGCACTCTGGAGGCAGTGGCATGTAGATATTTATGAGTTTGAGGCCAGCCTAGTCTACATAGTGAGTTCCAGGTCAGCCAGGGCCACATAGTGAGACCCTGTCTCAAAAGCAAATACAGAAGCAGAAAACCCAGTTACCAAGGTCTATTGATTTCTCTGTATGAAAAGCATTTCAGCCTCCTCTTGTAACTACCCTCGTCAAGACGGTCTCTTAAATGTTCACTCTTGACTCCTCTTATTTTTTTTAAACAGCAGTCTAAAATGTAGTTTTGTCATTCTGGGCTTAACATCCTCCTCCCTCCATCAACCACCAAACTTTTCTTTTGCTCTTTGGTTAAAGCCTTAATCTGTTAAAAGGGAAGAGGGTAAAGTCTAAAGGCCTTAGTAAGGCTAACAAAGCATTGTGTGCTATATCCCCTGCCTAGCCCTGCATCTCATTTGTTAGCCTCCTCCTGTCACAGTGAATGATGCAGCCTGCCGAGACAGGAGGTACCTTGCTGCCTGTTTACTTATCCATGCTTTACCTCCAGCCTTTGGGCCCATCCCGGTCCCAAGTCCAAGTTAGGGGACTTTCTTTGTGTTCCTAGAGCAGTCTCTGGTTCCTCATCGTGGTCTTTACCACATTGCATTGCAGTCATCTGTTTATTAGATTGTGGGATCCATGAAAGCTCAGCTGTGATTGTTTATCTTCGTTTCCCAGCAGAGGTGTCCAGTGAATGCTGAATGAGGAAGGGCCTTTAGAACTGAGCTATAGGGGATGGGTGGGATAAGAGGAGGTGGTGCAGGGGCGGCAGAAGGGAGTCCAATGAAAGAAGCTCCAACCCACCTTCATATCCAAGACCCGCCAAGTGTCTGCTGTGATAAAGTGCACACTTGAGTCTGCCGATTGTGGGCACATCTCCCGGGGGAAGAGTGGTGGCACTGGAGGAACCTGGGGAGTCCGTGTGGCAAGTTCTAGGTTCAGGCTCGGGTATGGCCGCAGCAGCTGTGATGCCCAGTGAATCTGGGTGGGGAACTGAAGCAGGAAGGGGAAGAGAGGGAGGAACTGTTGGTCCTTGGATGTAGCCCAATCCCCGCCCCTGTGTGACAGGCCCGGAGAGCCCCTGGGCTGACGGGGTTGGGGGTGTAGGTGGGGGGTGGAGCTTAACAGCCAGCTGCCCCGGTCTAGCTCAGCAAGCCACTCCTACTCTGGTAGCCCTCTTCTCTGCAGACTGAAGCTTCGGTTCGTCTCCTGTTCTTCTACCAGCCGTCAGGCTGCCCTCCTTCCTCTATAATGTCCTCATCTTAGGTCCCCAGATTCAGAGACAACCTCAAGATGCCAGTCCTGCATCAGAAGAGGTTTTCCTCAGGCAAGCCCTTCCCTTCTTCCTCACACCCACCAGCACATACACATAGGACACAGGCAGTTTGTCTGTCCCCAAATTCAAAGACGGCTCTGGGCTGTCATTCGTTCATTCATGCATTCATTTATTCATTCATTCATTGTCTTTAGAGATGCCCATGGTGCATGTAGCTGGACACAGCTGTGGTGGTCTGGTCCTAGTCACTGCCTGTTTGGAAGTAGCCCAGCTATTTTTTGGCTTCTCTTCATGGACAATTTTCTCTCATTAATTATCTACATCTGCCTTGTTAATGTCATTACTCATTCACTCTTCAGTCTCCCCGACCTGGCTTCTGTCTGACCATGACTAAACCTAGTGCCTACATCGGTCCTTGTCCTAGTTCACCCTTTTCCCTTGAATGTCCTCTTCCCTGGTTCTCCTGCCATCCCTCTAGGTTTCTTCCCTCGGTCACCTTTGCTGGCTCTGCTCTCTTCACTCTGCATGCTCTAGCTCTATCCCCAGGCACGTTCATCCATTCTCATTGCCCTAAGGGCCATCAATATGGCAATGATTCCAAATCAATACCAAGCTGAGACTTCTCTCTGAGCTGCTCTATTCTGTTTCTCACTTAACAGCTCCACCTGGATACACTTCACATATATCCTGGAACAGCATGCCTGGAACAGCATGCCCCCAGACAGCTCCTCTCAGGTTTTCTGTTTATTTCTGTCTCTCTGTTTGCTTAGTTGAGAAACCTGGGGGTCGTTATTAATGCTCCTTTTCCCTCTCACATGCAGTCCACCATGGCATCCTTCTGATTCCGTCTCATATGTATTTTTTTTGCATCCGTCCACCTTTCTGTGTAATACCACTGTTCCCTGAAACACTGTGACCGCTTCCTAACTGGTCTTCCTGCCCCTGCCCCTGCTTCTAAACTGGCTTTCCATTTGTTTTCATTTGTTTGTAAATTGTATCATCTCTCCCTTCCTTTAGGGTAAGATCATCCATCCTTCCTTCCTTCCTTCCTCCCTTCCTTCCTTCCTTCCTTCCTTCCTTCCTTCCTTCCTTCCTTCCTTCCTTCCTTTCTTTTTTGTATTTTTGAGACAGGGTCTCCCCTTTAGTCCCAGCTAGCCTGGAGCTCTCTCTGTAGACCAGGCTGGCCTGGCTTTAAACTCACAGAGATCCACTCAAGTCTGCCTCCCAGAGTGCTGGGATTAAAGGTGTGCACCACCACACCAGGCCCTAAAGAGGTTCTTAGCGGCCATGTGGGTGCTGGGAATTGAACCCAGGTCCTCTGCAAGAGCAGTCAGTGTTTCCAACCGCTGAGCCATCTCTCCAGCCCCAAGATCATATTCTTAACATGCCCACAAGCTCTTTGTAATGTCATCTCTTCCCATTTGCTTCACTCAGCCGTTAATTCATTTTGCTTTAAGCACATGGTCCATCAGGTATGAGACTTCAGCCCCCTCCCTGAGCCTTGGGCTTTCCGTCCCCATTCTTGCTTACATTCCCTTTCCTTATCACTCAGTCAAGAATTTTCTTTCTCTTTGCTTCATATTTGTCTTCACAGTACTCCCCTGCCACCGATGGGTAATTATGTGTGTACTTATTACTTATAATACTTTTTTTAAACTATCTTCCGTCACCCCCCACCATCATTCCCCATCTCCATTTCCAGTGCTTGTGCAGAGTAGGCACTTAGTAAATAAATGTTTTGAATTTGTTACCAAATTCAATAAAGATAGATCATTCTTTATGGCAGGCTCATTGCTAAGTGCTAGGAATGGAAAAAATAAAATATCATGCCTGCCCTCAAGAACATTGCATGTGGAGGAAGCAGAGAAGTAATGAGAAAACTATAGTAGGTGAGGGCTCCAACGGAGGAAACACCCGGGGAAGATCTAACTCAGCCTTGGGAAGTCCCAGACGGCTTTCCTAAAGGGAGTTCCATTTACATGAAAGATAAGAAAACTTCAGCTAGACTGAGGAGAAGGAAGGTCACTGCCCAGAAGCAAAGAGTCACTGCTGGGCCCTGGGGGCCAGTTAGAAGCCTCTATTCTGCCCGGGGTGGGGGGGGTGGGGGGGGAGGTGGCACATGCCTTTAATCCTAGCAGTCAGTCCGGAGGAAGAGGTAGGCGGATCTTTGTTGAGTTCAAGGCCAGCCTGGTCTACAGAGTGAGTTCCAGGACAGCTGGGGCTACAGGGAGACCCTGTCTCGAAAAAGCCTTTATTCTCTGGACAGTGGAGGAGACTGAAGGAATCTAAAAGGAGAGATGGCAGGGTCAGGATCACTCTGGTTGGAAGACACAGGCTAGGAGAGCAGGATGCCAGTTTGGAAACTTGCTGCATCCCAGGAGAGAACTCAGAGTGGCCTGAGATGGGGGACTGCAACTCTGTGGTCTGAGATAAACAGTGCTTGGGCGGCATCCTCAACCTAATACTGATTGGGCTGGAAGAGTGTGGTCACAGGCACTTGTGCTGAGAGGAAAAAGAGACCTCTGCAGATAGTCAGAGGAGAGATGAGAGATGCTGCCTGGAAAGGCTCTTGGAGGCTGGGTGAGGAGACTGAGGAGGATGAGTGTTGAGTGTCAGTGAAAGCGGGGGGGGGGGTCCTGTAGTGTGCACTTGATATGCTCCCTGTTCTCAAAACAACATTTGAGGAAGGAATTCATATTTGCATAATTATGAATTAGAAATGGGGGCTTGAGGAGATGATAGGAACTATCCAGGGTCAGAGAGCTGGTGAGGGAGAGGCGGAAACTGAGCACATTGCTCAGGAGTCACTCAGCCCATGCGTTCTTCCACCACCACCCTGTCCTGTTCCTGGCAAGGAAGAAAGGGGCAGTTTCTGTGCAGGAGCTCCGGTGGGGAGAGGGAGGTCCGGCCTCTCTGCTGATGACCATTCCTTTGTACACAGGCTGCTGTGAGTGGTGGGAACCATCTGTGGTCACCATGGCGAAGAGGGAGGACAGCCCTGGCCCAGAGGTGCAGCCAATGGACAAGCAGTTCCTGGTGTGCAGCATCTGCCTGGATCGGTACCGGTGCCCTAAGGTTCTGCCTTGTCTGCATACCTTCTGTGAGAGGTGAGGAGGCCTACCGGGATGCTGCATGCCCTCCCCGAGAGGGAGGTGCATGTGACAACTTGGAATAAGTAAGGACAGTGTGCACACATGGGTGGGGGTAGGTGAATTCCAACCTGCCAAAGATGAGTTTGGTTGCAGTAATCTCCAACAGGACCAGAAACTGAACACTGTACCAGGGACCTCCCTAGAAATGGGCTTTGTCAGCCCCTTCCCAGACCACATCAGAGGGGAAATCAGACAGTACAGAGACGGAGACTCCCAACCAGCATTGGTACCAGGGGAATTTGTGCCTGACTGGTGGATATTTGAAGCTAGATTTGTCCTTCTCTGCCTGTTCTTTGTCACACAGTGAAGGCAGCACTGCCCCCACCGCCTCTAGGCTTCTGCTCATCATGCCTTTATTCTACAAATGTTTGTTTATTTATTTATTTATTTTAAAATGTTTATTTACTTAATATTTTATTGTTTTTATTTTTTGTGTATGAGTGTATTGCCTGGGTGTGTGTAAGTGCACCTGTGTCATGCAGTGCCCATGTAGGACAGAAGAGGGCATCAGATCTCCTGGAGCTGGAGTTATAAGTGGTTGTTAGCCACCCTTCAGGTGCTGGGAATCAAATCCAGGTCCTCTGCAAGAGTGGCCAGTGTTCTTAACCACTGAACTGTCTTTTCAGCCCCCAAATCTTTAGTTTTTGAACAACTACTATGTGTCAGGCCCTGACTTAGTCATTGGGTATTCAGTGACAAGCAAAAATAGAGAGGATCTTTATGATTAAAGAGTTGAGTGAGGTAGCTAGTAATCTATCTATATATCTATGTATCTATACACACACACACACACACATATATGTATGTATACACACACACACATATATAAAGTGCTGGAAATAAAATGCTAATATGAGAGCTTAGCGTGTGCAATCCATTACAGTTTGGGGAATCAGGGTGCATTCTTGAGGATTAAAAGGAATTTTGTAGGTAAAGGGAGTTCCAGAGCAGGTGAGGCAGAATGGAGAACTTAACAGGCCTCGTAGATGAAGGAATGTGTTGGGTAAGAGGGCCTAAAAGGAGCCCTGTGTGGGTGGAGCAGAGGGAGCCTGCATGAAAGCAGTCTGCAGTGAACCTGGACAAGGAGGTGGGCAGTGTGAGGCCATTAGGAAATTTCGTCTTCCCCTACCCAGGGTTTTCTGTGTGATCCCAACTGCATTTCGACAGCATTCTCTCTGGCCTCGTATCTCATGGGCTGTCTTGGATGTTCTGGTCTCTGGGTCTTCTCACCGTAGCCTCTGTACGGACCTTCTGTCTGCCTCCTGCTTCCTCCGAACCTGGTTCTCTGCATAGGGCCTACTTCCTTGACAGCCCTGCTCTTTGAGAGTCTAGCTGTAGTGCCTTCTCCCCTTTTATCAGTGGGCAAAGGTCTTGGCCTTCCAGCCCATTCAGGTTCTTCCATCAACTGAGGGTCTCACTACCCATTTATGCCTTGGTTTACCCTTAACTTCATCTGGGAACATCCTCTACTTTGCCTGAGTAGTTCTCTCCTAACCACCACCTTGGACTTGTCATCTGTTACCTGGAAATAGTACTTTCTAAGTGATTTACACCCCCTGAGTTACTTAATCTTCATATAGGATGCATTATTTTTTCTCATGAATGTGTGTGTAGTGTATGTGTGGGTGCATGCATGTGAGTGTGTGGGTCGATGAGTCCATGTGTGCTCCTGTGGAGAAGATGTCAGATGGAATGTTAACTGGAAGCTCACTGTTTTGGCCAGGCTGGCTAGCCACTGGGCCCCTAGAAGCTGCCTGCCTCTACCTTCCTCCAACCCATCTTTGGGCTAATAAGCCTGTGCAGCTGTGCCTGGCTTTTTATGTGGGTGCTGGAGATTCAAACTCAATCTTCATGCGTGCCCAGTAAGTGATCTGACCCACTGAACTATCTCCTCACCCCCAAAAGATATTATCCTCATTTTAGAGAGGAGGAAAATGAGGTTAAGTGTCACTAAGTACAAAATGTATCCAGGGATGTACAACGTGTAACTAGCTGAGGGCAGAATATGAGAAAAGAAGAAAGATGCAAGCAATAGAAAAATCTGTGCCTTAAGTGAACAAGCTGGGCGTGGTGGCGCATACCTTTAATCCTAGCACTGGGGAGGCAGAGGCAGGTGGATCTTTGTGAGTTCAAGGCCAGCCTGGTCTACAGAGTGAGTTCCAGGACAGCTGGGGCTACAGAGAGACCCTGTCTCGAAAAGAAGTAAACAAAGGGGGAAGGGGGGGAGGTGACACAGTGGATAAAAAGCACTGGCTTCTCTTGCAGAGGACACAGGTTCCCAGCACCCACATGGCAGCTAACAGTCCTCAGTAACTCCAGTTCCAGGAGATATACCACCCACTTCTGACATCCTCAGGCATTGCATGACATGGGTGCATTTACATACATGCAGGAAATACATTCATACACATAAAATAAAAATAATAAAATTAAATTAAAAAAACAGAAGTAAACAGAGCCAGGCCTGTGGGTGCAGGAGGAGGAGTCAGTGTGCATAGAGGAGTGAGGAGAGTGCATGAGGAGGAGTCAGTGTGCACAGAGGACTGAGGAGAGTGCAGGAGGAGGAGTCACTGTGCACAGAGGAGTGAGGAGAGTGCAGGAGGAGGGGTCACTGTGCACAGAGGAGTGAGGAGAGTGCAGGAGGAGGGGTCACTGTGCACAGAGGAGTGAGGAGAGTGCAGGAGGAGGAGTCAGTGTGCACAGAGGAGTGAGGAGAGTGCAGGAGGAGGAGTCAGTGTGCACAGAGGAGTGAGGAGAGTGCAGGAGGAGGAGTCAGTGTGCACAGAGGAGTGAGGAGAGTGCAGGAGGAGGAGTCAGTGTGCACAGAGGAGTGAGGAGAGTGCAGGAGGAGGAGTCAGTGTGCACAGAGGAGTGAGGAGAGTGCAGGAGGAGGAGTCAGTGTGCACAGAGGAGTGAGGAGAGTGCAGGAGGAGGAGTCAGTGTGCACAGAGGAGTGAGGAGAGTGCAGGAGGAGGAGTCAGTGTGCACAGAGGAGTGAGGAGAGTGCAGGAGGAGGAGTCAGTGTGCACAGAGGAGTGAGGAGAGTGCAGGAGGAGGAGTCAGTGTGCACAGAGGAGTGAGGAGAGTGCAGGAGGAGGAGTCAGTGTGCACAGAGGAGTGAGGAGAGTGCAGGAGGAGGAGTCAGTGTGCACAGAGGAGTGAGGAGAGTGCAGGAGGAGGAGTCAGTGTGCACAGAGGAGTGAGGAGAGTGCAGGAGGAGGAGTCAGTGTGCACAGAGGAGTGAGGAGAGTGCAGGAGGAGGAGTCAGTGTGCACAGAGGAGTGAGGAGAGTGCAGGAGGAGGAGTCAGTGTGCACAGAGGAGTGAGGAGAGTGCAGGAGGAGGAGTCAGTGTGCACAGAGGAGTGAGGAGAGTGCAGGAGGAGGAGTCAGTGTGCACAGAGGAGTGAGGAGAGTGCAGGAGGAGGAGTCAGTGTGCACAGAGGAGTGAGGAGAGTGCAGGAGGAGGAGTCAGTGTGCACAGAGGAGTGAGGAGAGTGCAGGAGGAGGAGTCAGTGTGCACAGAGGAGTGAGGAGAGTGCAGGAGGAGGAGTCAGTGTGCACAGAGGAGTGAGGAGAGTGCAGGAGGAGGAGTCAGTGTGCACAGAGGAGTGAGGAGAGTGCAGGAGGAGGAGTCAGTGTGCACAGAGGAGTGAGGAGAGTGCAGGAGGAGGAGTCAGTGTGCACAGAGGAGTGAGGAGAGTGCAGGAGGAGGAGTCAGTGTGCACAGAGGAGTGAGGAGAGTGCAGGAGGAGGAGTCAGTGTGCACAGAGGAGTGAGGAGAGTGCAGGAGGAGGAGTCAGTGTGCACAGAGGAGTGAGGAGAGTGCAGGAGGAGGAGTCAGTGTGCACAGAGGAGTGAGGAGAGTGCAGGAGGAGGAGTCAGTGTGCACAGAGGAGTGAGGAGAGTGCAGGAGGAGGAGTCAGTGTGCACAGAGGAGTGAGGAGAGTGCAGGAGGAGGAGTCAGTGTGCACAGAGGAGTGAGGAGAGTGCAGGAGGAGGAGTCAGTGTGCACAGAGGAGTGAGGAGAGTGCAGGAGGAGGAGTCAGTGTGCACAGAGGAGTGAGGAGAGTGCAGGAGGAGGAGTCAGTGTGCACAGAGGAGTGAGGAGAGTGCAGGAGGAGGAGTCAGTGTGCACAGAGGAGTGAGGAGAGTGCAGGAGGAGGAGTCAGTGTGCACAGAGGAGTGAGGAGAGTGCAGGAGGAGGAGTCAGTGTGCACAGAGGAGTGAGGAGAGTGCAGGAGGAGGAGTCAGTGTGCACAGAGGAGTGAGGAGAGTGCAGGAGGAGGAGTCAGTGTGCACAGAGGAGTGAGGAGAGTGCAGGAGGAGGAGTCAGTGTGCACAGAGGAGTGAGGAGAGTGCAGGAGGAGGAGTCAGTGTGCACAGAGGAGTGAGGAGAGTGCAGGAGGAGGAGTCAGTGTGCACAGAGGAGTGAGGAGAGTGCAGGAGGAGGAGTCAGTGTGCACAGAGGAGTGAGGAGAGAGCAGGAGGAGGAGTCAGTGTGCACAGAGGAGTGAGGAGAGTGCAGGAGGAGGAGTCAGTGTGCACAGAGGAGTGAGGAGAGAGCAGGAGGAGGAGTCAGTGTGCACAGAGGAGTGAGGAGTCAGTGTGCACAGAAGACTGAGGAGAGTGCAGGAGGAGGAGGAGTCAGTGTGCACAGAGGACTGAGGAGAGAGCAGGAGGTGGAGTCAGTGTGCACAGAGGAGTGAGGAGAGAGCAGGAGGAGGAGTCAGTGTGCACAGAGGACTGAGGAGAGAGCAGGAGGAGTCAGTGTGCACAGAGGACTGAGGAGACAGCAGGAGGAGGAGTCAGTGTGCACAGAGGAGTGAGGAGAGAGCAGGAGGAGGAGTGGGAGAGAGCTGTGAGGCTGGCCTCGAACCTGTGTCCCGCATGCTCTCATTATGGGCTCTATTGCATTTTAGAGGAACAAGAGAAGAAACAGAACCGGTTGGAAATAGTCTAATCCAGGCATGGTCAGCACACAGGAGGTGGTTATTGATGAACTAATTGCAGGAGAAGAGCTAATGTAGTAGGAAGAGAGTGCTAGGGGACAGATTGGGGCAGATTTCATTTGAAGAAGTGACAGTTGATGAGATGGGGGTGGGCACATGGGAGTGGACAGAGGAGGTGAGGGATGGAAAAGTTCGTGGTGGGTCATCTGGTAGATTTCAGAGCCCCTGAGAATGCTGGCTGTGTGTGTGTGTGTGTGTGTGTGCGCGCGCGCTGACAGAAGAGAATGAGCCAGGAGGATTTCAGCAAATGGGGGAGAAGCTCTTAGGTCAGCGGAGACGGTAACAAGAGGGGGTGGTACACACAGAAGGCATGAGCTTCAAGGGAGCTATAGACAAGCAGAATGTTCCAGTTGGGAAGAGGGAGGACTCAGCAGTACCTTCTGGCCCTAAGGAATGTGGAGCACGAAACAGAAACCACTGTCTACTTGAGGGGACCGCAGGGGAAAGTAGGTCACAGTGAAATCAGTTAATGTTTGTAAAGCACTTGAGATCATGCCTGGCAAGCAGTGTGTGTTACATTTTAATTAAGACCAAAAGGTATAGGGAGGATTCAGCCCATGTCTGTTCCTAGCAAGCGTCCTCCCCCACCTCTCCAGTACCTAACCCCGGCCACAGGCCACCGCTTCTCCCACCCCTCCCACCTTCACCTGCGGTCCATCCTGCCTGAGGCAACTTAGGCGCCCTTGTTCTGACTTCACTGACATACCATGCACCTCTAAGTCTGCCTTTTCTGTGTCCCTTACCTCCATCAGAGGATGGAGTCCATGCCTCCTCTTCAGGCCGACTAAGTCACTCCCATCCCCAAGACTTTGTTGTATTGGTTTTCTAATCTCTTCCAAATTCTCTCTACTTCTTTCTTTTCAGCTTGGAAATAAGGTCAAAATTCCCATTCTGCTTGGCTGGGGATGTTTCCCAGTGGTAGACTGGGTTCTATCCCCAGCACTGCAAACATAGTTTCCCCTTATAAATAGTGAAAAACTGTTCCCCGTCTCGTATAGCACCATGCGGTCCTTCAGCTCCCTTCTCGTTCCGCTGTCCGGTGTCCGCTCCGCTCTCCACCTTGCATCAGTCAGGTTCTCGGTCCATCGTTCCCGTTGCTGTTTTCTCCACAGAGAAGAAAAGTGTCCTCAAGTTGCCAAATGCAATGGGTGCTTTGCGCGCCTCAGCCGCTTCCCAGCCTAGTGACTCATTCGCTTCTTCCACACTCACTCGGCTGCCCTGACACTGTCACTCTTCCGGCCTCTCTGCCCACCCCCACTACCCTCCTCATTCATGTTTGCTAAATTCTGTCCCCCCGTCTTATCCCTGTCCACACTTTAGCTGATCTCATCCCTTCTCTTGTCATCCCCATCTCTGTCTCTAACCTGCCTTCTGCCCAGAACTGCTCCTCTGTGTTTCTCATTTTGATGAATGTCACCATCATTCTCTCAGGGGTCTGAGCTAGGATGTCATGAGCCAATTAAGCCTGGTTTCTTCTTCTCCATTCCTTCTCTGTCCCCTCTTCGTCCTCCTCTGGCTGACCTGGAACTCAGATATTTGCCTGTGTCTGCCTCCCAAGGGCTGGGATTAAAGAGGAGTACTACCGTGAATAGCTTACTCCCTTTATCTAGCCATCCTCCTCCTAGTTCTTCTCCTCCTCCTTCTCCTCCTCCTCCTCCTCCTTGAAATTGAGGCATTCTTCACATTCTTCCTCTAGACTGCTGAAATGACAGGCATGTGCCACTATGCCCAGCCAAGATTTTTTCTCACCTATACCCTAAATCCAGGTCTCTTTTGTCGCCTGCCTAGATTATTATGAGAGGATACTGGTTAAGCACAAACTTGCTTTGCATTTAAATCCGGGCTCCTGTGCTCAGTAGCTGGCTTACTTCAGACCACTCACCTTTTCTGAGCCTCCTCATGCAAAGTACACATATGTCCTTAGTAAATGGCAACTATGTGACGGCGCTACTGCCATGTCTACTGGCTTGTGCCCTTCAGATTTACCCTCCATGCTGGGGGAAGAGGAGCTTGATGAGATGCAGTCAGCTGTAGCTGCCTGCCGCTGCAGGGCTTCACTGCCAAGCCCTTGACTTCTCTCGCCATTCCTTGCCCTGGACTCTGTCTCCCATCAGGCCAAAGTGCTTCTCGTTCCCTGCTTACCAGCTGTTGCTCCTGTAGCCCTCTGTGCCTGAACATCCTCTTCTTCTCCCTGCACCTTTCACTGCTCAGCAATCTGTTCACACAGATTCCTGTTACATTCCCTCTGAAGCCTTATCTGGCCTCTTCTCCATTCACCAGAGCCAGGTGCATTGCCTCATGACCACATTCACTGTGTTCCTAAGTAATACTAGTAGCTTAGCCCATATAGTGCTTTGGTGGGCCAGGCATTTTACATTTAATCCTCCTTACATGGAGGCAAGGCTTTACATTTAATCCTCTTACTGTGAGTTCTGCACTGTCTCCATCTTATAAGGGAAGACTCCTTGGCCCATGAAAGTAACTTCTCAGGGGTCACACACTGTAATGGGTCCTCGATTAAGGAATTGAAGCTAGGTACCACAGTTGAAGGGCCCAAGCCTTTAATCATCATGCTGTTAACATCTTTGAGGTCTCTATTTCTGTGTCTTTTTTATTTTTTTCTTCTGAAGACTAGAACTATTTTAAGGACTGGCACTGTGCTTTATTTTTTATCCCCAGAGCTTGGCACAAATTTGGTGAGAATAGGCAGTCAGTAAATGTTTAATGAGTTAAAGGGGACAGGAGTAAAGGGATGGGACCTGGTTACATATTTTTTTGAGGTTTGGTAAACACCTGTGAAAGGTGAGCCTGTGTTTGTTCACACTGAGGAATGTAGACATATCTGTTCTCAGAGAGGCCAGGGACATGTTTCTACTCAGTCCTCAGAGGCCTTTTAACACCTGCTTGTACATGAGGCGTGTGCGCGCGCACTAGAGAAGCTCAGAATGAAATATGGTACACCTGTAAAGAAGGCGTTTTCAGGGGCTGGGGAGATGGCTCAGCAGTTAAGAGCACTGGCTGCTCTTGCAGAGGACCTGGTTCAGTTCCCAACATGCACATAGTGGCTAACAACCATCCTAACTCCAGTTCCAGGGGATCCACTGCCTTCTTCTGACCTCTGTGAGCACTGACTACATGACGTGGGTGCACTTACATATATGCAGGCAATACACTCATACACATAAAAATAACAAAATAAGGGGTTGGAGAGATGGCTCAGTGGTTAAGAGCACTGACTGCTCTTGCAGACCACCCAGGTTCGATTCCCAGCACCCATATGGTGGCTAAGAACCATCTTTAACTCCAGTTCCAAGGGAATCCGACACCGTCTTCTGACCTCCGCAGCACTGCACAACACAGGTGCACCTACTTACATGCAGACAGTACACTCATACACATAAAATAAGTAAAATTAAAAAATAGTAAAATATTTATAAAGTTAAAATAGGGGCTAGAGAGATTGCTCAGTGGTTAAGAGCACTGGCTGTTCTTGCAGAAGACCAGAGTTTGAATCCTAGTACCCACATGGTGGCTAACAACCATCCATAACTCCAGTTCCAGGAGCTCCGACACCCTCTTCTGTCCTCCACAGGTGCTGCATGACACACATACACTTATATACATGCAGCCATTAAACTCATACATACAAAAATAAATAAAAAGGAGTTAGGAACTTATTGGGGGGTCTCATGCTCTGCCTTTGACTCTGTCTCCTTGCCCAGATGCCTCCAGAACTACATCCCTGCCCAGAGCCTGACACTGTCCTGTCCCGTGTGCCGGCAGACATCTATCCTCCCCGAGCAGGGTGTCTCTGCCCTGCAAAACAACTTCTTCATCAGCAGCCTCATGGAGGCCATGCAGCAGGCACCTGATGGGGCCCACGACCCCGAGGACCCCCACCCCCTCAGCGCAGTGGCTGGCCGCCCTCTCTCCTGCCCCAACCATGAAGGCAAGGTGGGCCCAAGCGAGGCCCAGTGAGGCCAGGACTTGGGGTGGGAGGAGAAGGAGAAGTGATGAGGGTTGGGTGGCCGGGGGCGAGGTCTTCTCTGGTAGCAAAGAGGACTGAAGGGACTGGGGCAAAGAAGTGTATTGTCTAGCTGTTGCCTCATGGGAGTCCTTGTACCGCCAGACTATGGAGTTTTACTGTGAGGCCTGTGAGACCGCCATGTGTGGTGAGTGCCGCGCAGGGGAGCACCGGGAGCACGGCACTGTGCTGCTGCGGGATGTGGTGGAGCAGCACAAGGCAGCCCTGCAGCGCCAGCTTGAGGCTGTGCGTGGCCGGTAGGCATCCAGTGGGGACCTGGGCTGGTGGGGCAGGGAAGGGGCCCTGGGAAGTAGAAAGAAAGGGCAGGGGAAGGGCAGAAATGGAAGGGTCAGGGAGGCCACAAGTGGGGAATCTTCCAGAGGGCAGTAGTGATCTGCCCTCCTCCCCCTGCCTTGCGACCCTGGTATGAAATGTTTCCCCCCACCAGACTGCCACAGCTGTCTGCAGCTATCGCCTTAGTGGGGGGCATCAGCCAGCAGCTGCAAGAGCGCAAGGCAGAGGCCCTGGCGCAGATCAGCGCAGCGTTCGAGGACCTGGAGCAAGCCCTTCACCAGCGCAAGCAGGCTCTGGTCAGCGACCTGGAGAGTATCTGTGGGGCCAAGCAGAAGGTGGGTCGGCTCACCTTCCCCAAGAGTGGTGTGTGACGAGACGGTCTGACTGCTTCCATTGCCTCCATCAGCCCTTCCTTTTCTCCAGCCATTTTTCTGCCTCTTGACATGGCCTGCAGTTGGTCCGGCCATCTTCCTATCCACCTGCTCCTTCTCTTCTTTCCTGCTGTAGGCTGCTACACTAGCGCATCAGTCATCGCAGTCTGTACACCCACTCCTCCCCTTCTTCCTCAACAGGTGCTGCAGACACAGCTAGACACACTGCGTCAAGGGCAGGAGCACATTGGGAGCAGCTGCAGCTTCGCGGAGCAGGCGCTGCGCCTGGGCTCTGCCCCGGAGGTACTGTTAGTGAGAAAGCACATGCGAGAGAGGCTGGCAGCATTGGCAGCTCAGGCCTTCCCCGAAAGGCCACACGAGAATGCACAGCTGGAACTGGTCCTCGAAGTCGATGGGTTGAGGAGATCGGTGCTCAATCTGGGTGCACTGCTTACCACCAGTGCCACTGCACATGAGACGGTGGCCACCGGCGAGGGCCTGCGCCAGGCACTGGTGGGCCAGCCTGCTTCACTAACCGTTACCACCAAGGACAAGGATGGGCGACTTGTGCGCACTGGTAGTGCAGAGCTGCGTGCAGATATCACTGGCCCTGATGGCACACGCCTTCCCGTGCCCGTGGTGGACCACAAGAATGGCACGTATGAGTTGGTGTACACCGCCCGCACAGAAGGCGAGCTACTCCTCTCGGTGCTGCTCTATGGACAGCCAGTGCGTGGAAGCCCCTTTCGAGTGCGTGCCCTGAGACCTGGGGACCTGCCACCTTCCCCGGATGATGTGAAGCGCCGGGTCAAGTCTCCTGGTGGTCCCGGCAGCCATGTGCGCCAGAAGGCAGTGCGTAGACCCAGCTCCATGTACAGCACGGGTGGGAAACGGAAGGACAACCCAATTGAGGATGAACTCGTCTTCCGTGTTGGTACAGAGGGTCAAGGGCAGAACCAGATGAGGGCTAACTAGGGTCTTATAGGGCTAGAGATGGGGCTGGTGGGGGCTGGTTCAGGCGGGAGGATGGGTGAGGAGGGGAGGGAGATTCCAACAGATCTCAGAGTTCATTCTTGTTTCCCTTCCCATCCTTTACCCACAGGCAGCCGTGGAAGGGAGAAGGGCGAATTCACCAATTTACAAGGTGTATCTGCAGCTAGCAGCGGTCGCATAGTGGTAGCAGATAGCAACAACCAGTGTATCCAGGTAAGTCCTTTTACTGGGCTCTTTCAACACCAGAAAGGATTCAAAAGCTACAAGCTACAGCCTCCTGAACAAAGCAGTATGTGTACAGGTCACTATCTGTAAGATGAAACTCACAGATAGTACATTCATCAAAGAGCAGTGAAAAATGTGCTTCCTGCCCCTCAGGCCAAAATAGTAGCAGGACCTTCAGTCAGGAGCCAGGGTTCCTGTGTTTGTGGGTGGCCTCTGCCTCCCAGGCCAGGCTCCAGCCATGGGAGCTCTGAGGCCCTAAGGATCGGCTCCTTCTCTTTTCTCTTCTTGAGCCTCCTGCTGGCTGGCCTACTTCTTTAGTGTTCTCCATGCAGGTCTGCCCTCCCTTGCTATCGTCCACATACCAACCTGGCTCCAGAGTGTATGTTATCTGTCTGGAGTCGCTGCAATCATCTAGTTGGCCAGACAGTTAAAAGGGACTGCCTTTCAGCAGCTGGAGAGAGGGTGGAGAGCGGCCTTGGTGGTGCTGCACCTGCCTCTCTTTTCTTTGGGCCACACACAGCCACACTGTGCTCCTGCTCTCTGTTGTACCCACAGGAACAGCTTTCCTTCTCTGCACCGCTCACAGTAATCCCCGAGCCTAGTACAGTGGGCTTGAATGTGGTGGATTTTGCAGCCCGCAAAGAGCTTAGGCTTCTGAAACCAGATACCTGGGCTTGAATCCTGGCTCTCCAGCTCTAACAAGTCATGTGACCTCTTTGAGCTATAGTTAACACGTGTAAAATTAGGAAAAGCACACCTTAGGGTTGCTGGGACTATTAAATGATGTAATGTACTATACCTGACACGTAGTGAACTTTCTAGTGTTAGCCGTTGTTAGGAGTATCATTGTCCAGGTGGAGACTGTAAACAAAGGCAAGGAGGTGAAGTGCTGGAGGGAGTGGTTCTGAGAACTGGAGATCCCAGTTGGGCCGCAGGTGGCCGGCTGTTAGGGACTGGAGTGGCTGAGGTCAAACTGGAAATGGTTTTGGAACAGTTCTGTGGAATTGATTAGCTTCTGTGCACTTCAGTTCTTAGAAGCATATTACTGGGCAGCCAGACCTTTCCCTGAAGATTCTTACTTTGCAAAGCCTGTACTCTACATTTTCAGTTTCCTGACCCTCCTGTTAGTCATGTCATGACTACACTTCCGCTAAGCCCTTTCCCATCACCTTCAGCAGCTCTACAACCCCAGTCTACCTAGCAGGCTAAAGGTTTGAGAAGCTCTTCTCGGACCAGATTCTCAGGCCCGTCAATCGCTTTTATTCCTGCCCCTTTTTCTAAGGGCAGAAGAACAGAAATGGCCCAGAAGGCATTTGGGCCAAGGCTAGATGAGGAGGGGGTGCTTGGGAGTTCAGGGGTAGAATTAGGGCTGTACTTAGGAAAACCTTACACCTTCCCAACTCCTCCTAGGCCAGGAATGCTAAGTACAAAAAATTGAGATTTGGGAACACCTGTCCAATTGTACCCACACCTGGGAAGTCACGCACACAGAAAAGCAGGTGCTACCTTGACCCGTGGGTGAGGGGCTGTGCTTAGCCAATTTTGTTCAGGTGAAAAATCAAAGGAGAGGCTTGACTTAGCCCTGTCTCCCACACACCTGTTATTCCTGCAGCAACTCTCCTTGCTTCCGTTCTCATGCCCACCCTGACACCAGGGCTGCTAGAAGCCTGGTTCTCAAGTTCCAAGGCTATGAATGTTTGCTTCTATTACTGTGCACTTCTCAGGGCTTATGGGCCCAGCTCCAATGTAGAGTGTGATTCCCCAACTTTGCTCATGAGGCTTGGGGTTCCTGTGAGCCTTTCCTTCTTTGGATTCTTCTGTGGAAGAATCATGAGTCAGACTGGAACCATGCTGACAGAGCACAAACAAAACAAAACAAAAAACCTTTGTGATTTCAAATGAAGAATTGGATTTGTAAATATTCTAGCACTGTAGCATTGTGCTAGTCCAAAACGTTTGTCAGCTCTTCCATGAAAACATCTTTCTCTTCAGGCAGCACTAACCACATTCTTCTCTGCGGGATCATAACTTTTCTGCAATCACTGGTTTGGTTTGTTGTTTCTGTAATGTTACTTTATTTCATTTCCATCCTCTCCAGAGATCTTTGAAGTTAGAGAGCTACTTAATGCTGCTGTGGTACAGAAGAGAGAAGTAAGGGCCAGAGATTCTACCAGATATAAAAGGATTTATTTATTTATTTATTTATTTTTGAATTTACTTTTTATTTTGTTTTTAGTGTATGAGTGTACTGTCTGCATATAGGTTTGTACACCCATGTTGTGCGATGCCGAGGAGGTCAGAAGAGGGTGTCGGATTCCCCTGGAACTGGAGTTAAAGACGGTTCTCAGCCAGGTCCTCTGCAAGAGCAATCGGTGCTCTCAACTGCTAGGCCATCTCTCCAGCCCCCACAAAAGTATTTAAAGGAAACAAGCACAGCAGTTTCTGATGAGCTATTATTGACTATCAAGGGAGAGACTGGGATGGAGAACGGTGGGACTTGGTGGGTTGGGAGGAAGGTGTTTCCGTTAAGGAGCAGGCAGGCCTGGTTTTAAGCTAATGAGTTCACTTCTGTCCATGTTGAGTTTTGAGACCGCTGTGTGGCATCCAAATGGATCTAGCCATCCGGTTCTGGTCTAAGACTGAACTGGGGATTCTTGTGTTGCTTGAATGTCTGCTGGGTGCTAGAAGCTACAGGCGGTGCTGAAAATGCAGCAGTGGATAAGACGATGCAGTCCCTTATGCAGGGCTTGGACCTTTTCGAAGGGCATGGATCTTTAGCCACAAAGTGGTAGCTGCTGTGAAGAGAGCTATGAAGTATGTTCTGTAGGGCCCTGACTTTACATGCGTATACGGATTTGAAGAGCGGTTAAGAGCGCCGACCGCTCTTGCAGAGGACCCGAGTTCGATCCCCAGCACCCACATGGCGGCCGAGAACTGTCCAAAACTCCAATTCCAGGAGAACTCCAGTTCCAGGGGAATCCTATACCCTCTTCTGACCTCCACGGCATTGCACGACTTGGGTGCACAAACTTTCAGGCAGATAGTACATTCATACACATACAGAATAAATAAAATTAACAAAAGTAAAAAATAAAAAAAAGTGAAAGAAGTGACTGGGAATTCTGGGAATCCAGGTATAATAAGGGGTCTGAGAAAGGATGGAAAGAATGAGTTTTTCCAAACCCTCCTCCGCTGTTGAGTGTGAACTGCCAGGGTGGCAGCAGGGGTGCACCGACCCAAACTCACTGTGGGTCTGCTGTCTTTCAGTGCCCCTCACTCTGCGCCGTGCCTAGTAGCACCTCCCTTCTTCCGCTGACAGTGCTTACCTGAAACAGAGGACTAGTGCAGAGCCTAGGTGCTGTGCTGGTGATCAAGTGAGGCCTTGCTAGGAGGTCCACATTGGGAGGGCGTGATGTGTTGTAGTCCATGAGGCTAGGAGACAGAGCCACCTGTGGCTCGGCCCACCAAGGACAGAGCAGGTCTGTATTGAAGAGTGAAGCCAAGGCCCAGACCTTGAACTCTCCTTTGTGGCTTCTAGCTCTGATTCACCTTGTGTTCCCAGAGGCTCTAAAAGGACTGAGTTTATAAGAAAAGTGCAATGAATAATGTTTTGGCTGTTAAGAAGCTAGAAGGCTTAGTTGAAGAGAAAAAGAAGATTAAGGACTGGAGAGAAGGTTAAGAGCACTGACTGCTCTTGCAGAGGACCTGGGTTGATTCCCAGCACCCACATGGCGGCTAAGAACCCTCTTTAAGCTGGGAGCGGTGGCACACGCCTTTAATCCTAGCACTCAGGAGCAGAGGCAGGTGGATCTCTGTGAGTTCAAGGCCAGCCTGGTCTACAGAGTAGTTCCAGGCTAGCTGGGGCTATAGGGAGACCCTGTCTCAAAAAGACCAAAAAAAAAAAAAAAATGATTAAAGGTGCTTCAGGATAGAGAGATCTTAGCACCTTGGGAGGCTAAGGTGGAGGGAGCAGAAGGGGAGAAGAAAGCTCGCTTTGTCAGGCCTGTAACCGGAATGGACCGGTCCTGCTGCCCTTTCTCCTCTCACCTCTCCCATTCCAGTCTGCTACAAAGTCCTGCTGAGCCTTCTTCCTAGATGATCTCTCTTGAATCCGTCTACTTCCCTCTAGCCTGCTTCCTTGGTCCAAACTGTCCTCGTTTCTCATCCGGGTTCCTGCTACAGCCACGGACTGGCTGGCTAGCTTCCAGTCAGGACTCGGGCACCTTTCTGTAAAAGCAGATCTCATCTTCTCACTTCCCTGGCCAGAAATTTTCAGTGACTAAAATGTGACTCTTGTTGTCCACCTGGGTGCCATGCTCCAGCCGCACTGGCAAGGTCCTCAGGTGGCCCATGCTGGACTCTGCCTTGCATGCTGTCCTGGCTGGGCCGTCGGTTGGCATCCTTTCTGGCTGTTAGCTCAGATGTCGACCCCTCTTGGTGCCTCTCCCCCATTCCCCTGGCCCCTCTTGTATTCTCATGGTTGCTTACACACCCCCTCTGCATGTCCCCTAAGGTAGCACTCACGTGATTCCTCTGTACCCCTGGCGTGCTGCTGTCAGTGAGTGCTTGTTGAGTGGCTGAGCAAATGGGATCCTGCTCAGGACCCAGCTCCTTCCCTCTGCGCCCACAGTGTCTCCCCTCCTCCCCGCTCCCTCCCTTGCTCCTCTGCCCCAGGTGTTCTCCAATGAGGGCCAGTTCAAGTTCCGATTTGGGGTGCGTGGGCGCTCACCTGGACAGCTGCAGCGTCCCACAGGTGTGGCAGTGGACACCAATGGAGACATTATCGTGGCAGATTATGACAACCGTTGGGTCAGCATCTTCTCCCCTGAGGGCAAGTTCAAGGTGAGAGGCCTGCGCTTGCTGAACCCAGCTCACTCTTGCGGCTGATCCTTTAGTGCCTCCTGGTGCTCAGGGCCTGACCTGGTTCATCACCAGTCTGAGGTTCTGCTTTGATAACAGGCCAGGATTTCCTCCCCTGCTAGGCAGGATTAAAGATCCTCATGTATCCCCTTCCTCCAGACGAAGATCGGAGCCGGCCGCCTCATGGGACCCAAGGGAGTGGCCGTAGACCGGAATGGACACATCATTGTCGTGGACAACAAGTCTTGCTGTGTCTTCACCTTCCAGCCCAATGGCAAACTGGTTGGACGTTTTGGGGGCCGTGGGGCCACTGATCGCCACTTTGCAGGTACGAGAGAACAGCTCCATGATCCACACTGATACCTTGGTCCTGGGGAATCTGGATAGCCCAGCTCTAAATACTCCTATATCCTAACCCTCCACTTCCCAGTACACTAGTCCAATCAGCCTGTCTCACTCCGCCCAGAGCCCCTTCCCCTTTCCTGACACCCTGGCTATAGCATTCCACGTGCTCTTGCTCATCTTAGCCCCTCAGCTTAATGCCCTAAAGACCTATTTCTGTTTTCAGGGCCTCATTTTGTGGCTGTAAACAACAAGAATGAGATCGTAGTGACGGACTTCCATAACCATTCAGTGAAGGTCAGTGTCCTCCCTCCATGGTCATGGTCCAGTGTCCGTCCCTTCCTCTTCCACAAAGCTCCTTTCTCCTTCTCTCTTTTTCCCCCTTGAAATCATTCAGTCATTAAACCGATAAAGTTTATGGCTTGGCTCCTTTGTCCAAGGCATTGTGCTAGAAGCTGGGGGTTCAGTGCTAAACAAAGCAAATGCATTCCTTGGTTATAGTCCATTGGGGAAGTGGAGATAACCAAGCAGTTGCAGTACCAGGGTGAACAGAAAGAAGCATTTGACCCAGGGAAGACCTGAAACCCCAGTAGGAATTAACCAGAAGGCAGAGAATGAGGGGGTTTCAGGAGAGGACACAGGAGAGGCCAGGTGTGATGGATTACATACACTTGTAATCCAGCACTTGGGAGGCAGAGGCAGAAGGATCCAGAGTTCAAGGTATCTACATAGTGAGTTCAAGATCAGCCTGGGATAGTGAGACCCTGTCTCAAAACAAAACAAACAAATAGAAAGATACAGGAGAAGACAGGGAGTGGGAGGTGGTCAGCATTATGCTGTGTTCCAGAAACCACTAGGAGAAGGCCGGTACAATGTTAGGATGAGACCCATGTGCCTGCAAAGGGGCTGGGTTGGCGTCCTCCCAAGATGTTCGGGGAGTGCTTGAGGGTTTTCAGGCAGTGGCGTGATGAACCCAACCCTGGTGTGTCTTAGAAATGTCCCTGTGACTATGGCAGCATTAGAGGCAGGAAGATCAGTTTTTTGCAGTTGCCTAGATAAGAAATGATGAGACCCTAAACTGAGACAGGTGTGGCAGTATATGTAGGAGACAGATTGGAGACAGGGACTAAGCCAGGTGTGGCAGTACATGTAGGAGACAGATTGGAGACAGGGACTGAGCCAGGTGTGGCAGTACATGTAGGAGACAGATTGGAGACAGGGACTGAGCCAGGTGTGGCAGTATATGTAGGAGACAGATTAGAGACAGGGACTAAGCCAGGTGTAGCAGTACATGTAGGAGACAGATTGGAGACAGGGACTGAGCCAGGTGTGGCAGTATATATAGGAGACAGATTGGAGACAGGGACTGAGCCAGGTGTGGCAGTATATGTAGGAGACAGATTGGAGACAGGGACTGAGCCAGGTGTGGCAGTATATGTAGGAGACAGATTGGAGACAGGGACTGAGCCAGGTGTGGCAGTATATGTAGGAGACAGATTGGAGACAGGGACTGAGCCAGGTGTGGCAGTATGTGTAGGAGACAGATTGGACACAGGGACTGAGCCAGATGTGGCAGTATATGTAGGAGACAGATTGGAGACAGGGACTGAGACAGGTGTGGCAGTATATGTAGGAGACAGATTGGAGACAGGGACTGAGACAGGTGTGGAAGTATATGTAGGAGACAGATTGGAGACAGGTGTGGCAATATATGTAGGAGACAGATTGGAGACAGGGACTGAGCCAGGTGTGGCAGTACATTTGGGGAGACAGATTGGAGACAGGGACTGAGCCAGGTGTGGCAGTATATGTAGGAGACAGATTGGACACAGGGACTGAGACAGGTGTGGCAGTATGTGTAGGAGACAGATTGGAGACAGGATCAGGGTTGTGCTACTTTGTTGGCTGCCAAGCTGAGAGGAAGGTGGAATCCAGAGGGATTCATGCAGGGTAGCAGCAGTCACTGAGATAGAGACCTTGGAAGAACTGCTTTCCCAGGGAGACTGTGCTGGTAGGCTTGATGTGCTGCAAGGCCATCAACTGAAACAGCTGGTACGTAGTGGGATTGTTGAGTGTGACCCCTGGGAACCCCTGGGCTAAGCTGCAGACCCGGGTCCTCCCTGGAGCTCCACCACACCCTCCAAGGCCTTGCCCTCTGCCTGAGGTCAGGTCCCCAGTCCCTAGCCCCTTCCCCCACCAGGTATACAGCGCGGACGGGGAGTTCCTCTTCAAATTTGGTTCTCATGGCGAGGGAAACGGGCAGTTCAACGCCCCCACAGGAGTAGCTGTGGACTCCAATGGGAACATCATTGTGGCTGATTGGGGCAACAGCCGCATCCAGGTGAGTCAGGCCCGGGGATAAAGTGAGGCCGCCTGTTGTGCTGTGTCCCTGCCTAACAGCCTCTTTTCTGCCCGACTTCGCCTCCAGCTCCATTCTCCACTTCCTCCCCAGGTGTTCGACAGCTCGGGCTCCTTCCTGTCCTATATCAACACGTCTGCAGAACCATTGTATGGCCCACAGGGCTTGGCACTGACCTCGGATGGCCACGTGGTGGTGGCTGATGCCGGCAACCACTGCTTTAAGGCCTATCGCTACCTCCAGTAGCTGCACAGAGGCCCTGCCTGGCTCATGGAGGGACGGACACAGGGGTGATTGGACAAGAGGTCTGGCTGGGAGGTGGGCAGACCTGGCAGCACTGAATGTGGGCTGTGGGCGTGGTTGCGCCCAGTGCCCTCCCTCTCCTCCCCAACCCCACGGTTGCACTTTATTTATTCGGTTCTTGCTTTGGTGACTGGGTGGGCCCGGATCATGGTCCCACAGATGTGTGCAGAGCTTCACCTCCCCTTACACACCTCCCTCACGCCCTCAGTCAGGCTGCTCTGCCCCCCAGCCGGGGGCTCGAACAGCCTCTTCCTCCAAGACAGAAGTCCTTCTGGTTGTCTCCCTACCAGCCCATACACACTGACAGAGACAGCAATACCCCACCCCATATTAAATAAATGTCTTCGCCAAGGTGTTTTTGCTAGGTTCTTGTGGGGTGGGCCTCTTGAGCTGGGGTGCTGAGACCTGCTTTGAACTAAAAGATGGGCAAAGTAGGCAAGCAGTGGACCCTGCTTCTTCAACAGGTTGTGAGATTTTTTTCAAGAATATTGTTTTTTCTGTGATAATTTTATACATGTATACAATGTATCTTGATCATACTCAGTTCCTATTCCACCTGACTCACACAACATGTCCCACTCTTCCTCCTCCTCCTCCTCCTCCTCCTCCTCCTCCTCCTCCTCCTCCATCACCACCACCACCACCACCACCACCACCACCGGCGCCGCCACTGCCTTTAATAACCCACTGCATCCAATTCTGGGTTGTGATTATTTTGATACTTTAGGAGAGAAGAGAGTAAGAGAGAGTGGGAACCGAGTCACTTGCCAAACCCTTCTCTCTAGACCTTGCATATCTGAATGTCTAAGACAGGCCAGCTTGGAGCTCACTATGTAGACCAAGCTGGCCTCTGCCTCCTGAGGGTTGGGATTAAAGGTGTGCACCACCATGCCTGGCATGTATAGTCAGTTTTTTTTTTTTTTTTGCATATTGCCCTAGGGCTGCAAGTAGCAGGTCATGACTATTACCCAGAGGGTGGCCACAGCTGCAGGAAGAGAGCTTTTAGAGTATGAAAGCAATTCTTGAGGCTAGTCCAAGTAGAAGCTGGATGCTAGAGACTGGTTCAGTGGCAGAGCTCAGTCCCAAAACTGGACCCCTACCCCTTGCTATTGCTCTGTTCCAAGGTTGCTCCCCTTTCCCCACAGAGGAATGAGGGTTTTCACACCCTGTTCCTGGGGTCAAGTCTCTCAAAGTGGAACAGCTAATTCCAGAGACTGTTGAAGCCAGCATCAGTGACCTTGGAGGTAGGAACCATGACATTTCCCCCTCTACAACAGACTGAAGCTCAAGAGAAATAGGTCACATTGCTGATTGAAGAGCAGACTTGAAGCTACAGCTGTCATTCTCTTGCTGGTAAATTATAGCATCTTCATCCTGTGCTCCTTGCACCTAGCTAGTGACGGTTGGCAGAGAAAGTGCTCAAGATTTGAGGAATGATGGCCTTGAAAGGTTATGGGAGAGATCAAGACATTGTCCTGTATAACATAACTTTTGGGCCTAGATAGGAGGGACTGTGGGCCTGTAGAATGTTAGGAAGACTGCAAAGGTCAAGGGGTGCTACATGGGCCACATGGAAGCCTTGGTTATACTTACCACTCTGGGCCTTTCTGTCCCAATTGGTTGAAACCTGGTAGGGAGGTGGAGAGACAGATTTCCTGAAGGCTCTAGGGCAGTGTTCTTAAAGAGCCTGCTCATGTGGCTCTGATTATGAGAAGAGTTACTTAGCCCTGACCTGCAGAGGCAGTGTGTTCAGTTTCAGTGGAGTCTGTCCTAAGAACACTCAGCTGATGGTCTGTTCCTTCCCTCCATTGTGAGCAAAGCTCGAAGTTAGTACCTCTCAGTCTCTTAGAGTGCCTGAAGAAAGCAGAGGAAAATAAAATGACAATCTGGGTGACCTTCTTTGGGAGGGAAGCTCCAAATGGAGCATAGGTGGCTGGGCCTGACTTCTAGAGCCAGCAGTCTTCCTGTCACTTAAGACCTGTCTCAAAGTGAGGCCTACTTCCTCCTAGAGCCAGCCACATTGGGCATTTTCTAGTTCACATCTGGGGCCCAGGTAGCCATAAATGGTTACCTGACTAGAGGCCATGCCTTGACTCAGTAGGTAAGGCTTAAATGATCTTCACAGACTTGGGGCATCACTGCATAGTCTTTGTAGTGACAAAGTTATTCTGTGGTCCTGCATGAGCCAAGGTCCCGTTAGTTTACAGAGAGCTGTCTAGTGATCATCTAGATGGCTGTATGTGACCTGCAGGTCCATTCATTCATTACAGAATTGTTTCCTGGGCTCAGGACTGTTAGTCAGAAAGAGCAGTGGACCCTGGGAATATAAACAAAGATGGCCCCTCTCTGTGTTCAGTGGCAAACAAGACATGTTCATGAAAACTAAATGTGCAGTGACCATTTGAGTTCAGGTTTGAGGGAGAAGAAAGTGCCAGGGCAGAGATAGTATTAGACTGGGTGAAAAGGAGAAGCCTTTGTAGTCTGCAGGAGTAGAGGGTAAGCATGGGTTGGCTGTGTTCAGCAGTAGAAGCAGGAATTCCAAAGGTCCTGAGAGAGGAGGTCTTAGTGGGCTTGAGAATCTGAAGGAGGCCAAAGTGGTTTCAGGAAGGAAGGTGGTTAGAGAGAGGAAAAGAATCAATTTGAAGAGTTAGAGCTGAGTTGGATCATTTAATTAGGGCGAAATTTGGATTTGATTCAAAGTATAGCAGCAAAGCTCTGAAGAGCTAAACAATGGGGATGGCTGAGATGGCTGATGAAATGAGCTGGCAGCTGCCCCGGGGGGCAGGACGAGAAGAGAGGGCAGAAAAGAAAGTGATCAACATCTCTAAGCCTCCTCTCTTGAAGACATGGTCCTTAAAGTCCTCTACTACCTTCCTATTCTAGTCATGTGGTCCAAGGAAAACTTGGGCACCACCGGTGTGTGTGTGCAGCAATGTTTAGCACAGCTCTCTTTCTAATAGAAAAAAGATCCCAGAGAAACCTAAATGTCCACCAGCAGGGAAAAGTTATATAGAGTTTTGCTAAAACATGTAATGGAATGATGTGTATCCTTTAACAACCCATAGAAATTACCCTGAAAGTATTGTCTCCTGTGTACAGACTTTACAAACGTAGATGTGCAGCTGGGTGTGGCGATACAAGCCTGGATTCTCTGCACATGGGAGGCTTAGGCAGCAGGTGGATTGCATTAAGTTTAGGGCCAGCCTGGGCTACACGCTGAGTACCAGGCCATCCAGGGCTGCTTAGCTAGACCCTGTCTCCAAACAACAAGGGGAAAAATATGTGAGTATATGAGACGTGCTGGTAAAAAGAAAACCCAATCAAACATGTCTTTGTTTTAAGGAGGATATTTTAAGAGGAGAAAAGTCTGGGGTATGGAATGAGATCATAGACTTGAAATTGATTTATTTTCAAGAATAAGAGCTGTCAGTAGGAGCAGGTAACCTCGGGTGTGCTTTTAGAGATCAGGGTTGTTTTGAAAACTTGGAGAGGGGCAGAGGGACAGAAGTGGGGGCTATTTCAGGGGCAGATGGGGAAAGATGGTGTTTGCCCTATTAAGGAGGCAGAGAGAAATGTAAAGATTTCATGTATAATTAGAAAGTAGAAAGCACAGGATTCAGCATTTATGTAAGGCAGCTTAGGCATCATGCTATGTGCTGAAGATGACAGCAGAGGAGAAAGCAGGCGAAGCCCTGTCCTGGGCTGGGCGGCTGTGTGACGCAGTGGTAGTGTGCTTGCGGGTCCGTGCCAGCCCCGCGTCCAATCCACTGCTTAAACAAAGCAAAACAAACAAAACCCCCAAACCTTGCTCTGTACAGTCCGGTATTTAGAAATAGTAGATTCTGTAGCTCCATATTGGCTCCTGAGAACTGATTGCCAAATTTTCAGGGACCTTGAGAGCTGGTTTTCAAAAGCCAATCATTATTGAAAGTTAAACTATTGTGGGCAAGGTGGCTCATGCCTGTAATCCCAGTATGTAGGAGGCTAAGGCAGGGAGATCATGAGTTCAAAGCCAGCATGGGCAAAATAGTGAGACTCTGTCTTAGAAAACAAAATAAATTAAACTCAAACTTAAATCCCTTTTTATTAAAGGTGAAGAATACTCAATCACTTTGTACTTATTTTACTGAAGTTAACTATTGCCTGTGCTCTGAATTTTTTTTTACATCTTTGGAGTGGGAATACTTATAGAAGTCCGTTTTTGGGCTGGAAAGATGGCCTAGTGGTTAAGAGCGCCGACTGCTCTTGCAGAGGACCCGGATTCGATCCCCAGCACCCATATGGCGGCTGAGAACTGTCTTTAACTCCAGTTCCAGGGGAATCCAACACCCTCTTCTTACCTCCACGGCATTGCATGACATGGGTGCACAAACCTACATGGAGACAGTACATTCGTACACGTAAAAAGCCAAAAAAGTCCATTATGGCACATCTCTTCCTTACTCTGCTTGATGACATTTCATTCGTAGCTTGATTAGCTGTGATAGACATCAACAAATATTATAAATCAGCTTTTTCCTTGTAGAGAGAAGCTGTTAAATATTTACCAACACAGCCCTTCATAGAGTTAGGAGCACACACTGGAGTCAGGCAGCCAAGGTTTAAATTAGGGCTCCACCATTTGCTAACATTAATAAAATATGACTAATGATACTATCTCAATTCATTTGTGCAGCTATAACAAAGTACCTGACATTGGTAATTTAAAAAGAGCAAAAATTTAATTCTCACAGATCCAGAGATTGGCAAGTCCAAGATGACAATATTGGTACCTGGTGAGAAGGGATACTTCACATGGAGAGAGAGGGAGAGAGAGAGAGAGAGAGAGAGAGAGAGAGAGAGAGAGAGAGAGAGAGCTGTTTCCTCTTACTTTTTTTTGTGTAGTCCCAGCTGGCCTGAAACTCACTATGTAGAGCAGGCTGGCCTTGAACTCACAGAGATTTGCCTGCCTCTGCCTCCCCAGTGGTGGGATTAAAGGTGTGCTCCACCATGCCCAGCTCCTCTCACTTTTTATATCAGCACTACGTACAAACACTTCCCCTGAGGCTCCACCTTCCAACTCCTCCTCATTGGGTATTAAACTTTCAGCATGTGGAGCAGACAATGACATCAAACCACAAGAACTAAGTAATACATATTTGATAGAGTGAAATTACATCAAGTGCTCAGTACAGTGGTAGACACAGGAGCCCAATGGAAATGAGTGAATTAGAGGGCTGGGGAAATGGCTCAGCAGCTAAAAGCACTGGCTGCTTTTGCAGAAGACCTGGGTTCAATTCCCAGCACTCACATGTCCGTAACTCCAGTTCCAGGGGAATCTTGCACCCTCTTCTGACCTCTGCAGGCATTGGATGACACAGGTGCAGTTACATACGTGCAGGCAGTACACTTGTACATGTAAAATAAAAATAAAATAGTTTTTAAAATAAAAAGAATTGAGTGATTATTACCTATTTGTAGAGACACCTGAATGGACTATCCAGAAGACCCACTATAGACATTATAGCAAGAGGAAATGCTGATGCTGGAGGGGTCACTTGGGAGTATCAAGCTCTTTTTAGCTGGCCAAAACTTTATCCATAAGCTTCCTTGTCCTGGAAAAGGAGGGATCCAGGCTCTGATGGGGAATACACAGCCAGAGCATCGGGCCTCGTGCACCCAACACTCGGTTGTCCCTGGAGGACTGACTGAAGTCAGCTCAGTATCAGGGCAGCTGGACATAGCCATCCCAAGGGACAATGGAGTTAATGACCAACTTAAATTCAGACCCTCGCAAAGCCAGGAGAAGTTCTGGCCTTGCAGACTTCTGCAGGCCCACAGTCTGTCTTCCGGGGTAGGGGTCGGAATCAAAAAGACTTTACCAAAAAGGAAATAGTTGGTCTTTTCTGGGCTTGAATCCCCTAGGAAATCAAGCAAAAGCCAGAGGGCCCACTACCTTCTCTGAACAGTGGAGGTTTGCAGAAGAAGGGAAAGGACTGTAGAAGAGGACATGCCAGTAAGGCCACATAGCTCCTTAAGAGGAGTGAGAGACAAAGCCTGGGAAGCCAGTGTCCTGGAGGCAAAGACCTCCCCCACCTCTGACCTATGATTGAACCACTCCAATGCATTGGACCCTATGGCCTGCAGGGGGCACTTGGGTCCAGGCCATAGGGCTGGAAGGATTGAGGTTTAGCAAAGGTGTTGTGTCTTCCAATGAGGGGAATAAAGCCAGCACTATGATGAGTACTGGAAAGGCTTGCCCTGTGCCCGGCACCAGGGGCACCAGCAAACTTCCAGCCCGGAGCTCCTAAGTGCTTGTAATCTTCTGCCTCTTAGCTTTTGCCTTAGAAGTTGAGCTTCAACCTAAACTGCCGGCTTGCCAAACATCCTGGGGGCCTAATACCTGGAGGTTCTGATAGTGCATTTGTTGAAGTCATTGGACAGATGCTGGTAGAGAAATGAGTTAGGGAACAATGGTAAAGAAGGGCTGTGAACACTTCTGGGATAAATGACAGATCCAGTGGCAGTGCGAAGGAGACCAGAGCTGTATGGGAAGAGGCCACACTGCTGAAACGGATCATCCTGCATTTGGGCTGATTCTCCTCAGAGAACTGCGCTAGCCAGAGGGAGACTGTCCCTCTCCCCACCAGGCTCGGAAGAGCCTGCAGTATGAATAACTAAAGGCTCTGATGGAAACATGTGCCGCGAGTAGTGGCCAGGAGGGAGGACCTCAGAGAGCCTATCTAAGGCTTCAGAAGCTATGAGGAGAGAAAAGACAGAGTCTAGGAGTAACAACTCTTAGTGTTCAGTGCTCAGCAGCTGTGCTGAAGCAGGTCCAGCCACAGATGCCTTACAATGGGGGAAGGTGGCTGACGGGTCTCAGGTTAGGAGCTGTCTCCTTGTCCTTTTGGGAATTTAGCTTTCCCTACTGACCCATGAGGAAGGAGTGACGCTAGTAACACGTACTTATTTGTAAGTGTGGAGGAGACACTGAGCCTGATGCCAAAGCCTACATCCTCCAGTGTTCCCAGAAACTTTTTACTATTGGGAGAATAGGGCTAGGGATATATCTCAGTGGTAGAGTATGTGCTTAGCATGTGCAAAACTCCAGTCCAATCTCAGCACTTTAAAAAGGAGGTGGGGGAGAGATGGCTCTACAGTTAAGAGCACTGGCTGCTCTTGTAGAGGACCTGGGTTTGATTCCTAGCACCCACATGACAGATAATAACTGTCCATAACTCCAGTTCCAGGGGGATCTGATACCCTCTTCTGACCTCTGAGGGTTTTGCACGACATGGGTGCATTTACATACGGTCAGGCAATACCCCCATACACATAAAACAAAAATAATAAATAAAATATTTTAAAAAGAAAAGGTTGGGCTGGAGAAATGGATCAGCAGTTAAGTGCTTACAGAAGATGTGAGTTCAAATCCCAGAACCCACATGTCAGTTAACAACCGTCTATAACTCCAGTTACAGGGTATCTGACACCCTCTTCCGTCCTTGAGCACTGCATATGGGTACACTTACATACACTTACATACATACATAACACTCATACACATAAAATAAAAATAAATCAATAAAAAAGACAAAAAGAACAAGAAGAAAAGAAAGATAAAAAGGTTATCTCCACGTAAAGGATCATCTAGAAAACAGGAGTCTGGGAAGCTCAGGCTGACACATGGCTGATTCTACCTAATTTTCTTCTGAGCTGGCAGGACAACCCCAGGTGGAAATGAAGCAGGCTTTGGGAGAGGTCCCAGAGAGTGCTGAGAATAGCAGACACTGGAAGTGGCGTGTGACAGCTCAGGAAGGAGAGGGGTGTGGAGCTCAGAGGAGACAGAAATGGGACTGGCAGGAGTTGGAGAGAGCTCAGTTGGTAAGAGCTCCGCTGCTGTAACAGAGGTCCTAGGTTCGGTTCTCAGCACCCACACGGTGGCAAATAACTGATCTTAACTCCAGTTCCAGGGGATCTGACACCCTCTTCTGGCCTCCACAGACATTGCATACATGTGTGCTCTTAAATATGCAGACAACACTCATACATATAAAATAAAAATAAACAACAATTAAAAAAGCAGGACTACCAGATAAAAGGGAGTGACAAACAAATGCTCCCTCTAGGTTTCAGTGTGTCCTTGTCATAGAATACCCCATCATGAATATTCAATAACTGTATAAGAGGAGGAAATTGACAGAAATGTGACTGCAGCACTACTCAGCACTTGAAGTATATTTCCATCGATTTATTAAGCAACTCTTATATACTATTGTGAGTGGCAGGGATACAATGATAAGATAGGGAAAAAAATCAGCAAAATGAAAACAAAACAAAAACAGGACAGGGGATGAGATTTAGTGTAGAGCACTTGCCTAGCACATTCGAGCCCATGGGTTGGGTCGAAAACAAACAAACAGGGCCGAGAACAAACAAAAAGCAGCAAGATATAAATAAAATAATCTCAAGTTTTAGTAAGAGAGATAAAGGAGCAAGCAAAAGTCCAAGAGGCTGGGCAAGGTAGTCAAGAAAGCATTTATAGAGAAGAAAACATTTAAGTAGAAATCAGTTGCAAATATTGTGCAACCCTAGCTATATAGTTCAGTGTGTTCTCTGATGGGCAAATAAGGCATTTTCCCACAAAGGTGGGAACTGCTGGGAGACTACCAAGAAAAACTGCCTCCTCTTCAGGCCCAGCTACTGTAAGCCCTTCCCTTCCAGGCATTTTTGCAATATTCTTTGCCAGCAAGGGTTGAGGCTGGGCCTGAGGTTTGGGCTATTTGGCAATAGTGAAACATTAGAATCCCCGAGTCCAGGGGCAATGCTGAAAATGTTTGGGGTACTCCGGAAAGAGCCCTGATGATTGAAGCTTGGAAAAAGTTCTCTTGAGTATTTTAAATAAGTTCCTTTGTGTGTGTGGTAATGAGGTACGTGTAAGTAGCGGTCTGTTTAGTTGCAATAGGGCTTTAGTTGAATAGGGATTAACATTTAGTGCACAAAAATATTAGTTCCCTCTTCTTGTCTCCTCCCTGAGTGTAAAGACAAACCCAACCACAGGAGGGGAATCATCTATCTTACCTTTCCTTGGTTTATGGGCACCTGTTGTCAGTGTGATGAGGGAGTGTAAAAAAATAATACATTTAGGGCTGGAGAGATGGCCTAGCGGTTAAGAGCGCCGACTGCTCTTGCAGAGGACCTGGGTTCGATCCCATGGCGGCTGAGAACCGTCTTTAACTCCAATTCCAGGGGAATCTGACACCCTCTTCTGACCTCCGCAGCATTGCAGGACACGGATGCACCAACCTACATGCAGACAGTACATTCATATACATTCACAGTGGGCATGGGCTACTCACTGCTAGGAAGTTGCTGAAGGGGGTGGGGCTATTGCCGGGAAGAGGGAGTCTTAGATTCAGGGGTTTTTTCAGACCTTGACCTTATTTGCAGTGATGTCATCAGTCAATATTGGCATAGTTACAGGAGACAACTCTTTCCCAATAGGGTCCAAAGTGGGGTGGTGCTGTGACCAATTCTGTATAAGTTCAATCCAGTGAACAGAGCTGCCCTGTGTCTCTTCTAGCTCAGCATGGCTAGGACAGTGGTGGTCCTGGTGGCCCTGGCATTGCTGGGCGTGTGCTGGTCCTTGGCTGCTGCAAATCCTCTTCCTGCGTGAGTAAAGCTGGGGTTAGGACTAGAGGGTTGTGGTGTGGGCTTGACTATGATGAGAGCAGGTTTTAGACTGAGGTCGAGCTGAAGGAGAAGGATTGGTCCTAATGGACTCAGATATCTGTGTTTTCTCTAGTGCCCATGGGAATGTTGCTGAAGGTGAAAGTGGAACCAAGCCAGATGCCGATGTAATTGGTGAGACCCCAGTTCCCCAAGGCTTCCTGTCTACTGTGTCTCTTCATTTTAACATCTTACTAATGTTTTCCCCGTGGCATCTCCCTACCTTCACCCAGAGCGCTGCTCAGATGGCTGGAGCTTTGATGCTGCGTCCCTGGATCACAATGGGAGCATGCTGTTCTTTAAAGGTAGGAGGGAATCTTGACATTGCACTACATACTGGTAACCCCAGCACTGGGGAAGCTGAGGTAGAAGGCTCATGAGTTCAAGACCAGCCTAGGCTGTATAGATGATCCTGTCTCAAAAACAAAACAAATAAGAAGAGAAAGAAGAAGAGGAGGAAGAGGAGGGGGAAGAAGAAAAAGAGGAGGAAGAGGATGAGGAGGAGGAGGAGGAGAAGGCACCTAGGATCGGAGTATTTGGGACCTTGGGTATGATCCCCTTAAGAAGGTATCTCCACCTGTGAGAGGGCTCAGGGATTTTCTGAGTGTATCAGTGACAGTTTCTTTCTTTGTAACTATCTCAGTGGGTCAAAGTTTTGTTCTGGGCCTCAGAGAGTGTGGGTCTTTCAGGGGAATTCGTGTGGAAGAGTCACACAAGAACCCAACAGTTAATCTCAGAGAGGTGGAGCAATTTCACCAGCTCAGTGGATGCTGCATTCCGCCATGGTCCTGACAGCGTCTTCCTGATCAAGGTACTGCTGGCCAAAGGGTGGAACTGAACCAGAAAGGGCTGGAATGGACACTAGAGTTCCTTCCACAGGTACCCCTCCCTGAAGTCTCCCTGACATGGAGCCTGTCTTAGTCCATTTTTTTCTTGCTATAACAGAATACCCAATATTGGGTATGAATATAAATTTTTATGAATATAAATTTTAACAAGTATAAATTCATTTGGCTCATGGTTCTGGGGTTCGGGAAGCACAAGAGCATAGTGCTGGCATCTGGCAAGGGAATTATGGTGCATTATAGCATGGTGGAGAGAGGGCAAGAGTGAGAGAGCAAGAGGGGTCCAAACCTGCTTTTGTAGTGCCCCACTCTTACAACTAGCCCGCTCCCATTTCACGTTGCATTAACAATCCATTCAGGAGGGCTGGGCTCGGATAAGGTAATCACTTATTAGACTCCATCCCCAGCACTGCTGCACGGGGATGGTTTCCAGCACAAAACCTTGAAGACACAGCCAAACTACAGCAGGGCCTATACCCATAGATTCCAACTTTCCTTCCTCTGTAAAGCAAAGGTCAAAGGCAGTGTGGGGGTGGTTGCTGAAAAACACAATATCCAATAGCTATTCTTCAGTCCCAATCTAGTTCTAGCTGATTTTCTGATACCCAGCTTAGTGAAATATCTAACTGCAATTCCTTTTCTTGGGTCATATAACCTGGTATGGGTCCTCTTTACATGTGGGGTGGCTTGTTCCCAACAAGCTGGAACCTGGGAGAGGATGTTGTCAAGGATGAAATGCATTGACTTCTGGGATCATGAAGCTCCAGGCCTTGGCCCAAACTGTTCAGAGGAAGGGACGCTTTCTCCTAATTTACCAAAGGGGCTGTCACTGAGGTGGCCCTGACTGCTGGCTGTTTTCCCTCCTGCCTCTTTTCTTATATGTCCCATCCCTAACCAGTCTCAAATATTCATTCCTTAGGGATCCATCCCAAGCCTTTCTACACACCTTCCCCGAGTGATTTCAGCCCTGATGTGGCTTTGAAGAAACTGTAATCTAGACACCAGATCTAGATTTCTCCTAAGTTCTAGGGACCCTTTCCAGTGTCTCTGAGTTAAATGTTCCACAGGCATCTCAAATTTAGCATCTCCAAATAAATTTAGCATCTTTCTTACAAAGAAACCTTTCTGTTATGTTCCCTGTTTCAGTAAAGGCCCCATGTATGCCAGGTGCACATGGGTCTCAGGGATATAGCCTTGGTTATTTCCTCCCCTGCTGTACTCATTATGCAGCAGTCACAGGAGATTACATAAAGTCTTCTCAGTAACCTGTGTGGCTTTCTCCACTCTCTGAAACCTTCTGAGACTTTTCCAGACTATTAGACATCCCCCTCCCCCATATTGTAATGCACTTTGGATGCTCCACCTTGGTGGCTACATAGGTAGGGCTGTAGCAATTGTTTCTAATTCTGCAGAAGTAGAAACAGTAAACTCGAAGTTAAAGATAGGATCCTGTCATCCCATGATGCCTAGTGCCTCTCATAATGCTCAGCATGTAATAGTCATCCAGTAAGTGTTTCTTGAATGAATCTATAAATAAATGAGCAGATGTGTGTATGAATGGATAGGTGATTACAGAATAACTTTTTGTGGATGTGCTTGCCAAAACTAAGAGTGCTGTAATTAAGTGTACCACAGGAGTGTCTGGTTATACATAGCCAGACATGTATGCCTTATTGCTGAGAGTATGCATTGTGCATGGGGCAACATGTTCTTGGTTGATGGACTAAAAATGCACAAGGCCATAAGAAAATATTCTCTAAGTGAAATAGAGCAAAACTGTGTGTGAATACAGAGTGTCAGAATCTGGGGTTAAACAGTTTCAAACACTGTGCTTTTGGATGCAGGGAGACAAGGTCTGGGTGTACCCTCCTGAAAAGAAGGAAATTGGATATCCAAAGTCACTCCAAGATGAATTTCCTGGAATCCCATACCCCTTGGATGCAGCTGTGGAATGCCATCATGGAGAATGCCACAAGGAAGGTGTCATCTTCTTCCAAGGTCTGTCCAGACTGGAATTCAAAACCATGGAGTCATGGTGGGTTGGTGGTAACAGACTAGGATACTCATGGTGATGGGGAGAGTCTCTTTTGGCTTTATAAGGAAGGAAAACAGAAAAGCCAGTTACAGTCTAGAGGTCAAGTAAGAGGAGGGGGAGAAGTCACTCTGATGAAGGTAACTGGGCTTAGAGTTCTCCTGTGTTCCCCATGACCCTGGGACAGACCTGTGTTCCTTGACCTTACATGCACAGCTCACCGTGACTAAACCCCTATTGATCCTCCAGCTTAGACTCCTATCAGACTCTGACCTTGACGTTTAAGCTCCAGCAACTCTACACTGTTCCCTGTATACTAATTTCCCTCCAGCTTCCCTTCTTGTCCGCCTTGTAATTTGCACCTCAGATTTCAGTTTGTCTCACTCTCCCTGACTCCCCAGCTCTCCCCGTTGCTGTGTTGATTGTGTCTACTCTCTGCTGAGCTTTCTTGTACGCATCACTCTGTTCAACTCTTCCCTGCTGTGCTGTGTGCTCCAGGTAGTCATGTCTTATATCCGGCCTATCCTAGACTTCTGTGCAAGCACAAGCCTCACCGAATGCTTTTTGATTTATTGACCATAGGTAACCGCAAGTGGTTCTGGGACTTTGCTACAAGGACCAAGAAGGAGCGCTTCTGGCCAGCGGTTGGAAACTGCACTGCAGCTTTGAGGTGGCTTGAACGTTACTACTGCTTCCAGGGTAACCAATTCCTGCGCTTCAACCCTGTCACGGGAGAGGTGCCTCCCAGATACCCTCTGGATGCCCGAGACTACTTCATGTCGTGCCCTGGCAGAGGTGAGAGAGACCCAGCCCCGGACCTACAAGAATTCGTCCACACTCGCTCAGCTTAGTGATCTCGTATGCTCAGCTCCCACCGTAACTCCGCCCACTAATAACCCAGCTGGTACCCTAGTTTCCTCTCCGTCTTGGCGCTTCCTATTGTCCTCATATGGAGGAAGCCCACATTCCCACTAACCCTGGCCATCTCTTCCTCCTGAGAGCCCACTGTGACCTCTGTGTTCCAGTCACCCATTTCTCTTCCAGGCCATGGTAGACACAGGAATGGAACTGGTCACGGGAATACCACCCACCCTATGTATTTACGCTGTAGCCCAGATCTCGTCCTATCTGCCTTGATGTCTGACAGCCGCGGGGCCACCTATGCCTTCAGTGGTGAGAGTCCGCCCTGGGTCCCCACCTCTGTCCTCTTAGCCCTTCCTCTTGCGCTGACATAATTGTTCCATTTTCATCATCAGGCCTGCATGCTGTCCCTCTGTGCCCCGCTCTCCTTAGCATGCCCTTTGTACGCTCATCTCCTCAGATGCCCGATTTTCAACCTTCTCTCTCACTGCCCAGGCCTTCCTTCCACTTCATCTAGCTGCCCGCCCCTTAGTGTCATCTCTTCCATGTCTGCGTACTCCATCCTCCCTGCCCTGTACTGTGCCGAGGCTCTGGCTCTTGCTCGATTTTCTGACCTCCCTGTGTCTGTTTCTATCACTTGCTCTCGTGTGCTTGTCTTTCTGAGTACCCTGGCTCCATCTTGATTTAGTTTCAGGAACTCCGGTACCTTGAAGATGGAGGCAGGAAGATCAGAGGTTCAAGAAGGCTGTCCACACCTATATAGCATAAATGAGACCTTGTCTCAAAAAGGGCAGGGAGGATAGTAAATTGTCAAATGCTGCTGAGGGCTAGACAGAAAATTAGCCATTAGGTTACAAGGGTATTGGTGACTTTGATAAGAACACTTTTCACAGAGGATGGAAAAACAGGTATAATTAATGAGCAAAGAGGCAAGAAGGGTAAATGGAGTCTCAATTCCTTTAATAAATTATTATGAAAATAGGAATGCCAGGCATGTTGGCACACACCTTTAATCCTAGGACTTGGGAGGCAGAGGCAGGCAGATCTTTGTTAAGGCCAGCCTGGTCTACAGAGTGAATTCCAGGACAGCTAGGGCTACAGGGAGACCCTGTCTCGAAAAAAAGGGGGGGGGGGTAATGACATGAAACCTTTTCATCAAACCCGTGCAATTCAAATCTTATAACTAACTATGGGAAAAGATTTGTTTGTTCCAACAGGACAAAACGTCACCAACTAGTAGGGTATACAGTTGTCAGCCCGGTGCTAGGATGGGCAGACACAAGAGGCTCCCTGGGGCCGGCTGGCTGCCAGCTGAGCTCCAGGTGCAGGGAGAGATTCTCAAGAGAATAAGGTAGAGAGTGACAGAGCAGGACAGCTGACAGCCTCCCCTGGCTTTGCCCCCCATGCATGGGCAACTGTGCCCACACCCCACACAGCACGTGCATACACATACTGACAAAAAGAAAAGGGGAAAGGCAAGGCGGGTGTTGCCAACTGCTTCCTTCCTCTCTGGCCACTTCACAGAAGACAGCAGAATGAGAAAACACATTTGGATGCTTGCTGTGGTCTTTCACTTTTAACTTCCGCCACTCCATCTCATTATCTATGACCAAATCTCAGCACACAGACAGCTGAGCTATTCAGGGAGCCTCCTTCAAACCTCATGGTGTTGGCCTTACCTGGAACCCGGCCTGCTGTTTCTATCAAACTCCTGCTGATTCCAGCTCCGGGGGATCCACAGCCTCCAATGTTGCTAGCAAGGCTTGCTCTCCCTCTCACCCTGCCTCTTCTTTGCTGGCTTCTGGATGCATTCCACCCTCTCATGTCTCATCCTTCCGTCTTCTACTAGTCTAGTCACTGCATGTGCTTTTATCTCCGGCACTAGCAGTACCTTCGATACTTCCATAGGGTCCCACTACTGGCGTCTGGACAGCAGTCGTGATGGGTGGCATAGCTGGCCCATTGCTCATCAGTGGCCCCAGGGTCCTTCGACAGTTGACGCTGCCTTTTCCTGGGAGGATAAAGTCTATTTTATCCAGGTATGTGTTAGGAAAAAGGCTTGAGCTGGCAACCAGGATAATACCATCCGGGTCTATGCTGAATACATACTTTTGTCCCCTAGGGCACACAGGTATATGTCTTCCTGGCAAAGGGAGGCTATACTCTAGTAAGTGGTTATCCAAAGCGGCTGGAGAAAGAGCTTGGGAGTCCTGGTATGTTCACCCTTAAGACTGTGGATGCAGCCTTTACCTGCCCTGGCTCTTCCCGGCTCTACATCATGGCAGGTGAGGGGCTTCTGGGTGCAAAGGGATGTTTGTTCTGTTACTTCTTCGTGGCATAGATTACCAGCAGGGCATGAGAAAAGCTAAGTCAAGATCCTCATGATACAGAAGCCATGTTAAGTTTGGTGTCTTTTCCCCAGAACGTCGACTATGGTGGCTGGACCTGAAGGCAGGAGCTCAAGGAACATGGACAGAGCTTTCTTGGCCCCATGAAAAAGTTGATGGGGCCCTGTGTGTGGAAAAGTCCCTTGGCCCCAATCCATGTTCTGCCAACGGTCCCAGCTTGTACCTTATCAGTGGCCCAAATTTGTACTGCTACGGTGATATAGAGAAACTGACTGCAGCCAAGACCCTTCCTCAACCCCAGAAAGTGACCAGGCTCCTTGGATGCAGCCACTGAAGAGCCTTGACAAGAATCAGTGCAGCACAGCCCTCCCCATTTCCTCCCAATAAAGCCAGATCGCCTCTTCACATGAATCATGGGACGTTGCTTGTAAAACAATATTCTTTATTTGGGTTGAAAAGTTAACTGCTTCTTTGAGGCTCTTTTTAAAAATTGCTTAATGTGTATGAGTGTATTGCATGAATGTAGGTAGATGCACCCGTATCATGCAATGTCCTCAGAGGTAAGAAGGGGGCATCAGATCCCCTGGAACTGGAGTTACAGATGGTTGTTAGGTGCCATGTGGGTGCTGGGGATCGAACTCAGGTCCTCTGCAAGAGCAGTGAGTGCTGCTAACCACTGAGCCATCTCTCCAGTCCCCTTCTTTGATGCCCTTAACCTTAGCCAAGACTGTAGAAAGCAGGGAGGAAAGACGTAAGGGACAAACCTTCATAGATGACCCTTAAACTGCGACCACAGGTCTTTTCTTTCGTGTGTGTGTGTGTGTGTGTGTGTGTGTGTGTGTTTTTTGTTGGTTTTTTTTTTGAGACAGGAACTCATGTAGCCTAAGCTAGCTTTAAACTCTCTATGTAGTCGGAAGTAATCTTGAATTTCTGACCCTACTGTCTTGACCTCTCCAATGCTGAGATTACAGGACCCTGGTGGATAGAGTGGTGAACTGACAAGCACGGTCGTGGGTCACACGCCATCGCTAATAATCTTCGCTGTATACTCCATGGCTCATGTGCTTCTCTTCCCTGCAGCTTTCTGACTAGGCACTGTTCTCTCCCTGGAACTAGTTGTCCCAGTAGATGGGAAGCTCCGTCAGCTTCCATGTTAGGAAGCACACCTGTACCATTATTCCTCTTATTCCTAGGCACGTTAGATTCTGTCTCTTTTGGCACCATACAAACCAACCATAGCCCTCTCGCCACTATTTCTTCCTTTTTTTAATGTGTGTGTTGTACATATGTGTAAGCATGTTTTTGCATGTATGTGACCACACACATGTATGTGTGAGTACATGTGTAGGCCCAAGGTTAATTGCGGAGTATCATCCTTGGGTACTCTTATGCCTTATTCACTGAGGCAAGATCTCTCTAGAGCTCCCTGATGTGACTGGTCTTGCTTAGCCAGCTTGCTCGGGGATCTCCCGTCTCTGCCTTCCAAGGCTGGAATTGCAGATAGGCTGCCAGGTTCATCTGGCATTCACCTAGGTTTCTGTGGATTCACACTCTGAATTCCAGTCCTCAAGCGATGCAGCAAGTGCTTTAAGTGCTGGGTCATCTTCCCAGGCCCTCTCTATTGTTCCTATGGTCACATGTACCAACCTCCTCACCGTGTCCTCTCAGCTGCAGAAAGCTTTGCACACTGATGACGTCTCTCCCTTCTTCAGCCACACAATTGCCATGGCCAAATGGTTGCTGCTCTCATCACTCACAATTGTTTCACCTGTGAAGAAATTCATTAAAACCCGAGATCCCATGAGGAGCCCCAACCACTGAACTTACCCTATCCTTCTGCTTCCCTTGACTTCCCATTCCCACCCATGCACCTGCTTTTTCTTTTAAATATTTTGTTATTATTATTTGTGTTATTTATTTATTATTTTTATTTTTTAAGAGAATTCACATTTATTTTATTTTTTAAGGGATTCTACAATGTAAGAGTACAGTTGTTTTCAGATCACATTAATGATGATCAGTTTGCCATACAATTAGGTAACTGGTGCTAGCATTCACAGATGAGGAATACCATTCATTGTTTGTTTTTCTGGGACTGTGTTACTTCACTCAGCATGATATCTTCTAGCTCCATCCATGTACCTGCAAAGTTCATGATGTCATCTTTCTTTACCACTGCATAGAACTCCATTGTGTAGATGTACCACATTTTCTCTATCCACTCATCAGTTGAGGGCCACTTGGGTTGGTCTTTGCTATTGTGAAGAGAGCTGCAATAAACATGGCTGTGCATGTATCTCTGCAGTAAGATGAGTCTTGTGGGTACATACCCAGGAGTGGTATGGCTGGGTCAGGTGGCAAGTTCATTCCGAGTCTTCCAAGGGTTCTCCACACTGCTTTCCATAGTGGCTGTATGAGTTTACATTCCCACCAGCAGTGGATGAGTGTTCCCTTTTCCCCTGTTTTATTTATTTTACTTTTTGTCTTTTTACTAAGATCTCAAGTTTTATACCCAAAGTACAATTTCTCAGGCCTTACTATTTATTTCTGGTTATACTTCCCTTTTGGCTATTTAAAGCCACATAGTTCAGATTAACCAAGGTTTTTGTTTTCTCAAGGTCACTTAAGGATCTGGTCCTCAAGGGTCACTCAAGTTTTTTGTGGGAGAGGGAGCCCCTGGCTCCTTTTGGTTTTTCAATCACCAGTTCCATCCACTTGAAGACAAAGTCAGGTCTTGCTAGACCAGGCTTCCCTTTTTGAAGCAGGAGCAGACTTTCCTCCTTATAGACTGGACACTGGCTGAAGTCCCATTAGCGGATCTCCAAGACTTCTCTGCACAGGAAGACTGGTGACTCACATTTGCAGGACATTTCAAGAGATGCCCCCATGCATAGTCCCCTGGAACTTAGTTGACCTCTGAGGGCAAGGAACAAAGTTATCCCTTAAGACCCTTGGCCAAATTGGTATGTGCATCAAGTATGGTCATTAAGTATCCAGAAAGGCTAAGTTACATCAGCCTGATACTTTTAACTACTCTATAATATTTTAGGAAAGGCTTGGACAAAAGCTCAAGCAGCCTTGTATAAGAAATACTAAGAAGCACTCCATAAAATAAATACTGTAGTTAGACATAATGTCATGACAAACTAGTTTTTTCCTCATTCTTTTTATCTTATATTACTCTAAAATATGCATATATACCCTCCATCCATATACCAAAAATTCCTAACTCTGAAAATAAGTGGTAGCTTAGTTCTAGAACCTGTTAAGGGATTCACAATATAAGAGCACAGTTGTTTTCAGATCATGAGGAATATAACATTAACTTTGCTCAGTTTGTGTTATTATTATTTTTATGTGTATGAGTGTATTGCCTCTGTGTGTGTGTGTGTGTGTGTGTGTGTGTGTGTGTGTGTGTAAGTGCTCCTGTGTCATGCAATAGGGAAAGTTCCTGGATCTAATTTTCATGTTCCCATATCTGAATTGATCACTCTGAGAGGCTAGTTCTGAATTAGGAGCCCATCATGAAGTGGGTGTGGACTAAGACCCCACATGGATAAAGAGTGGCAGGGTGGGTCTCTGGAGCATGACTTCCCCAGAGAGGGTCACATAACTGAGCGTAGGAGTTGTGAACAATTTGGCAATAGTAAAAGGTTTCTGGGGGCTGTTCTTGCAAAGACCCCAGTTTGAATCCCAGTACTCACATGGCAGCTAATAACTGTCAGTAACTCCAGTTCCAGAGGATTTGTCTCTTCTGTCATCTGCAGGCTCTGCATGATACGGGTGCACTTACATACATGCAGGCATAACACTCACATGTAAGAATAAATAAATAGACAATAATATTTCGAAACACAAAACAATAAAAATGAATTAAAAACCAAATGTGCTTGATACAGGTGCACTTACATGCATGCAGGTGCACAAAATAAAAAAGAAATAAAATATTAAAAAATAAAATTTAAACATGTAATGAATGTGTAATTTCTGGGAGAACTTCTGTGGCATTGTGTGACCTCCCTGCAGCCCTGATCTTAACATACAGCGTGGGCATTTTTTTTTTTGTCTTTTTGAGTCAGGGTCTCCCTTTAGACAATGTGGGCATTTTGTACTGTACATGTTATCCCACTACATACTACCAAGGGACACTGCCTGAAACACCTCAGCTCAGGTTCCAGACTCCTGCTGTGCTTGCAGTATCTTTACTGCACATTCAAAGTTTCTTGGTCTTGTAAAAGCATAATGGTTTAATTACAGAAAACACTTTTAATATTTTCCTATTTGTCATTCCTTAGCATGTATAAAATTAATATGGATTCGTTTGTGTTAGAATGTTTGAGTTAACTTTAGTTCCAGGGGATCCAACATGCACTTCTCAACATGCACTTCTGGCCTCCGAGAGCATTGCACAACATGTATACACTTATATACATGCAGGCAGTACACTCATCTACATAAAATAAAAATAGTAAATACAATGTTAATAAATAAATAAAATAAAAAGAATGTTTGAGTTTAAAAGTTGATGTTGGAGTTGCTGACTTGGGTTTTATTTTATTTTATTTTATTTTATTTTATTTTATTTTTTCTTTTTTTTTTTTTGGTCTTTTCGAGACAGGGTCTCCTGATAACCCCAGCAGATCTGCATACGCTCTAGCTACCGGACTAGCCTTGAACTCACAAAGATCCGCCTGCCTTCTGCTTCACCGAAAGTGCTAGGATTAAAGGCGTCGGCCACCGGACGCCTGGCTTGGACTTGGGTTTTATATAAAAAGGCCATAAATGAATTTTGGCTTTGGATTAGGATAAATTCCCAACATTTCTAAATGGTACTAAACATACTTCTGGCATTATGCAAAGTAGCATTCTTGTTGTCAAAGACTGCAAAAATGTTGAAGGTGTTCATCCTGCAGTATAAAATATCTAGGGAGGATTAATTCTTTGTGCAAAAATAGCGTATCCATTATAATCATATCTTTAAAAATTTTATCTTAATAAAATGTTTAAAATCTTTAATAACTTTTACTTTTATAAATTTTAATCTTTAATAAATTTTAGAAAAATTATACGTCAAATAATTGTTTCAGCATGTTATTATCTTTATTCTTTTAATTATTGTGCTATGCCGGGGCGTGGTGCACACGCCTTAAATCCTAGCCCTCGGGAGCAGCTCGGACCTGCGTATCTTTTGTGAGTTCAAGCGCCGAGTCTCACGTGACGATTCCACCGGCACGCTGGGCGCTACCCATTAGGGGACTCTGTCCTCGAAAGAACAAAAAAATACAATAAAAATTTACTAAATTCTGTGCTTATGTAAATGTGTCTGGCTGCGGGTGAGGGTGGGCGGGGTTCATGTGAGTGCTGGTGTCATTGGAGGTCAGAGAAGGCATCGGATCCCTTGGAGTTAGAGCTACAGGTGACTGTGAGCTGTCAGATTGGTTCTGGAAACTGAAGTCAAGTCCTCTGCAAGAACACAAATTGCTCTTCAATAGGTGAGCCATCTTTCCAGCCCCAAAAACTGGTTTTAAATAAATTTCTTTATTTTATATCAGTAATATTTTGATTTATTATGCTTATTTTATGTATCTATACAACCAGTATCACATAAATATTTCTTTTTTATCACATAATATCTTCTTTTTTTTTCCACTAAGTATTTCTTAAAAAGCTGTCTATGAGCTAGAAAAAGCTTAAGAAGCCCTGCCCTGCAGAAATGGATGTGCTGTTTGGAATGGGAAAGGGTTTGAAGGCAGTACAATGCCGTTACCAAGAGATATTCTTAGCAGGATGTACTTATAAGGTGAGAATTTTCTGTTCCCCATTTAACCCTCTCTCCTTTCTTCAGCTGAAGACTTTGAAATTATTGATATCACTATTCATGAGATATATCAACTCTTTCCCTATTTATTTAAATTACCCTGAAGGCCCCCTCTGTACTTACCCACCTTACGACTGTAATTAGGTGTCCTTCTTTTATTTTCTTTTTTCTTTTCTATTTTTTTTTTTTTGGCAGAGTCTCATGTGTCTCAGGCTGGCCTTAAACTCTCTATGTAGCTATCGGGATGGGACTCTGGCTCGAGCACTGTGGGGTTCTGAGCCCACTGTCCTGCAAGCTTCTTTGAGGAGCCGGGATGGGTGGATCCCTTGCTCTACCAGTGAGATCCCATACCCTCGCCCACCCCCACCCCCAGGTTTCCCTTTTGATGTACTGGGCAGACAAAAGTCACACTTTCTATTTACCAAAACACACTTGGGAGTTTTCGTTGCCCCTGGTAAGAACCATTTTGACTTGTACCTCTCTGACCCTCCTTCACACCCTCCGACCCCCATTTCCTCCCTGGAGCATAGTAGCTTTAGTATAAAACCCTTCACTTATCGCCAGATAAACCTTCCATCTCTCCCTGGGCTCTCCAGTACCTTCTCCCTCCCACTTCCTGCCAACACTGGGACCTGGCACGCTGTCCAGCTGGAGCGCTCCAGGGAATCTGCAGTCACTCGTGGTCCTTGAACTCTCGATGCAGCTAAGGATAACATTATAACATTGACTTCCTTCTGCCCCTCCTGCCTCTACCTACTCCCCAAGTGCCAACATTAGAAGTGTTGTGCCATCATGCCCAGTGTATGGGTTGCTAGGAATTGGACCCAGGACTTCATGTGTGTTGGCCAAGCCAGTCACATGCTCTACCAGTCGGCTAGGTCTCTCACTGTTTCACTGGTATAGTTAGATCTTTAGATAATTTTATGCACATATTCAAGTTTCTATTATTGTGTGTGTGTGTGTGTGTGTGTGTGTGTATCATGGTCTCAGTATGTAGCCACGTAGCTGTGGTTGTCCTGAACTTACTATATAGACCTGGCCTTGAACTCACAGAATCTGCCTGCCTTTGCCTCCACCACAGCCAATTCTACTGTCCTTTTATTTTTTTATTTTATTTTATTTTTTTTAATTTTTTATTTATTTCTGTATGTGTATGAATGCACTGTCTGCATGCAGGTTTGTGCACCCGTGTTGTGCAATGCCACGGAGGTCAGAAGAGGGCGTTGGATTCCCCTGGAACTGGAGCTCTCCTGGAATTGGAGTTTCGGACGGTTCTCGGCAGCCATGTGGGTGTTGGGGATCGAACCCCGGTCCTCTGCAAGAGCGGTCGGCGCTCTTAACCGCTAGGCCATCTCTCCAGCCCCCTTTTATTTTTTTAATATTTATTTATTTATTCCCTTTTTTTTGGTATTTTTGAGGCAGGTTCTCCCTTTTAGTCCCAGCTGTCCTGGAGCTCACTCTGTAGACCAGGCTGGCCTTGAACTCACAGAGATCTGCCTACCTCTACCTCCCATGTGCTGGGATTAAAGGCATGTGCCACCACGCCCGGCTTATTTATTATTTTTATTTTATGTGTATGAGTGTCTTGCCTGCATGTATGGAAGTGCACCCATGCCATGAAATGCCCACAGAAGTGGGAAGAGGGCATTGGATCCCCTGGAACTGGAGCTATCGATGATTGTTAGGTGCCATGTAGGTGCTGGGAATGGAACCCAGGTCCTCTGGAAGAGCAGCCAGTGCTCTTAACCACTGAATCACCTCTCTATCCCTAAAAACAAAAATTATTACTATTATTTGTAGTTCTAGATCAAACCCAGAGCCTTTCATGTGTTAGGAAGCTGCTCCAGCTCAGTGCTTTCTACACAGCCCAACTTTCTACCCCCTTTAAAAGAAGACAAAGACAGCAATGTGTGTCTGTCTGTGTCTGTGTTCATGTGTGTGCATGTTTGTGTGGATGTGCAAACGTGTGTAGGCCAGAGGTCAATACCAGGATTCTTGTTGATTTTCACCTTGTTTTGAAACAGGAGATTCTCTTGCTGATCTTGGAGCATGCTGATTCACTAGACTAGACAGCCGGCAAGCCCTAGGGATGGATCCTCCTGCTCTGCCTTTCTAGAGCTGGATTACAGGTACAAACTGACATGCTCAACTTTTCACATGGGTGCTTGGGATTCAAACTTAGATCTTCATACTTGTACAGTAAGCACTGTATTGACTAGCCTCTCCATAACACATCACAGATTTTTTTTTTTTCTTTTGAGACTGGGTCTCATTGTGTAGCCCTGGTTGGCCTGAAACTTACTATGTAGACCAGGACGGCCTCAAACTCAGTGATTACCTGCCTCTGCCTCCTTAGTGCTGGGATTAAAGATGTGCACTACCACACCCAGCTATAATAGATATATATTTTTTAACCTGGGAGATGAACTTCAGTTTTTAAATTTATTTTTCTTTTTTTTTTCTTTTTATTTTATTTATTTTTGTATGTGTATGAATGTACTGTCTGCATGCAAGTGTGTGTACCCATGTCGTGCAATGCCGCGGAGGTCAGAAGAGGGTGTCAGATTCCCCTGGAACTGGAGTTCTCCTGGAATTGGAGTTTCAGATGGTTCTCGGCTGCCATGTGGGTGCTGGGGACTGAACCCAGGTCCTCTGTAAGAGCAGTTGGCACTCTTAACCGCTAGGCCATCTCTCCAGCCCTAAATTTATTTTTCTAATTATTATTATTTTTTGTTGGCAAATAACAAACACATTTATAAGATACACTATTTTGGGGGGCTGGAGAGATGGCCTAGCGGTTAAGAGCGCTGACCGCTCTTGCAGAGGACCCGGGTTCGATCCCCAGCACCCACATGGCGGCTGAGAACCGTCTGTAACTCCAATTCCAGGAGAACTCCAGTTCCAGGGGATTCCGAGACCTTCTTCTGACCTCTGCGGCATTGCACGACACGGGTGCACAGACCTACACGCAAAACAGTACATTCATGCACATAAATAAATAAAATTAAATAAAAAAAGATACACTATTTTGATATATACACACAATATGGAATGACTAAATTGAGCTAATTAACATCCACCTCACTTTATTTACCTATCATTTTTACAGCGAGATATTTGAAATTTACTCTATTTATTTTGAAATATACAATATATTATCTTTATTTTTTTGTCCTTTTGAGACAGGGGTCTCCCTTTAGTCCCAGCTGGCTTGGAGCTCACTATGTAGACCAGGCTGGCCTTGAACTCACAGAGATCCACCTGCCTCTGCCTCCCAAGTGCCGGGATTAAAGGCGTGTGCCACCACGCCTGGCTACAATATATTACCTTTGACTGTAGTAATTGATTTCAACACTGCTCTTGCCTGCCTGGAACTTTGTGCTCATCGATCAAGAACTTTCCGTTCCCTCTTTTCTCTTTTCCCCATCCCCCAGTTCTTGGTAACCATCATTTTACTGTGTACTCCTATGACTTCTAAATTGTTAACGTCAGATAAGTCAGATAATGTGTTATTTGCATACCTGACTTATTTTGGCTTAGCCTAATGACATCCAGCTTTATATATTTTGCTACGTGACATGATTTCTCCCTTTTAAAACTGAATAGTGCCGAGCATGGTGGTGCATGCCTTTAATCCTAGCACTTGGGAGGGACGCAGGTGGATCTTTGTGAGTTCAAGGCCAGCCTGGTCTACAGAGTGAGTTCCAGGACAGCTGGGGCTACAGGGAGACCCTGTCTCAAAAAGACAAAAAAAAAAAAAAAAGCTGAATAGTATTCCATTATATATGTGTACCATGTTCTCTTTATCTCATCATCAAATGATCAACATGGGTGCACCTGCACTCATGTGCATACACTCACACACAGATACATATACATACATAAAAAATAAAGCTTAAATAATAATGTGTGTGTCATATGAGTGTGGTACCTTCAGAGACCAGGAGAGAGCATTGGATCCCCCTGGAGCTGGGTTTACAGAGAGGTGATTGTGAGCCATCTGCTGTGGGTGCCTAGCTCAGGTCCCGTGTAAGAGCAGGAAGCTGTCTCAACCAAGGAGTTATCTCTTCAGTCCCTTGTTTTTTAGTTTTGTTTTTAAAAATATTTTATTTGTTATTTTTATTTTATGTGTATGAGTGTATTATGTAAATATGTGTAAATGCACCCATGTCATGCAATGCCTACAGAGGTCAGGTGAAGACGTTGGGTCCCCTGGAACTGGAGTCACAGAGGCTTGTTAGCCTCCATATGGGTGCTGGGAATCAAACCTCAGGTCCTTTGCAAGAACAGCCAGTGCTTTTAACCACTGAGCCATTTCTCCAGACCCCCGTTTTTTAGTTTTTAAATTAAGAAAAAAAATGTTTTTGAGACAAGTTCTGGCTATGTAGCACAAGCTGGCCTCAAACTTGGAATCCTCCTGCCTTGGCCTCTGCCATCAGTTTTTAGTATGTTGAGGAATCTCCATGCCACAGAACCATACTCTTTAACTTCAAGTCATTTTCTAGCTTCTACCTCTCACTTCATCCGAATCTCCTACCAGGACATCTCACCCTTGCCTGTGCTTTCTCACTTTCTGTTTGCTAAATTCACTATGCTGGGGCCTGTGGCTACAGATCAGATTATGGAGATGCTAAATTCACTGTCCTGGTGCCTGTGGGTAGAGATCAGGTTATGGAGATGCATGAGCTTCATGGTGCTGAATTCAAAGAACACTGTTCTTGCTTTGACCTTATTGGAAATCTTTGCTGCATTTGATACTGTTGACCATTTATTCGTCCTTGAAAGTCTTTCTCCCAAGGCGTTACTTTCTCCAGATTCTTCCCCATCTCCTCAGTTTCTTCTCCATGTCCTTCTCGAACTTCCTTTCCTTTGCTGGCTTCCTACATGTTGGCATTTCTAGAGTTTGTATCTCAGCCCTCTAAACTCACCTTACATGCTTTTCTGGGTTGTGCTAGAATATTCCTGTCAAAGCATCCTCTGGGAGTTCTTGCCAGGTCTGGAATCTGATTTCTGAACTACACCTCATAGAGTACATGGGAATATTTTACTGTATAGATTTTCCAATGAAAAACCACCACCTGGAAGTACTGGAGTTTATTGATTCAACTGTAAGAAAAATTACAATATAAAAATAATCCTTGGGTGTCAGGCATGGTGGTGCACACCTGTAATCCCAGCACTTGGGAGGCAGAGGCAGGTGGATCTCTATGAGATTGGGGCCAGCCTGGTCTACACAGTGAGTTCCAGGCCATGTGGAGTTACAAGGAGACTCTGTCTCAAAAAGCAAAACTAACTAACTAACCAACCAACTAAATAAATAAATAAATAAATAAATAAAAAACAAAACAAAAAACTTGGGCTGGTGAGATGGCTCAGCAGGTAAAGGTGCGTGCCTGCCACCAAGCTGGATAACCTGAGTTCCATCTCTGGGACCCACAGGGCCAGAAGAAAAAAATCAACTCTAGCAGGTGTGTTGTGCTCTGATGTCCACACATGCACTGGGGTGTGTACACACATACATGTACACAAAATAAATAAATAAATAAATGAATAAATAAATAAATAAATAAAGCACCAAAACTGGGCATTGTGGCAAATATCTTTTTTTTTTTAATTTTTTATTTATTTCTGTATGTGTATGAATGTGCTGTCTGCATGCAAGTTTGTGCACCCGTGTTGTGCAATGCCGCGGAGGTCAGAAGAGGGTGTCGGATTCCCCTGGAACTGGAGTTCTCCTGGAATTGGAGTTTCAGACGGTTCTCGGCCGCCTTGTGGGTGCTGGGGATCAAACCCGGGTCCTCTGTAAGAGCGGTCGGCGCTCTTAACCGCTAGGCCATCTCTCCAGCCCGTGGCAAATATCTTTAATCTCAGCACTCAGAAGGCAGAGGTAGGCATATTTCTGTGAGTTCAAGGCCATCCTGGTCTACATAAGGAGTTCCAGGCTACATAATGAGACTCTGTCTCAAAAAAAAAAAATACTAATAAAATCCCCAATACTTGTACAGTGGAGCATAAAGTTACTTTTGCCCTAAAAGTATTACTATAGATGAAAATTCTCTTCTTCTGTAAAGGTGACTTGGGTGATGATTGCCAGGTAATGCTAACTGGCTAGAGTATCAAATACAATAGCTGGGGATGGAGAGATGGTTCAGTGGTTAATAGGACTGGCTGCTCTGGCAGAGGACCCAGGTTCAATTCTCAGAGTCCTCAGGTGGCTAATAACCGTCTGTAACTCCAGTTCCAGGGGATCTGATGCTGTTCTTTGACCTCTGTGGGCATTGCACAACATGCTCCCACCTACATGCAAGCATTACACTCATAGAAATAGAATAAAATAAAATATTAAAAATAGCTTAATCTGGGCATGGTGGCATATGCCTTTGATCCCAGGACTTGGGAGGCAGAGTCAGGAAGATCTCTGTGAGTTCAAGGCCATAGTGAGTTCTAGCCTAGCTGGGGTTACAGGGTGACCCTGTCTCAAAAAGACAGACACACAAAATCTAAGTAGCATAATCCAATATCCATTGGATATAGTGGCACATGCTTGTGATCTCAGCACTTGGAAGGGGAGACAGCTCAAGACCAATCTCCATTACATAGCAAATTTCCGGGCTGCCTGGCTATAGAAAAAGTCATTACTCTTGGTAAGTGATGCTGCATGGATATGCTTTTATCTATCTTCCCTAGAGATGCGGTGTAATAATTATAACAGGTTGTTACCTCAGAGGTGCCTGCATTGGTCAGAATCATACACAGCATTCATGGTTGTTCATAATATGAATTGCTCTTATGCCACAAAGAACACAAGAAAAAGGGAGAGAGCAATCGAGGAAGGAAGAGTACAGGATATACGCTGATCCTTGTTGGACAGCAGGTTTTGCATACCTAAGAGAAGGAAAGGAATTCAAGAAGACTGTGTGCAGATTGACTATACCAAGAAGCTGCCCATATGAACTATGCATTGTCTTTCTGTTCTCTAGCTAATTAGACTCTTCTCCCCATTCTCATAATTTTATCCATGCCCCTGTAGTTACCTGAGGAGATTTCCCTGAATATCCTAGGTTCCATGAGATTTTTGAGGGCAAATGTTTTGGTGACCCATTTTAAGGAGATGATATTTCTGCATTTTTTTAATTTGCCAAAGCAAAAATCTGGAAGTTATTTCCCTCCCACCCCAGATAATTCTATAGTCAATCAATTAACTGATATATGGATTTCTATCTATTCTACCTCTGAAAGAGTTATTAAAACTATACATTGTTTTCTCTGTTACGAATCCTACAGCTATGGTCCAGGCCATCATTATCTCCTTCGTAGACCAATTAAGATGTTAATTGGTTCCTAGTTGGTCTCCACCATTCCAGCTTTGACTTTCTATCTGTTCCCCCTCAGCAGTCAGATCAATCTGACATGCTCCTACTTTATTTTTTATTTTTTTCTGGAACAAGTTTTCCTCCTTTGGTCCACCCAGCCCCAGTGGGTTCACCTTTTCAGGCTCTGGGGCTAGAACAGGAAGTAAGACGTGTGATTGTTTCTTCATAGGAAGCTCCTACTTTAAACCCTGATGATTTTCTACTGCCCTTAAAGTTCAGAACCCTCAGTCCACAATGGAAGACAGAACTTGATTTGTCTTTGATTTACACCATTCTTCTGCACTATCACAGCTATTTTAATACATTTTCTGTAGTTATAACCGAATACCACAGATTGGGTTATTTACAAAGAATAACAGTGTATTCAGATTATAGTTCTGGAGTCGAGGATGTCCAAGGTCAAAGTGAACATCATGTGAAGCCCAACTTGCTGTTTAGGAGTCTCCAGGGTCTCAAGATAGCACAGGGCATCACCTATCAAGAGGAGGGGGTTGCATGAAAGACACAGAGGCAGTTGGCTTTGATGCCAAACCCATTCTCCAGATAACCTATTAATCATTTAACCCATGAGTAGATTAAGTCATCCATAGGAGCAGAACCCTCATAATCTTATCATCTCTTTGGGAAGGGCAAGGTGAGTTTTAGGGGGGGGCAAGTAGAGATGATGTAGCTCATGTTGACCTCAAATTTATTTTTTTTAATTATTTTTATTTTACGTGGATGAGTGTAATGCCTGTATGTGTGTTAGTGTACTTATGTCGTGCAATGCCTGCAGAGGTCAGAAAAGGGTGCAATCCCCTGGAACTGGAGTTATAGACAGTAGTTAGCCACCATATGGGTGCTGGGAATTGAACCCATTGGCTCTTCTGCAAGAGCATCCAGTGCTCTTAACCACTGGGCCATCTCTCCAGCCCCTGGCCTTGAATTTATAATCTTCCTGACTCAACATGAGTTTTACCGGAGACCTTCAAACTATAGCAACACCCACACTCTCCCTGTATTTCTCCTGCTACCTGGAATAATTTTCTCTTCTGCCTGACCTCTACTTCATCCCTTTCTCTCATTTAAATCTCACTTCCTGTGGAAGCCTTCCAAATCTCCCAGGCCAGATTCATCTTACTCACATAATGCTCTGTGCATCTTCTTTAAGATTCTCATCACTTTTATTAAGTACTTGCTCTGTGTCTCCTGTTAAAAAAAATTTTTTTTTGAGACAAGTTCTCCCTGTAGCCTCAGCTTGCTTGAAGCTCACTATGTAGACCAGGCTAGCCTTTATCTCACAGAGAGGCACTTGCCTCTGCCTCCTGAATGTTGGGATTAAAGGGATGTGGGACCTTACCACCAGGTTCTCAGTTAAATTTTAAGCCACACGAAAGCAAGAAGTCTATCTTGTTTCTCTAGCTGTTCTTAGCACCAAGGACAGTGCCACATACACCCGGATAGTCTAAATGATGATGCCTTTGTTCTCCTGGGTAACCCTTGATTATTTTTCAAGTGCTGAGGTTAGACATCATGCCCTCCAGATGGGTTACAGTTAAGCCCGATTCATCTTTGGATCCCTATGGCCTGCTTGGGACCCAACATGGTCTGGATATCATAGGTGTCTGTCAGATTAAATAGACTCTTAGTCATGAGTCAGTAAGATGAATGATGGGCATAGGAAGGTTTCTTATACTGCTCTATTGCTTCACATATGTGAAATGTCTATAGTGAAAAGTGAAACACTTATATTCAAAAACAACCTTGAAATTTTTGCTTTGAGCAAGCAAAGGGCTAAGATGGGCCTATCGAGAGAGAGAGAGAGAGAGAGAGAGAGAGAGAGAGAGAGAGAGAGAATATGAACTTTTTCCGCACCAGAGAAATTCCTTAGAAGACTTAGATTCCTTAGAATACAAGGAGATGAAGTAATGAATTTATATCTGGGCACCTTTGCCAGGCACATCTCCAGTCAGTTGTTGAGATTCAACAAATTAAAGCTTCCGCCTTAGGAGAGTGCGTTTTCAGGGGTTCTGCTTCCTAACACTGTCCCTCATTATTTTTTATGGACTCTGGGGTCAGCGATCCAACCACTGAGATTGGTCTCAGTGTCCAAGAAGGTCCTGCAGTAAATACTGCACCCCGCCAGGCCAGCTCTTCCTTACATTCCCCCTTCACATTCTCTGTTTCATCCTTTCCTTGTGAATTTCTACCGGAGAGCAATTTTTTTTTTTTCTTGGTACTGCAGGGGCCTCGTGTCACCGCTTATGCTCAGCAGCAGGGGTGGACAGAGGGTAGGAAACATCTGAGTTCTGGTCTGATTTCGCCCCTTAATGTGGCTGCAGGTAAGTCGCGTTACCCTTCTGAATGTCGGTGTCTGCCTCTAAAAACCGAGAATAGTCATCGTGGCGATTGCACGGGGCTGATCCGGGGGTGAATGCATTGAAACGGTTGAACCCAGAGCCTGGCACCGTGTGAGCGGTCAATCAATACGAGCTATTATTATCCCCAGGACGTCAGGGAGTGCTGCCGCCAGAGCCGGGAGCGCTGCCTTCTCCCAGGCGTCGCTGCACCGCCCCTCTGATCGCGCTCCGAGCTCGGGGTGCGTCTCTTCAGGGCACAGCGGACGCGCAGGGTGAGTCTGCGGCCTGGAAGTGGAGGGCGGTGCCACGCCGGGCGGGGGTCCTGGGAACCCGGGTGCAGCTGGCAGGCCTGGAGGTGTGGGCCGGGGCCGGGCGACAGACTCTGGTCCTGCAGGGCGCGGCCGGGTAGCGCAGCCAGCGCAGCTGCGAGGGGCTCGCGCGCCGCGGCCATGATGGCGCCCCTCCCCCTCCTCCCGTGCGCGCCTCCGTCGCTCGGGGCGCGGCCCCGCGGTCTGCGCGCTCTTGGGCGGGGGATGTTGTGATGGAGAATCCGCGGCGGAGCTGGAGCCCTGCAGCCTGAGCCACCTTCGTCACCTGGGCCTGGGGCCTCGCCGCGCAGGTAGGAGCTGCCCCTGCCCGGGCCCAGCTCCCGGAGCGGGATCCCGAGCCTCAGCAGCCGGCCGGCCGGCAGCCCCTTCCCCGCGGCGGTCCAAGTTACCCCCCCACCCCACCCCAGGCCCCATCCTCCTCCCACCGCCGGCCTGCAGACCACCCTCCTGTCCTGCTCTGGCAGGGTCCACCCGGGTCCGCACCGACCCCTCCCTGGGTCTTTGCCTTTTGGTCCAGGATGCCTTGGGGGGAGGGTGGGGGGGCGCAAAGCGAGGGGCCATGGGAGAGTGGGGGAGGGGAGGTCTAGGGCTGGGATGGGAAGGTGGGGTGGGGTGGGAGGCCCGTGGAATCCTGCGGGAGTCCCAGGCCGGGGCATCTGTCTAGCCGCATTCGGTTGCCCTCAGCGACCGAGGGGTGTGCCCTGGGGCTGGCTATGTCCCCATCTCTGCCCAGAGGCCTAGTACTGTCAGGAGCACTCCTAGGAGCACTTTCCTCTCCTCGGTTCAGAGGTTATTCCCAGTCTATTTTGAGTCCTGTTTGTCTTCTGCATTCTGAATCCAAACATCTATGATCAGCTATCTCCACCCTTCAATGGCAAAAAACTGTCTAGACTGCCAAACTTACCATTCATTCTTAAAACCACTCCATTTCTGTCCCTGACATCCACTGAAGTCTCCATGCCAAGGTCAGCCAAGACCTCCGTGTAACTCCAGTGGACACTGCTGCGGTCCTGTTACCTTTGGGTTCAGCCTGTGTGTCAGTTCAATCTCCTTGAAGTGTTTCCTGCCTCTCACCTAGGCAGTGCCATCTGCCTGCCTCAGTCTCTTCTGCATATGCAGGACCCAGCCATGCGTGGGCTCTGTCCTGAGCTGTCTGCTCTCATTCTGCCCTTTCTCACCTGGCTATCTCCTCTGTTTCCAAGGCTTCAATTTTCATGGCTAAGCCTTCAAGTCCTCAATTTATTTGTCTGGCTCACACCACTCTGCTGAAACCCAGACTCATATATACCCACCCGTCCCCTCACATCCCTTTGAAAGTCCAACAGGAATCCAAACCTACAGATCCCAAGATGAATTCTCTTCTCTTGTTTCCCCTGTCCTTACTTCCAAATGGCTTCTTTCCATTCAGTTTAGGTTCTTCTTAGGCTGGGATCCCTGGCAACATTCTAGATTAACCTTTCTCCCTCACCCCTTTACCTCTAATTTCACCAAATTCTGTCATTTCCATCACCTCATTGTTGTTAAGATCTAATAATTTCACTCCTTTCCAGTTGCGTTCAAACTTAGCAGAGACCACTACTCCTTTTTTCCCTCGACTGCTCAAATAGCATCCTCCCTTGCTTGCCTCCTCTTAACTATTATCAAAGTGATCCTATTAAAAGTGCATCTGATTATTCATTCAACAAATAGGATTTAACACCTAACATTTACAAGGTAAAAAGTTGTAATTAATAAATGAACAAAATAGACTGGGTCCTTGTCCACATAGAAATGTCAGTCTATGAGGGAAACCAAATAAGAATAACATTGTAAATGTGATAAATACCATGAAGAAAAAAAAATGCTTGGTGCTTTGAGAGCTTCAAAGAACAGAAATTAAACTGACCTGGGGAATGAGAGAGAAGAGATCAAGGAATGCTTCTCTGGGGAAGAGTTATTTTGGACTAAAATGTAAAGGAAGAATGGGGATAATTAGGCCAAGAAAGCAGGAGTTGAAGGTCCAGGCAGAAGGGAAATCATGTAGACTGAGAGAGCACAACACTTTCCAGGAATCAAAAGAAAGCTGCTTAGGCTGGAGAGGTGACTAACAAGAATTAGGGCTGGAGGAGAGGAAGGCAGGGGTCAGGCTAACAGGACAGTTCAGACCATGCTGAGGATTTTGATCTTAATGCCTTTGACCTTGTCGTAGGTTGTAGATGGTAGTGAAGGTACACAGTAGATGAAGTCCAGACATTTTTATCCTTACCTGGGAATAAATTGAATATAGGCAGTGAGGGACAAGGATGTGTCAATGATCCCACATCCTTAACCACTTGGGGGTTGGGGTGAGAAATATGAATGAACATATTAATTTGAAAGGCCTTTGGGACACCCAGATGGAGTGGTTGGGTAGAAAGTTGACGGTATGCCCGGCCTGGTGGCTCACGCCTTTAAATCCCAGCTCTGGAAGGCAGAGGCAGGCAGATCTCTGTAAGTTCAAGGCCAGCCTGGTCTACAGAGTGAGTTCCAGGATAGCTGAGGCTACAGGGAGACCTGTCTCAAAAAGACAAAAAAAAAAAAAGTTGAATGTATATGTCTGGAGCTCAGATGAGGGAGCTGAAAGGAAGGTGTTAGTTCAGAGATCAACAATGTATAGACGGTAACGGAAACCACGGGCTTGGATGAATAATTCTACTGAATATAGGACAAGAAAGAGAAAAGGACATAAAACCAAGCTGTGGGAAACTCAGCCTATGACTGAGAAAGATGAGGCAGCAAGGAAGGCTCACAGACACCAAGCAGAAGCCAGATGAATGGAAAGAAAGCCAGGAATGTAGAGCATAGAAGCTACAGATTCCCACTGGTTGAGGAGTTCAGGGGGTCATGGTACTGAAGGAGCAACCAGGTGCCATGCATCTGCTGCGTTCAGTTCCACAGGGCCCATATGGGCCTTCTTAGGAGCTGTAACCAAGTTGTGCTGGGAATGGAGGCAGGGTTAGGAAAGGCTGAGGAAGGGGAGGTGAGGAAATGGCATCTAAGTAGAGAGATTCAGGAAGATTGCGTGTGGGGAGAAAAGAGGCAGAGCGGCAAGCAGCTCTGGACGAGGGTCAGGTCAAGAAAGACTTCATCTTCAAGGTGGGAGGTTGTGAATCTCCTCGAAAGGGAGAGGTTGACTGTTTACTCTGTCTTCACAGAGTAGATAAATGATGGCATGAAATCCTAGAAAGGCATGACAGCAGCCATCTAAGGGACGGGACAGCACTTGCTTTTAGGTAGAAAGAGAAAGACAAACCAACTTGGCAAGTTTGTGTATTTGAGAATGTATCTCCAACTAATGACTTGCTTTCTTTTGTGAATTTGGAGAGGAGAGTGTGTTTGAGAGGCCGGGAGCACTGAAGGATGGTCTAAGAGAGTTCTGACTGAGGCTCAGCCAGGCTTCTTTGACACTAGGCAGTGGAGTTAGCACCAGGCTCTGGTGGGATCTTGTTTCATCTACATCAAAACATGCAATTGCCACTTGTTCCACAAAGAGAAAGTGTTTATAGGTGGATAGTGACGTGGCTCAGCAGGTAAAGGTGTTTACCACCAAACCAGACAACTTTAGTTCAGTCCCTGAGACCCCCATGGTAGAAGGAGAGAACCAACTCCCGCACGTTGTCCTCTGACCCCCACACATCATGGACTTACACACAAAATAAATAAAATAAATAAATAAATAAATAAATAAATAAATGTAATTACAAATTTTAAAGAAGTGCTTACAGATGCCAGGCACCGTTCTAGAGATTTGTATCCTATGATACTTTAAGGAGCTGTTCAGTGACTCTCCCTAGAGTGAGTTCCTCCAGGGGACCAACCATTTACCTTCTTGTTTGTATTCACCCCAGCGGCTCACACAGTGCCTGGCATCTTGTAAGCTATCAGGTTGGAAGACCCCTGACTTTGAGCAGGACTCAGCTCACACCCCCGTGGTGCGATGTCAGCTCCTTCAGGCTTTCCCTTTTAGTGTCTATCACAAGATCTCACCTAGCTTCTTCCCTTGAATCAGAACCCAGTTAGCTCCTTTCATCATTTAAAACAATGTTTTTAAGCCTTTATTTATATGTGTGTGTACTTGTATTTGTGTGGCTGTGTGTGCCAATAGTGTATGTGTGGAGATCAGAGAACCATCTGTGGAAGTCTTCCCTCCCTGTGGGTCCAGCTTATCTGGCTCGAGACCAAACACCTTTAGCAGACGAGCCATCTCATTGGCCGTCTCCTTCTCTTGAGATGTTCTAGGTACGGACGCCCCAGTGAGAGAGGAGGTGTTGGATTGTGTTCCATCGTGAAGGAGCAGGGCAGCTGGTCATCTTTTTTACCTCAGAAAGTAAAAAGATGGTAGCTACAGGATCTCAGGCTAGACACCCAGACATCAGCACCTACAGCAGAGCTTCCCTGTCCCACACCAACTGCTTTCTGCCCAGTGCCCAGATTGTCAGGGATGCCCTGAAGCCAACCTAGCTTTTCAGTGCCTCAGTGTCACAGAACATGTGCCCTCACAAACCACAGTTGTTAAGAAGGTGGATCTCTGTGAGCTCAAGGCCAGCCTGGTCTACAGAGTAAGTTCCAGGCCAGCTAGGGTTACAGGGAGACCCTGTCTCAAAAAGACACACACACACACACACACACACACACACACACACACACACAAAAGGGCCGGTCTTAGGCCAACCTTTTTGAAACCCTGCTTCATCTGCTGCTGCTACAGAGAGGAGATCATCAGCCCTGAGGGCCAGAGCCAGGGAGATGCTGCTGCTGAGATCTTTAAGCCCCGTGACGTGTTAAGCTCATTACCTCCCTTCCTCTCTAGACTGGCCTCACCTGTCTAGGAATCCTGTCCCATCTTTCCTGTCAGGGCCCCTTCACCATTGTCCAGACTCTCACTTAGCCTTTGCCCATCCTAGCCTGAAGGCCCATATACGCTTTCTTGTTATCTGTTCCCAGCCTGTTCTAAGCTCCCTGGTTCCTAGTTCCTCAAGGGTCAGTGTCTGTCCCTTATCTATTGTTTCCTTCCACACAGTGAGCACTCTGGCAGACACTCAGCGAATTGTCCTTTGTGATGGTATTTGCAGTATTGAGGAAGACATAGTTTCAGATGTTCTGATAGCGTGCGATATTGGGTGTTGTGGGGCCTGAAGAGGATAGTTCTTTGAAGGTGGGGGGAGAACAGGAAGGATTGCCCTGGTAGCTGAGCTAAGTTTGGAAATATAAGAAGAGGTTCTTGCAGGGGAGGCGGATCCCAGACTGAGGGAACACAGTGTAAACAAAGACCCAGGAGCTTTGTTTAACATTTGTGACATGTTCCAAAATCTGCCATAGTTCATGTGGCTGGAGTAGAAGGTGTGACGGTGGCAGGGGCAGCGGCAGCAGAGATCTGAGAGGTCCTAGGGCTTGGCTCCAACCAGGGGCCTCTCCAGTGTCCTGGTAAATGAGCTCAGACGTCATCTTAGAGGCAGTGGTGAGCCCTTTAATTTTGTGAACCAGGGAGTGACACAATCTGGTTTCCATTTTTGGAAGATTACTGTGGTTCTGGGTGGAGACAGAGCTGCCTATTTTCTTCCCCTCATTTATTTCAGTGGCCATGAGTTTCCTCATTGCCCAGGTGAGACCATATGGAGCAGACCAGCAGTTACGAGTGAGGCAGACACCGGACAGAAGCCTTTTCTGATTTGACAGCCGCACTTCTAGCATTGTGCTAGGTTCTCAGGAGCTAGAAATGGTAGACTGTGGCTCCTGCCTCGGGATCCTATACCACATCTGGAGGACAGGAGGGCCTTGTTTGGGCTCACTGGAACACCCGCGCTGTGTAGACAGTGGGGAGAACTGAGGCTGTGGGAGCTGATGACCAACACCTTAGCTGGAGAATGGGGAGATAGGGAGGCTAGAGATGTTGAGGAGAAAGCTGCATAGCGGGTGTCAGAAAGAAGAAACTGTGGTGCCTGTCAGGGTTCTGGGGATTGTGTACCTGGAGGGGTCCAGTAGAAAAGGGAGTTTTGTGTGAAGCTATTGGGGGGGGGTGTTAGGAGGGGAGTAACTGTAGGGTTGGCTGGGGGAGGACTGTAGTGAGAGTTCAGGCCCAGGGGAGACAGATAGTGGCTGGTCAGGGAGAAAGACTTGGGAGATGGGGAGAGGGGAGTGTGGGTCATGAAAGGACAGTAGCAGTGCAGGTCAGGGACAGTGAGGAGACGGACAGTGAGGGGAGGGCCTGGGACAGTGAGGGGAGGGCCTGGGCTGAGGGTCTGGGATAGTGAGGAGATGGACAGTGAGGGGAGGGCCTGGGACAGTGAGGAGATGGACAGTGAGGAGACAGACAGTGAAGGGAGGGCCTGGGACAGTGAGGAGATGGACAGCGAGGAGACGGACAGTGAGGGGAGGGCCTGGGACAGTGAGGAGACGGACAGTGAGGGGAGGGCCTGGGACAGTGAGGAGATGGACAGTGAGGGGAGGGCCTGGGCTGAGGGCCTGGGACAGTGAGGGGAGGGCCTGGGACAGTGAGGAGATGGACAGTGAGGGGAGGGCCTGGGCTGAGGGCCTGGGACAGTGAGGGGAGGGCCTGGGACAGTGAGGAGATGGACAGTGAGGGGAGGGCCTGGGACAGTGAGGAGACGGACAGTGAGGGGAGGGTCTGGGCTGCTTGTGATGAAGGCACCTAAGAGGTGGGTGACATTCTGGTCCTGCAGGCTAAGAGTTTAGTGCCCCATGAGCCACTAGTGAGACACAAACAGAACTATAATGTGAGACAGTGTTTTTTTTGAGGAGGCTAAAGCTGGGGCCTGGGGAAGTGGTAGGAGGACGTATTCGTGTATTCATTCAGTGAATGTTTATTGAGTTCCTGCTCTGTTAAGACATTGTTAAAGGCTGAGGAAACTGTGTTGTTTAGAAAAAAAAAAAGTCAAAATCCTCAGCAACATGGGACTTAGGCAAAAGAGAGCGTTAATAAACAAATGCTAAATTAGCTTAGTCGGCGGTGATCTGTGCCAGAGAGGACTATGAGACTACTGAGGAGGCAAGAGGTAGCCTGCAGTTTTAAAATGGATGCGTAGGGAAGGTCTCCTTGGTGAAGTGACCCTTGGACAAAGACCTGAAAGGCCAGCGGGTTCAGATTAAGGGCTCCTGAGGTGACCCCGGCATTATCAGGGCTCTCGGGAGAACAGTGCCCCGGGTGAGAGAATTCATAAAGTCGCTGTCTTTGAAGCTTCCTTTGGCTGAAGGAGCAAAGAACTGAACTGAAGGCCCTTCCTCTGTGACCTGCTCCCCTGGGCCATGCCTGGAAGGCTGGCTCTACACACCCATCATTCCTGTGTGACCATTCCTTAGTATAGAGGAGGCTTAGGGCTGGTTGATCTTGGGTGACTCATAATGACAGGACCACATGGGTGGGGGCAGGGGGAAGGCTCACAGTGGGAGGGGCTCCAAAAACCATCGTGGCAGGAAGAAAGGGGCTATAAGTGTCTACTATCCAAAACACAAGAGCCAGACCCATGTGGCTGTGTCCCTGGCACAGTGAGCTCCAGTTAGACAAGCGGGGAACAGTGCACAGAGAGCCATTGTCAGATGCTCTGCTTTCGGTAGTGAAGTGAGACCAGGCACTGGCTGCGCTGTCCCAGAATACACAGGGCTAGGGATTGGGAATGGGACGGGCCGAAGAGCTGGGCCTGGCCTGAGGTCCGGTGAGGCTGAAGGAACAGACGTTGAGCCCCATCTTTCTCACGGGAATGTAGCTCACAAAATATGGATTGGTGTGTGCTGGCTTACTGGGTACAGGAAAATGAAGGACAGGGTACAGGGCAGAAGCAGGACACTCAACAAGGTCTCTCTTCTCCATCTCACAGGATCTACCAAGGCCATGTCTGTTCCATCATCGCTGAGCCAGTCGGCCATTAATGCCAACAGCCACGGAGGTCCTGCCCTCAGCCTGTCCCTGCCCCTGCATGCTGCCCACAACCAGCTGCTCAACGCCAAGCTGCAGGCAACAGCTGTGGGAGCCAAGGACCTTCGCAGTGCCATGGGGGAAGGTGGCGGGCCTGAGCCAGGCCCCGCCAATGCTAAATGGTTAAAAGAAGGCCAGAACCAGCTTCGGAGGGCTGCCACGGCCCACCGAGACCAGAACCGAAATGTGACCTTGACCTTGGCAGAGGAGGCCAGCCAGGAGGCTGAAACAGCACCTTTGGGTCCCAAAGGCCTGATGCACCTATACTCTGAGCTGGAGCTCTCAGCCCACAATGCAGCCAACCGAGGACTCCGTGGACCTGGGTTGATCATCAGCACTCAAGAGCAGGGAGCAGATGAGGGAGAAGAGAAGGCAGCAGGGGAGGCTGAGGAGGATGATGAGGACGAGGAGGAAGAGGAGGAGGAAGAGGACTTGTCTTCTCCTCCAGGGCTTCCAGAGCCCCTGGAGAGTGTGGAGGTTCCCCCTGGGCCCCAGGCCCTCACAGACGGCCCCCGGGAACACAGCAAGAGTGCCAGCCTCCTCTTTGGGATGAGGAACAGTGCAGCCAGTGACGAGGACTCAAGCTGGGCTACCTTATCCCAGGGCAGCCCCTCGTATGGCAGCCCGGAGGACACAGGTACCTGGAGCTGGGCATGGGGATATGGGAGGGCACAAGGTGGGTCTGTTCATGACACATGCTATCATGGTCGATGTGTGGATGATATTGTGGTTTACTTACTAAGTAACTGATCTTCTGCTCAACATTATGGTATTTAATATTCAGAATAATGCTGTGAAGTAGACATTGTTTCTATGCTTGTACTACAGATGATAAGAAAAAGGACAAGAGAGAGGTTTTACAGCTGCCCGAAGGTCACAGACAGTCTAGAGTCATAGCAAAATTAAGATCTAAACCAGGTCTAAGTCCAGGCCTGAGCTCTGAACCCCATGTTACACTGTCCCCAATGCACACAGCACAATGCAGCGAGGTGGACTTGGGACAGTGTGCCTTGTTTTAACAGGCTAGGTCTGGAGGGGGCAGCCAGCATCTCTCCATAGAAGTCTGTCTGGAGAGTGTGGGGTATTTTGTGAATATGTTCCTCTTGCCGCATGTAGAGCACTGTACTGGACTTTACAAGGATGCAGTTTTGTCAGGAATAAGAAACAGACTAAAAAGGGAACAAAGAAATAGTAAAAACACACGGGGAGAAGGGACAGATATCAGATTATAAAGCTTGATCATTAAATATGTCCCATTAAAACGTCGAGGCTCTACATTTGCCAATATAACACAGCGTAGAGAAGATGGGCTATAGCCATAGTTCAGAAAGTCTGTGCACGAGCTGTGGTGGACATGTAAGTCAGTGGTAGATCACTTGGTTAACACATATGACCTGGGTTCTGTGCCGAGAGAGAGGCGGGGAAGAGAGACACAGAGACAAAGACACAGAGACCCTCAGACTAACTTTCGCTGCATAAAGCCGTAGGCAGCCGCAGCCGGTGCCTTAGACCTGCTCCCCAACTCTTTCTGAAGACCTTGACTACAAATGTTTTTAAAAGTAGAGATAACAGAATAATGAGTGTGACCTGTTCATGGCCCAGTTTGAAGAATTAACAGAACCTAGTTCATCTTGCTGATCTGTACCCTACCCACTTCTGTGCCCAGTATAGGTTATTTGGTTCTAATTTTTCTTTATTTTGAGACAGAGTCTCACTGTGGAGTGGCCCAGGCTGGCCTGGAACTTGTAGGGATCATTGTCCCTCAGCCTTCAGAGTGCCGAGATTCTGGCCCGAGTCACCTGTCCAGCCTTCTCTTTTTCTTATACTTGGTCATTTTGATTTTTTGTTTTTGTTTGGTTTTTGATCACCCTGTAGCCACATCTGGCTTGGAACTGGCTATGTAGATCAAGCTAGCCTTGCTCTTAACAGCAATCTGCCTGCCTCCTTTCCCAAGAGGTGGGATTAAAGGCCTGTGCCAGGACACCCAGCACTGCTTTACTCATATTTATCTACAGATGTTGACCTATACATTTATGAAAGGAGAAAAAAAAACCATACAAAGTAAACACCATGATTCCAGTTAATATACAAAAATTGAACAAATCCTTAATATCATCAAATAGTCACTTAATGCTAATATTCTCCCAGTTGTCCAGTAAATGTCCCACCTAGCCTTTTGAGAAGATTTGGACTGTGTGAATTGGTATCTAAACAGGCCTGCAGTGGGCATGTTTCTCAAGGCATCTCTGTTCATTTTTATTTTATATGTATGAGTGTTATGTTTGCATGTATACAAGTGCACCTGTGTTGTGCCTTGCTTGAGGAGGACAGAAGAAGGTGTTGGATCCCCTATAATTAGAGTTACAGATGGTTATTAGCTATCATGTGGGTTCTGGGATTGGAACCCAGGTTTTCTGCAAGAACAGACAGTGCTATTAACCACTGAGCCATTATTTATTATGCATGTGTATATGTGCATGAATGTGTACTATATAACACTTGTGGAGGTCAGAGGACAATTTTGGGGAATCCCTTCTCTTTTTTTACTCTGTGAGTCCTAGGGACCTAATTCAGGTTGTCACACTTAGCAGCAAGTACCTTGACTACTGAACCATCTTGTTGGCCATCCTTAAACTTTTTTTTTTTTAAGTTACGGCCTTATCTTGGCTAGACTAGTATACTAGAAACTCATTATGTGGCACAAGTTGGCTTGTCTCCCTGAGTCATATTGAATATGTTCCTCTTCTCCTGGATTTCCTGTAAGCTAGTAGATAGTTCCACAGCATTGATCAGGTTCTGATTTGAGTGGCATTTTGTTTTGCTTTTTTGCAAGGACGCCTCATAGGGGGTATCTTACCAAAGATAAAGTCGACTTACTTCTCTTTTTGTGATGCTAGTGGCTTTGGTGGTCAGTATCTTCACCCCTTGTAAAGGGGTGAGTTTCTATTTTACCCTGGCCAGTTATTTATTGCTTTGAGTTTGGGGAAAAGAGGTACCAAACTGAAAGTTAGCAGTTGTTGAGGTAAACTAACCCAGTTTCTAAATGTCAGCAACTAATTCTGCTTTTTTTTTTTTTTTCCCCAAAAGCTCTGTGCAGGGCACACAAAATCTGAGGCTTGCATCACTCCTTAGCCAGGTGGTTAGCTTGAAACCCCCAGGGGTATCATTGGCCAGATGGAGGCCTGCTTGCTTGTGGCTCCTGGGGTGGTCACCAGTGGCTGAGTTTCTGATTCTCTGGGATGAGGAGGCCGCACTGCTGAACTACGGAAGGGATGCTGGGCATGGCGAGTGACACCAACCCCGGCCCCCCCCCAGGCCTTGGAAGGGGCCAGAGGAGATGTGTCCTGGAAGGTTCTCAAGGAGTTGAATAGGAGACTAGCCTCTAGTGCACAGGGTCCCAGACACTGCTTGCTCTTTCTTAGCTGTGTTGCATCTGCCATGAGGGCCACAGAAGAGGCTTATGCTCCTGTAGAAATAGGTGAGGATTCAACAAAAGCTGTTCCCACATTCCTGCCCTCCACATAGTTGTTGACTGAATGAATTAAGTGAATTGAGTGAATCGAGTGAATACATTGTGAATGAATGAACTTTACTACCTGTGTTGGGCCCACACTCTGAGTCAGGCCTTGTCCTAAATGATTCGGCAAGAGAAAGATGTTCTTACTCTCCTGTCACTCAGAGTCTAGTAGGGAGACAGAAATAGACAGTCATAATCAGTATGATGAGCTGGTAGGTAGGGGGGCAGGAGGGCACCCTGAAAACATGAGGGAGCAGGAAAGACTGGCTCTGAAGAGGTCTGAAGGTAGGTAGAGTGAGTGATAGCAAGAATCCCAGCTGAGAAATAAGGGGGCTGGGGTGGGGGGGTAGCCAGAGGTAAGGCTGAAAGGCAGAAAGCTAGGGCTCCTCACAGCACACAAAACCTGTGGAGGAGTTTGGGGTTTTATTCCGAGAGCAATGAGAAAGCAGTTAAGAGTATTAAGCTGGAGAGTAACTTGATTAGTTTAGCATCTCCTAAGAACCATTTAAGCTATCTTGTGCATCCCTCTGTGGAGGAGACGAAAGGAAACCAGTTGAGAGGCTTCTGCAGTAATCCAGATTAAAAAAAATGCTAGTTGTCTGGACCGTAGCAGTGGCTGTGTAGAAAGAAGGGGGAGAGCACGGAGTGAATCACAGATCCCTGAGCAAGTCAGTACACCCGCACAGCCACTGAGGCATTTATGGATGAATGAAGGAGGGGAGGGAGGGCCTGGGAACTCCTGTGAGTGCTTGCAGGATCTGATGCAGGAGTGAAAGTCTACATATGTGTGGAAGCCAAGGCCGGGGTGGGCTGTGCTTGCAGGGAGACATGCCAGGCTCCAGAAGGGCCTCCCAGATGGTCAAGGGGGGAGGAGCTGCCCCCTCCAGGACAGATCGGAAGATGAAGCTCTTTGAAGCAGGAAGGCTCCTCCTGACAGGGATGGCAGATGGATTGTGTGCAACTCAGTTGGGAAATGGTGAACTGGCCTTCAGGTTCCATGAAGAGGGCTGCAGAGGGCAGGGCTGGTGCTCCTGGAAGGGCTCAGCGCAGTCCCAAGGGCAGCGGGGGAAGGGTGTGGGGAAACATGCATTCGCTGAGCCTCAGCAGATTATTAGGGTCGAATGTAGGATAGTGGGGAGGGGGGGTGGAGAGACGGTGATGGAAGGTGGGTAGGTCAGAAGAGCCCTTCTTCCTTGAGTGTCTGTCAGCTTACCTCATGTGCAAACTGAGGATGGTGAAGCACCTTGCCTGATTAACTAATGTCAGGTGTGGAAACACCTGCTATAGCCACGCCCACTCCTAGCCCCTCTGCGCCTTGTTACCCAGCAGCCTGGGTCTTGAGACTGCCTGTCCCTCAGTGCTGCCTCTTGGACCAGTCAGGATTCCTGGTTTCCTTGGTAACGGGAAGCACGTCAGCAGTCTGGGCACTCCCAGCCATCCCGGTGCTCTGGTTGCCGAGGAGACGCTGCAGCCTAGCTAGGCCCTGGCAGGTGAGGGGGGTGGCGCTGAGAAGCCTTAAATCTTCAAGCTTGCTAGGGCTTCGGCCCTCAAGGACCAACCTTGGTGTCAAAGTGCTGGACAGGCTCTAGGTAGGGGAGGGATCCCTGAGGGCTTTGAAGCCACACCCTGTTTATGTTGAGCACTATAGGTTTTGCAGGGCCCCAGGTGGCTGAGCTATCCCCTAGAGAACCAGCTTCCCAGTGTTCCTTAGACAGGCTTAACTGTGGCTTTGATGTGTCCGCTGGAGGGTGGGATGGAGATTCAGGATTGGGGGAGGGGAGCCAGGGTAAGGAAGAAGAGCAGGAAGGGCTGGGGTCTCATGAGCCCCCTGCCTTCTCCACCCCTAGGAGGCTTCTTAATTTGGTGGTCTTGGCCCCTCCCTTGGGAGCTCCAGGCGGAGGAGGATCTTGCCTGGCAGACGCTCTGCCCTGGTGAGAAGGGGGCGGACGAGCTTTCCTCTGCAGCCCAGCACCAGGCTGCGAGCCCAGCTGGCTGGGCTGGAGGGGCTGTGAGGAGGGAGGGTGGAGGCAGGAGGGGCCTGGAATAAGCGCCATGTTCTCCCAGGACTTCTTCCTGGCCATCATCCTGCAGGACAGCAGTCCAGGTGAGGGACAGCATGGGGCCGGGTGTGATGTGGGGCGGGGCTGCCAAGGAGAGCAAGCTGGAGGATGCCTGGGTCCGGTGACTGGGAGGGAGTGATGCGGCTCTAGCAAAGGAGGGGCGTATGTCACAGATGCGCGGCCTGTGTGTGTGTGCATGACAGCTTTGCATGTATGTGTATGTGGCAGGGGACAGAGTATGAATGGAGTGTCTGTACAGTGCAGAGATGGATTGTTAAAGGTATTGTGTCCGAGAGTGTGTCCACCTCTGTGTGGTACCCACACATTTATTGGAGGTCATGGCGGTGTGGTGTGTACACACCTGTAGGGCAGAGCTAGTGTATGTAGCTATATGTGTACACAGCTCTGCATGAGTATGGGACATGTTGGTATGTGTGTTTGCCCCTGCACTTACATGTACACCTGTATGTAATACCTGCTAGCATCTTCTGTGTGCTGTATACTCTGTTTATGGTGGCACAGGTGTGTGGCAGAGTTTGTATATGTTGTGTGTCTATGTGTACATGTATGTGTTCAGGAGCAGGAAGTGTGTGTGCTTTATGTACCCTGACATGTGGATATGTATGACGTGTGACAGGAGGTTGACTGGGGCCACTGAGCTGGCCTCTCTTCTCTTTCCTCCTTTCCCCTCTGCTTTCTTCTCTCCCTCCCTGCGGCCACATTAGCAGCAGCAGGGCCCAGAAGATCTGAGCCATGCTCCCCGCTGGTGGCTGTCAGCGCGGGGGCTCAGCTGTGGGTTCCAGGAGCAAGCAGGACCCAGGCTACTCTGTAGCCCTTTGCTCTTCTCCAACCTCCTCTTCTCAGCCATGGAGTCTCGGGCAGGGGCTGGGCATGGATATCCACTGACTGCTTTGTAGGTGGGCTAACTCTCACTCACTGAGCCTCCCACCTGGCAGATTCCTTCTGGAACCCCAACGCCTTCGAGACGGATTCCGACCTGCCGGCTGGATGGATGAGGGTCCAGGACACCTCAGGGACCTACTACTGGCACATCCCTACGGGGACCACCCAGTGGGAGCCTCCAGGCCGGGCCTACCCGTCTCAGGGGAGCAGTCCCCAAGAGGAGTCCCAGGTGAGGCTCAGTGGCTTGCTTTTTGCTAGGGCGTGGAGGGGCTGTGCTATAAACACCCCCCTACCCCTGTTCTTGCTAGGGCATGGAGGGGCTGTGCTATAAACACCCCCCTACCCCTGTTCTTGCTAGGGCGTGGAGGGGCTGTGCTATAAACACCCCCCTACCCCTGTTCTTGCTAGGGCGTGGAGGGGCTGTGCTATAAACACCCCCCTACCCCTGTTCTTGCTAGGGCATGGAGGGGCTGTGCTATAAACACCCCCCACCCCTGTTCTTGCTAGGGTGTGGAGGGGCTGTGCTATAAACACCCCCCTACCCCTGTTCTTGCTAGGGTGTGGAGGAGCTGTGCTATAAACACCCCCCACCCCTGTTCTTGCTAGGGCATGAAGGGGCTGTGCTATAAACACCCCCCACCCCTGTTCTTTCTGCAGCTCACCTGGACTGGCTTTGCCCACCAAGAAGGCTTTGAGGAAGGAGAGTTTTGGAAGGTGAGTAAGGGGACTGCTTCGCTATCGGGGAGCACTGGAGAAGGACCATCATTCCGGGCCTGATTCAATCCCTTTTCCAAGGATGAACCCACTGAGGAGGCCCCAATGGAGCTGGGACTGAAGGACCCAGAGGAGGGGACATTGCCCTTCCCAGCTCAGAGCCTCAGGTGAGTTACCAGGTACAGTGGGGTAGGGGGGTCTGGATCTGTGTGAGAGGGGCACTGGGACAGCTCTATGTTTAGGGGTGCTATGTTAAGTATTCCCCTCTGCCTCTAGTCCAGAGCCATTACCCCAGGAGGAGGAGAAGCTGCCCCCACGGAACGCCAACCCAGGGATCAAGGTTTGTAAGCTGGGGCCCCTGTGCAGGTCAGCCTCATGCTGTGCTCTGGAAGCCTGGAAGTGGCTCTCAGCAGCGGTCCCAAGTTAGGGGTTCTTCCCACTCTCAGCACAGAGACTATGTCTGAGCTAGATGATCTTCGGTGTTTAACTCAGTCAACCCAGGGGCCTCCTAAGGCTCAGAGGCTTTTTGTGCCAGCGGGCATCCCTTCTGACCATGTCTTGTTTGGGGAGCTTCTGTCTTAGTTCAGAACACCACCCACCCTCCATGTCCCGAGTCTGAAGCTCCCTGTCCTGTGTCGGTGCACCTCCAGCTTCTACAGCTCTCTACCCCCACCCTCTTCTGTCTGGCAGTGTTTCGCCGTGCGCTCGCTAGGCTGGGTGGAGATGACTGAGGAGGAGCTGGCCCCAGGACGCAGCAGTGTGGCAGTCAACAATTGTATCCGTCAGCTTTCCTACCACAAAAACAATCTGCACGACCCCATGGCTGGGGGCTGGGGGGAGGTGAGGGCCTGAGCCGGGTGAGGTGATGGTACTGTGGGATTGTGCAGGGACTTACGAGATTTGAGGGATCTGACTTGTCCAGGAGAGGGCCAGTAGGGTAGGAGGGGCTGTTGGCTCAAGTGGCTCCTCAGTGGGCTGGATGAGTGACCTGAGCCTCGGACAGTGAAGGGATGATAAAAAGAGTCACGGGAAGAACGTGCGGTTCTTCACTAGCCTTCACTAGAGTGAGGCTCACAGGTGGGCGGTCTGACAGCTAAGCAAGTCCTGCCCCTCCCCAAGAGTGGCTAATGTCCCCTAAGCTGATTCCGCCACCTTCCCACCTTGGGTACCACTGAGGCCTGCCTCCTGGCCTTTCAGGGAAAGGACCTGCTGCTGCAGCTGGAGGACGAGACGCTAAAGCTGGTGGAACCACAGAGCCAGGCGCTGCTGCACAGCCAGCCCATCGTCAGCATTCGTGTGTGGGGCGTCGGGCGGGACAGCGGAAGGTGGGAGCAGGGCCCAGCTCTGTGGGCGGGGGAGGCTCACCCACCCCGGACTCAGAGGCCACCTCTCTAACTCAGTTCTTTCCATCCCTTCTGCTGCTGGACCCAGAGAGAGGTATATTACGCCTGTCTACTTTGACTGTGCCCCTCCTCAAAACACCCAGGCTCCCTTACTGTGCCCTGCCCCTCCCACCTGCTGTGCTGGACATCATCTCCCACCTCAGCATGCTTGCCTGTCTACCCTCCCTGGCTCCTGAAGGCAGAACTTACAGGACATCAGGGCAGAAACCTGTCGGAGCTGCCGTGGGCAGGGAGGGTGAGGGTGGAGTGGTGACCAAGCTCAGCACTCAGTGGTTCCAGGAGACACTGAGGTGACCCTCCCCCAACAGGGACTTTGCCTACGTAGCTCGAGATAAGCTGACCCAGATGCTCAAGTGCCACGTGTTTCGCTGTGAGGCACCTGCCAAGAACATCGCCACCAGCCTGCATGAGATCTGCTCTAAGGCACGGCCCCCTCCACTCCCTGGGCTCGCTGCCACCTTTACTCTGTGAGGGTGTGGGTAGAGTTGCTGAGTTGGGGTGGGGGCTTCAGGACAATGAATCTCTAACAGTCTCCCCCTTCCATTCCTTCCCCAGATCATGGCTGAACGGCGCAGTGCTCGCTGCTTGGTAAATGGGCTGTCCTTGGACCATTCTAAACTCGTGGATGTCCCTTTTCAAGGTCAGTATCACAGCTTCACCATGTCCAGCTCGGCTTTGCTGGTTAAGGTGGGGTGACCCAAGAAGAGGCACAGGTTCCTGGGCAGACACAGTAGAGAAGCGAGCATGGGGAGATCGAACGCTTGAGATCACATAAGTGGAAAGGCTGCTTTGGAGGGAGGCAGGGAGGGGTAGAGGCTTGGGCTGAGTAAAAGTCCATCTTATACAGACTAGGAATGCAGTGACCCTCCTCTTTTTCTCACAGTGGAATTCCCAGCGCCTAAGAATGAGTTGGTGCAGAAGTTCCAAGTCTATTACCTGGGGAATGTGCCTGTTGCTAAGCCTGTTGGTATGTGCACCTTCTTGTATGTGAGGACTGCCACCTCAGTCCCAGAGTACTCTCCCCACCCTGTCCTCTGTGCTGCTGCTCCTGGACTGCGTGCATAACATCTCTTTGCCCTTCAGAGTGGATCTCAACTCCCAGTACCTCAGTCTCAGCCTTGCCATGTGGCCGGCCTGTACTTGCACTGAACGTGCCTGCCACAGGACTAACACTGAGCCGGGCACAGAGGAGACCCTCTCCCTGCCCTGCCCCCATGTGAAAGCTTTGGTGGGTTTTGGAGGCTGAAAACACCAGGAAGCAGCCTGCATCTGGGTTCAGTGTAACAGCATCAACTGTGGTGGTAGCTTCCAGAGGGGCATCAGGAAGCACAGCTCACACATGTTTCACTTTTTACAGATGTTTCTTCTATTACGACATTTGATTTTTTTGTGTCTGTGGTGTGGGAGATCAAACCCAAGGCCTCCTGTGTGCAAAGAAAGTATTCTACCAGTGTGTTAAACCCTCAGCTCTCATTAATCCTTTTTTTTTTTTGTCTTTTCGAGACAGGGTCTCCCTATAGCCCAAGCTGTCCTGGAACTCACTCTGTAGACCAGGCTGGCCTTGAACTCACAAAGATCCACCTGCCTCTGCCCCTCCCAAGTGCTAGGATTAAAGGCGTGTGCCACCACGCCCAGCTTCATTAATCCTTTTTTAAAAAAATTACATTATTTTTATTATTATTATTATTATTATTGGCCTTTTTGAGACAGGGTCTCCCTTTAGTCCCAGCTGGCCTGGAACTTACTATGTAGACCAGGCTGGCCTTGAACTCACAGAGATTCACCTGCCTCTGCCTCCAGAGGGCTGGGGTTAAAGGTGTACACCCCCCACATTATTTTTATTATGAGTATATTGCCTGCATGTATGTAAGTGCATTCGTGTTATACAATGCTTGTGGTCAGAAGAAGATGTCAGATCCCCTGGAACTGAAGTTAGGAATGGTTGTTAGCCACCATGTGGGTACTAAGAACCGAACTGGGGTCCTCTGCAAGAGCAGCCAGTGCTCTTTAGGTGCTGAACTGCTGATCCATCTCCCCATTCCCCTCCTTTTTTTTCAAGACAGGGTCTCATTATGTAGTCCTGGCTGGCCTGGAACTCTCTGTGTAGCACAGGCTGGCCTCAAACTAACAGAAATCTGCCTGTCTCTGCTGGGACTAAGGCATACATCACCATGCCCGGCTCATTCATGAGAGTTGTGATTGTGATAATTTCTGTTTATAAATAATGAAGTGAGGCAAGAGACTTTGGTTTCATAGAACCTGCCATTTGTCCATTCACTTAACAGATACCTTTGAAAACATGACACTGTGCCATGTCCTGTGTTAGGCTCTGGGAAAGCAACAACTAAAAGCTTGCTTTCATGGAGTTTATGAAAATGAATAAAATAACCACACAAGTAAATATGTAATAATAAATTAAGTCATTCATGGAAAGAGGATGGCAAGATATGACAGCAGACCTTCATCTGGTGTAAGGGGATCAGAAACGTAGCTCTGTAAGGTGGGAGTGGTGACATACCAGCAATCCTAGTGCCTGGGTGGCTGAACAAGATTGCTGCAAGTATGCTAAGCTACATCGTACCGGGTCAGCTAGGGCTTCAGAGAAAGACCTTGTCCCCAACTCCCACCTTACCCCCCCACAAAAAAGGAAAGAAAGAAAACAGAGAAAAGGAAAAGTCTTCTGTGATAGTGTTATATAAACTGAAAAATACAAATAGGAGTGACGGCATTAAAGTTGGATGAAGGCAGGGCGGGCCAGGGCAGAGTCACTCCAGGTAGAGTGAATAGTGTACTGAGAAGGCCAGCTGCCCAGGGCTTGGCTGAGGGCTGGGTGATTGTCAGCTGAGGGACGTGATAGTCTAGCTCAGTGATTGGGTTTAGGGATTAAGAGCTGAAGAAGCTATTTTTCTTGGTCAGCTTTCCATTATTATATAAAACACCTGAGGTGATCAACTTACAAAGAGAAATAGTTTGTTTTGGTTCATGATTTCAGGGGTTCATAATAGCCTGGGTTTAATTGCATTTAGGCCTGTGGCACATCCCACAGGGGCCTCTGCAGAGCAGAACCATTTACTTCTTGCCTGGGGAATAGAGAGAGAACAGAGGCTGAGGTTTTACAGTCTCTCTCAAGGAGTCATCCCTGTCACCTAGGCACCTCCTCTATTTCCACCTCTTCAAAGTTTTTCAACTCCTGATAGCACTATGGGCTGGGGGCCAGTGCTTTAACACATGGACCTTTGGGGACACTTACCAAATCTACAGCATGTTTCAGGAGTGCTCTCCTTCAGATGGTTGGTTGGTTGGTTGGTTGGTTGGTTAGTTGGCTGGTTGGTTGGTTGGTTGGTTGGTTTTTTTTTTTGAGACCCTCTTTCAGAAAGACAAAAAATTATTTTTATTTTATGTGTATGAATGTTTTGCATGCATGAATGTAAGGATACTATGTGTGGCCAGTGCCTCTAGAGGCCAGAAGAGGTAATTGGATTCCCCGGAACTGGAGTTACATACAGATAGTCATTAACTGTCTTGTGGGTGCTGGGGACCCAACTCAGGTCCGCTATAAGAGCGGCCAGTGCTCGTAACTGCTGAGCCATCCCTGTAGTTCTGTATTGAAATGTTTTTTGGTTTGTTTGTAGGGGTCTTTTAGTTTATTTATTTGTTCATTTATTTTTGAGACAGTGTTTCCCTGTAGCACCAGCTGGCGTATAGCTTGCTATATAAACCAGGCTGGCTTAAATCTCACAGACATCCTCCTGCCTCTACTTCCTGGATGCTGGGATCAAAGCTGTGTACCACCACAACTAGGAGTGTTCTTGACAGAAGTGGATTTGACTATTGTAAAGCTCACTTTAGCTGTACCATCTTTCTTTTGGGAGAAAAGTGTTGAGCAGGTCAAAGAGGATGTAGGGAACTCAGGAAGATATGACAGTTGTCATAGCCAGAATGAGAGTGTCTTGGAAAATGGAGAGTCTGAAGAGGCATGTGTGGGTTCAAGTGTCCAGGCTTTGGTGACTGAGCATAGGGTGAGAGACAAACGCATGAAGGATGACTTGCAGGAAGTTTGAGGAGCACTTGATTTTGGAACCGACTGGGTAGCAGTACCATTCTCTAATGGTAGTGGACACTGGCTAGACTGGTTTCAGTGAGGAGATTGAACGTTCAGTCTAAGATATGCCAAAGCCCAGGTGCCTTTGGGAAAACTGTGTGGACGGGTCAAGCTGGCAGCTGGCTTCATATTGTCTGGAGCTGAGAGTCGAGGTCTGGGCTTGAGATAGGAGTTTGGACATCACTGGGTTGTAGAAGTACCAACTAGTCATGAGTACGGAGGAGACTGGGGCCATATTGTGGGCAGCCTTAAATGAGGTGGGAAATAGACCAAGCCTACCTTTGCAGTCCTGGACACAGGAAGCAAGCTGGATGGAGGAGGATGACACTTCGTAGGACAGAGAGCAGGAGAGAGGAGAGAGGAAGAATGGCCCCAAGGAGTGCAGTTCATTTGTAGAATCCCAGTACTTGGGAGACAGAGAGGAGGCTCATGAGTTTGAGGCAAAACTGGGCTATATAGCGAGACCCTGCCTCCAAAGGACATCACAATAGGAAGAAGGGAGAAAAGAAAGGAGGAAGGAGAAATGACTTTAGAGCTGGCGGTGTGAAGAGCATTCTCAGGGAGCAGAAGCAAATAAGGCTGATCCTGGGACCACCCTTTCTTCCTCTCAACCATGACTTCTAAATCCTGTTGGGTCATCTAGTGTCTATGTATGTGTCCGTGTGTGGGTATGTGAATGGAAGTACAAGTGCCTGCAGGAGTCAGAGCTGTCCAGGAGCTGGAGTTACAGGTGGCTGTGAGCCGCCAATGTGGTTGCTGGGAACTGACCTCAGGTCCTGTGGAAGAGCAGTGTGTGTTAACTGCAGAGCCATCTCTCCAGCCTGGCTGATCTCATTCGTAACCTCAATCCCACACCTGCTCCTTTTCACTTGCCACTGCTTCTCACCATGCCAAAGCCACTGCCCGTAACCCTGGGATGCCTCGTCACCTCCACGAGTTTCTTAGCTTACTTCTTCCTTTATCTGTACTCCTTAAAACTCTGTGTGTGTGTGTGTGTGTGTGTGTGTGTTCTATATGAACACACGTGTGTGGAGATTTGAGGACATCTTTGAGGAATCATTTCTCTCCTTCTACCTTTACATGGGTTCTGGGATCAGACTCAGGTCATCAGGCTTGTGCAGCAGTCACTTTACCAGCTGAGCATCTCGCTGGCCTTTTGCTACCCCTCCCCCCCTTCTGTGACACTGTACCCTCCTAAACTACAGTATCCACTGATCCATTCTGCACATCATTATTGTGTACCTGATTTGGGCCAGGCCCTGTTCTAGTTCTTAGCACTCTTCAATGAATGGCACTGATCCTTGCCTGCAGATTGTTCTCATCCTAGCAGGAGAGATAGAAAGACTATATATATATATATATATATGTCATCATGCAAATATACTATATGATTGTATACAGTATATTTGATATATACTATATCAAATATAGTATTTGATATAGTATATATCAAATATACTGTATACAATCATATAGTATATTCGAAGGTGACTATTAACATGGGGGGCACAGTAAGATAAGGGGAATGGGAGTATGGGGATGGCAGTGAGGATGTGAGTTTTAACTCTGTGTTAACCAGGTTAGACTGCCTTTCTCCAGACCCCATCCGACTATCCCTTTTGCCAAATCCTTGTAGCTCTCCTCAGACTCAGAGGCCAGGCTCCACCCTGCAGTCATCTGCATGTTCAGCAGTTTGACTCTGATGTTCCTCCCACCCCCCATGTACTTTGACATTTCCCATTCCCCAGCCTAAATGTCACAGAAATCACACCCCTCTGCCTTGCTTTGGAGGCCCTGGCAGAGTGACTTGGCCCATCTGCTCCTGCTAGTGTTGTTGCTTTCCTGTGGACTCCTGTGTTATTTGGCTTAGACCATTTTGGTGCATTTATCCAGGCTACCTTGAGGGTGATATAAGTGCATCTGGAATCTTCAGCAGATAAGCTGGGTTAAGATTAGGGACATAAACAAGCTGGTGGTGTACGTGTTTCATCTCAGCACTCCGGAGGCAGAGGCAAATGGGTCTCTGTGAGATCGAGGGCAGCCTGGTCCACATAATGATCTCTGTCCTTGAGATGGCTGCAGTCCAGTGTATAAAAAGAGTTTTGTCAAAGACAAGATAGTGCAGTGCTAAGAGATGACTTCAGTGTGTCTTTTCCCTACCCCGGAGGCAGCTTCCCAGGTGGGACCTGAGGACGACAATCAAGAATATTGAGACGGGCAAGGAAGAAGGGCACTAGGAGGTTGTCCCTCTATCACAGGCTGTGTCCTCTAGGGTATCCTCTTGCTTTGTATTCTCCATCTGCCTAGCAGGCCATTTGCCAAGATTAGATGTTAATAACTGCTACAGAAATCATTTGAAGCTCTGGGAGCAGTAGAATCCCAAAGTCTGGCAATTTAGATAAAGGGCAGTTTTTTAGATGACTTAGCTTGGGAGAATTTGGCCTTGATCCCATCAGAGGTGAGGTGAGCAAAGACAAGGTCAGGGAAGACTTCTCCCTCCCTCCCTCCCTCCCTCCCTCCCTCCCTCCCTCCCTCCCTCCCTTCCTTCCTTCCTTCCTCTTTCTACAGAGTCTCACAGTGTAGCCTCTGCTGTCACTTGCTGTTTAGATTGGCTGAACTTGAACTTGTGGCAGTCCTCCTGTGCCTCCCAAATGCTGGGTTTATAGGAGTTTAAAGCAGTTCAAAGTAGAGGAGACCATTATGGGATTGTTTGTTTTTGCAACAAGGTGTTGTTATGTAACCCAGAACTTACTAGGTGTAGTTCATCCTGGTCTTGTACTTGTGGTGATCCTCCTGCCTCTGCAGGTAGTGCTAAGATTGGAGATGTGTCTGGGCGTGGTGGCACACGCCTTTAATCCTAGCACTCAGCAGGCAGAGNAAAAAAAAAAAAAAAAAAAAAAAAAAAAAAAAAAAAAGAAATGACTGAGAAAAACATGCAAGAAATGTATGGCAGAATGCAGGATCTCTGGATGGGTGGGAGGCATGGAAGGGAGGATGGGTCTAAATTTTATTAGGAAATATTGTATGAGATGTGCAAAAGTTCAATAAAAATGAATAAAAAATAAAAATAAAGATGGCATATGATATTTATTTATTTATTTTTGGTCTTTTGAGATAGGATCTCCCTGTATTCCAGCTGCCCTGGAACTCTTACTGTGTACACCAGACTTGCCTTGAACTCACAGAGATCCACCTAGCTCTGCCTCTGGAGTGCCTTTATAATGTTTTCATACAAGTATAAAATACGTTTGGTCATATTCACTCCCATCACAGTCTCTTGTCCCCCGCCCACTCCTGCTGAACCCCTTCCTCTTTCCAGCTAGTCCTTCTGTTATCATGCTTATTTTAATTTTTTTTGATGACCCAGCGAGTTTCATTAGTGTGAGCATGGGTGAGAGGTTATTTATGTGAGCCTGGGTGCCTTACTAGAGGCTTCACCACTGAAGTCTCTCTCCCTCCCCCATCAACCATTAAGTGCCTGTGAATCCTCAGGGAGGAGTGAGGCCTCACAAGCCCCTTCCCTCTGCATGACAGGATGTTGACAGGCTCAGACTTGTGCAGGTAATCACAGCTGCAGTGAGTTCAAGAGTGGAGTGGCTGTGTTATGCCCAGAAGGCAGGATTCCATAGCGCTCCATTCCCCTGTCCCTTACATTCCTTCCGCTCTGTCTACACCATGCTCCCCAAGCTTGGAGGGGTAGTATAGATATCCCGCTTATGGCCTTGAACAGTCACTTAATCACAGCACTTTGACCAGTTAGGAGTCTGTACTTACTGATGCCTATTGCAAAAAGAAGCTTCTCTGGCCAAAACCGACAGCAACACAATCTATGGACATAGAATAATGATTTAAAAGGTAATTTGATGGGTACAACACATCTACTTAGCAAAACAACAGTAGCAGCTTCCCTACTAGGGCCCATGACCTTCCTGGCCATAGGCTTTGACGTGTGAGTGTGTGTGTGTGTGTGTGTGTGTGTGTGTGTGTGTGTGTACATGTGAGTGCTTGCATGTGGGGGTATGGGAGTACAAGTGTACAGGTCCAGGCCAGAGATTAACACTAGGATTGCTCTCTACCTTTTTTTTTTTAAATATGAAATCTTGACCTTGTTTTTTGAGACAGGGTCTCTCCCAGAACCCAGAGCATTAGCTAGGCTGATCGGCCCCCACACTCAGGGATCTGCCCCATCTCTGTTGAAATTACAGGCTTGTGTGACAGGTACTTTATTGACTGAACCATCTTCCCAGCTCCAAGACAGTTAGGTTTAAGGGAGAAACGATTTATCTAGTCAGACACCTGGGGTTCCTTGGCTGCTGAGCTTATTATAGAAAATTTTTAATAGAATTAAGGTTTTGCGAGGCTTCTATTTCTGAGAAATGCAAACTGGAGAGAAGAGGTAAAGAAGCAGAGCCCGGTTCTTCCTATAGTGTAAGGCTGTAGGAAACTTTCTTTTTATGCCGAACAGGGACCACCCAGCCCTGCTAAGGGGAATGGGAACACAGTGTCCGCTTGCAGACACTGTGGGGAGCTGACCCTTCGGCGCAAAGGCCAGCTGGCTACTTCCCATAGCCCAGCCTGAGTGGTGCTTCCAACTCAGGACGAGACACGTGTTCCACTCTTGGCTGTGACTTCCCACCTGCCCAGAGCCTGGACAGGAATTTCAGGTTGATGGCTGATGGTCTCCCTTCGGCCTGTGCCCACTCACAACACCAGCTACCCAGATTGGTGGTCCACAAAGGGGAGCCTTTTTCCAACCCACTGGCTACCTGAATGAAATGCAGGCCTACCTTAGCCTGTATGTGCTCAATAATTAACAAAAATAATGGCCAGGAATTCCGTGATGATGTTACTATGAAATTCAAATTTATTCCTTTCTAAAGCCTGCTTTTATAAACGAAATGACGTCAGTTCCCAGGACCAATCATAAGTCCCCCAACTCCGTGCTACTGCACACCATTGCCCCACCCAGCATCACGCACCTAGGCCACGTTGCTTGCTCCTCCTTGGAGCGTGGTCGGCCATGCAGTGCCCTGAGGCATGCTAGCTGGAAAGCTAGCCTGCAATTCAAGCTGGATTTCCCCACATAAGGCATCCTACCTAGGCTCTGCTAGCTGCATTCCTTATCTGTAAAGAAATATGCCTGAACTGAATTGGAAAATGATGTATGAAATACACAAAGCATCAATAAAAAAAAAAAGAAGCAATAAAATGCTACCCCGTGAAGCTGCTGTGTGGATAAAGTGAGACATCCTTTGATGACTTAACAACCTGACATAGAGTACATTTTATCACATGGGTATATTAGCAGAAAACAAAAACAAACCCCTCCACCTAGTGTGTGGCACACACTATAATCCCAGCGATTGGGAAGGTACAGGTTCTGGCTATAGAAGGCACTATCTAAAAAAACAAAACAGCTGGTCCTGGTGGTGCACGCCTTTAATCTCAGCTACTGAGGAGTTTCAGACAAGCCTGGGCTAACAGTGAGACCTTGTCCCCCAAACACACATGAGTGCACACACACAAAACCCAAATGGTCAGTCATGGATCCCATTGGAGCCCTGCCTCTCCCTGCTGGAATAAAATCTAAAAAATCCTTTCCTATTGGCTACTGACCTATCGGTTGTGTACCCACTGAGTAGCCCTCCAGATTCCAAACTCATGGTCAAAACATGATCCTGGCTAAACTCAGTATGTCTCAAAAAAGCAAAAGTCTTAAGGAATCAAGTGTAGCTTGTTTCTAAAGGGTCCTCTAATGAGAAGGACAGTTTTCTTGAAAGAAGCTTGCCCTTTACTTTTTTAAAGATTTATTTTGCTTTATGTGTGTATGTATATCATGGATGTGTGGGCAGTGGTGGAAGCCAGGGGAGAGCATCAGACCTCTGGAGCTGGAGTTGTTGGTAGTTGTAAGCCATCTGATGTACTGGGAATTGAACTCAGGTTTTTTGGAAGAGTAGCAAAGTTATTTTAACCATTGAGCCATCTCTCCAGGCCCCTGACATTTAGTTGTTGTTTTTGTTGTTTGGTTTTGGTTTTGGTTTTTTTGAGGCAGGGTCTCCCTGTAGCCTGGAACTCTCTACATAGAGGCTGGCCTTGATCTCACAGAGATCCACCTGCCTCTGCCTCCTGAGTGCTGGGATTAAAAATGTGCATGTCACCATGCTTGGCTTCTTTACTTTTTAATAACATAAGTACTGTGGTCTGTAGTTTAATGAAAGTCTTTGGAGCTTCAAGTCTGTTAAGCGTGGTTAGCAGAACGAGTGGCTAAGATAACTTTTATTATAAAAATAACACTCTAGGGGCTGGAGAAATTCCTCAATGGTTAAGAGCACTGGCTGCTCTTGCAGAGGATAGGGGTTTGATTCCCAGCACCCACATGGCAGCTAACAACTGTCTGTAAACTCCAGTTCTGGGGGATCTGACACCCTCTTCTGACCTCTTAGGGCTTTGCACGGTATGGTGCACCTACCTACATGTAGGCAATGCACTCATATACATAAAATAAATGAAAAAAATTTTTTTTGGTCTTTTTTGAGACAGGGTCTCCAGCTGTCCTGGAACTCACTCTGTAGACAAGGCTGGCTTTGAACTCACAAAGATCGGCCTGGCTCTGCCTCCTGAGTGCTAGGTTTAAAGGCATGTGCCACCATGCCTAACATAAAATATTTTTTAAAAACACTCTAGAGGCTGGAGAGATGGCTCAGCGGTTAAGAGCACCAACTGTTCTTGCAGAGGACCTGGGTTCAATTCCCAGTACCCACATGGCGGCTAAGAACCGTCTTTAACTCCAGTTCCAGGGGAATCTGATGCCCTCTTCTGACCTCCACGGCATTGCACAACACAGGTACACCACCTACACGCAGAAGGTACACTCATACACATAGTAAAAATAATAATAATAAAAAAACTATATACATGTAAAATGTATGTTGTGTATAATATACATTGATTATGAGAATTTTTGCACTTACTCAATATAAATACGTACAAAGTTCATTAAAGAAAACACTAACTGGGGGCTGGAGAGATGGCCTAGCGGTTAAGAGTACCGACTGCTCTTGCAGAGGACCTGGGTTCAATCCCCAGCACCCACATGGCGGCTAAGAACCGTCTGTAACTCCAATTCTAGGAGAACTCCAGTTCCAGGGGAATCCGAGACCCTCTTCTGATCTCCGTGGCATTGCACAACACGGGTGCACAAACCTACATGCAGACAGTACACTCATACACATACAAAAATAAATTAAAAAAAAAGAAAACACTAACTTACAATATTCAAAGTAAAATTGTCCAAGTGCACTAGCTGGTTTACTTCAGACCACACGTTTAAGACTTTATGTAAAATATTCATTTACATGAGAATAGATAATTTGCTGATTACAAAGAATTCCTTTCTTGTGCTTGCTTCGGCAGCACATATAATAAAATTGGAATGATACAGAGAAGATAAAAAGAAAAAGAAAAAAAGAAAAAATACAACAACAAAAAAATGAATTCTTTTCTTGGGGATGGAGAGCTGGCTAATCAGTTGAGTCCTTAATTCTCTTCCAGAAGACCAGGGTTTCATTCCCATAACCCTCATGGTGGCTAATACCCATCTATAACTCCAGTTCCAGAGGATCCTATGCCCTCTTCATGGGCATCAGGCATGTAGGTTGTGCACTTACATATATGCAGGCAAAATACTCATGCATATTGAATAAAAATAAATTCTAAAAAAACATTTTCCTATTAATTATGGATTATCTTTTGAGATAGGCTTGACAAAACTTGGTTAACTTAAGCTGTGTTATTCAGGTTGTTTACCCTTAATAAATTGTTTTGTGTTAAAAGATAAAAAACAGGGCTCAGTTGCTGGCATGGTGGCACATGCCTTTAATCCGAGCACTCGAGAGGAGAGGCAGAGGCAGGTGGATGTCTGGGAATTCAAGGCCAGCCTGGTCTACATAGAGAGTTCCAGGCCAGCTGGGACTAAAGAGAGACCCTGTCTCAAAAAGACAAAAACAAAAACAAAACAACAACAACAAAAAAAACAAACAAAAAACAAAACCAGGGCTTAGCAAGTCAAGGTGCTTGCTACCAAGCCTGACAACCTGAGTTCAACTCCAGGGCCTACATGATAAAAGGAGAGAATTGACTCCATGAAAATTGTCCTATGGCTTCCACACACATCCTATATCACGTATATGCACATGAGTGCACACACATACAATAAATTAATGAATGAAGTGGGGTTTTTTGTTTGTTTTGTTTCCTTTTGAGGCAGGGTCTTCCTGTAGCCCCAGCTGGCCTAGAACTTGCTATGCAGCCCAGGCTGATCTCCATCTCGCAGAGATCTGCACACCTCTGCCCTTTAAGTGCTGGGATTAAAGTGCAAACCGCCACACCCAGCTAAAGTTTTTTGTTTGGTTTGGTTTTTTTTTTTTTTTAGATTAAAAAAATAAAAGGTGGGTGTGGTAGCACACACCTTTAATTGGAGCACTCTGTAGGCTGAGATAGGCGAATCTCTGAGTTTGAGGCCAGCCTGGTCTACATAGTGAGTTCTAAACCAGCCAAGGCTACATTGTACAACCCTATCTCAAAAAACAAAAATGGGCTAGAGAGCAAAGAGCACTGGTTGTTCTTACAGAGGACCCAAGTTCAATTCCCAGCACCCACGTGGTCCAGTTCCAGGGGATCAGATGCTGTCTTCTGGGCTCTGAGGACATTACATGCATGTTACACACACACACACACACACACACACACACACACACACCCCACACTCATATAGATAAGCAAAAAAGAAAGTTCCTCAAGGCATTTGGATACAAACAAAACAAAACAAACTCACAGCAGTGCTGAAAACATGTACAAGTCCCAGGTAAGCTCAAGCCAAATAAAGTCCCAGCATAGACTTGGGGAAGTGAGTAGGAAACCCCCTAGCTGAGGAACTACTGGCAACTGATGGCTTCTGGGAAGGGGAGATTCAGTCTCATTTAAGGGTGAGATTTTTGGTAGGTTGACCAGGCTCCAGTGGATGAACACCCATCAAATCGCATTTGGGGAAAGAAACCCAATTGACTCAATAGGCATATATCTGTATCTATATCTGTATCTGTATCTGTATCTGTATCTGTATTTGTATCTGTACCTGTACCTGTACCTATATCTATAGCTATACCTATATCTATATCTATATCTATATCTATATCTATATCTATATCTATATCTATCTGTATCTGTATCTGTACCTGTACCTCTACCTATACCTATACCTATACCTATATCTCTATCTGTACCTGTACCTATACCTGTACCTATACCTATATCTATATCTCTATCTGTATCTCTATCTGTCCCTGTACCTATACCTATATCTATATCTATACCTATATGTATATCTATATCTCTATCTGTACCTGTACCTATACCTATATCTATATCTATATCTGTACCTGTACCTATACCTGTACCTATACCTATACCTGTACCTATACCTATACCTATATCTAGATCTATACCTATATCTATATTTATATTTGTACCTGTACCTATACCTATACCTATACCTTTATCTAGAACTATATCTATATCTGTACCTATACCTATATCTATGTCTATATCTATATCTATATCATCTATATATAATCTACATCTATATCTATATAAAATCTACATCTATATCTATATACACATATATATGCATATATGTGTGCATATACATAAATGTATACATGTATACATTGCAGTGTTTGGATGTGGAGAGCAATAGATGGGATGGGAGCTCAGCCGTCAGCTTTAGTCCATCTGGGAGGAAGAGATAGAATGGGCAGCATCCTCAGGCCACAGGCTGGTGGAACGTAGCTGCAGCGAGGCCCCCGAGTTTGACTGGGCAGTGCTGGGGATCCTCTCCCTATCCTCAGGCATGCATGTTTGTGTCCATACCTTCCAGGGGTAGACGTGATTAATGGGGCCCTTGAATCAGTCCTGTCCTCCAGTAGCCGTGAGCAGTGGACCCCAAGTCATGTCAGCGTGGCCCCTGCTACCCTCACCATCTTGCACCAGCAGGTAAAGAGCTGGGGTGGAAAAAGCATGGCTGTGTCTTGCCATGGAGGGGAGAGGGGTGGGGAAAACCTGCCAGTAAAATGGGTGTGTCTCAGAAGACAGGGCCGAGGGGTGTTCTTTTTAACTGGATTCCTTCCCTGCAGACAGAGGCGGTGCTGGGCGAGTGTCGGGTGCGCTTCCTTTCCTTCCTGGCTGTGGGCAGAGATGTCCACACATTTGCGTTCATCATGGCTGCCGGCCCAGCCTCCTTCTGCTGCCACATGTTCTGGTGTGAGCCCAATGCTGCCAGTCTCTCAGAGGCCGTGCAGGCGGCATGCATGGTAAGTAGCAGGATAGTGGATTGTGGTGTGAGCTTATTGGGCCAGGGTGGAGAGTGACCGTTTCTTTGCCTCTCCGCAGCTCCGATACCAGAAGTGTCTGGATGCCCGCTCCCAGACCTCCACCTCCTGCCTCCCAGCACCCCCTGCGGAGTCCGTAGCCAGGCGTGTAGGGTGGACTGTCCGAAGGGGTGTTCAGTCTCTGTGGGGCTCCCTCAAGCCCAAACGTCTAGGGGCCCAGACCCCATGAAGAACTCCCTCCTCCCTCCACGTGCTTGTGTTGGGCCCCAGGAAACTCAAGGGTTTGGGGCAGATAGGGGCTCTGGATGTTATTGCTAGGACTCAGGTCCCCAGGCTGCCCCTCCTCAGTAGCTGGGCTTCCCTGCCTGGGGGCTGGGAGAAAGAAGTAATCCGTTCATGAAGTGATAACACTGGACTGAAGATGCAAGGAGTTGGAAGCAAGGCCAGCCCCTGGCTCTTCATCCCCGTTGTTTGAGGTGGAGCAGGAGGAACTGGTCCAAGCCAGGCCCCACCCTCATAAGGCTCAGCAGGGGCAGAAAGAGGGGACTGGTTTAGGCATGGGTCCCCTCTCCCCTGCTCTGTGGGCACCTCTGCTGTACTGATATCACTAATAAAGTCTGTCTGCACTGCCGTGTGCCTTTCTGTGCCCCAGACCACAGCACTGCTCTGTTACCGACTTCTCAGTCAGGATCTTGCTGCCAAACTCCTTTGCCCTGCTTGTTTGGGAAGAAGAAATTGGGACAGTCACAGAGGCATCTGGAGTTCAAGTCTCTTTATTGTGTCAGCCTGCCAGGATCAGGTAGCAGCAGCAATACTGGGTTCCCAGCTGCCCAGCACAGGCCTAGGGTAACAGCTCTTGTTTGGCTGCCCAGGGCATTGAGACTTCAGCTGTGTGGCCTTGAGACAACAGCAGCCGGGGGGAATCCAGGTGCTGGGCACATGTGGGACAGCCAAACACGCCCCTAAATCCAGACAAACCAGCTCCAGGTTAGAAGGCCTGTTCCCCAGCCTGACAACTGGCCTGGTTGACTCAGCAGCACTCGGATTTATTTCTTCCTTTTCTAATACATAGACTTTCCCCTCTAGGCCCTAGGGCACTAGCAGAACAGGGGCCGAGACCACAGACTGTGGGCATCTGGGTGGCTCCCATTGGGCATAAGGTGGCGGCACAAAGCAGGGCTGTCAGCTCGGGCTGAGAGCTGGGCACACAAAGTGGCCAGGCGGCAGGGAGTGCCGCAGGGCTCTGAGGGCGGGTGTCCCTTGTGGTAGTGAAACCAGAAGGTCTGGAAGAGTTGCACATCGTCCCGCATGCGGTAGACCAGGGAGTGCCAGGAGGCAGGCAGTGTGTCTGGAAGCCCATAGCTTTCTCGAGCCCTGTACAGGCGCTGCCAGCGTGGTGTGGCTCCTGGTGCATTGGCCTGGGTCAGGTTCAGGATGTAAGTCTCATGGTCCAGAACCACGTGAGAGCTTCCAGAGTAGTTTCCATCTATTTGATAGACACGGTAACCTGCAAGAAAGGAGTGTTGAGTGGAAGAGAAGGGGTTGAAGACAACTCCAAGTACTACCAACTAGGTTTTCCTTTGCCTGCCGGGGCTCCTACCCCATTCTGTTATGTCAATCTCAGGATAAGGGATATGCATTCCCTTCTGCCTCACTCACCAGGATTAAGGTTGATATAGGTGGTGGCACTGGGTGCCAGGAAGGCCACAGACAGTGGTCGGCTCAGAGTCTCCTCATCATAGAAGACCTCAAACTCATCCACATGAGTGTGGCCGAAGAACTGGCCGGCCAGAGTGCTCTCATACCTGGTGGCCAGGGACAAGAATGATATTCATTAGATTCTCAGGAGGCTGAAGTGAGGGCGGGTAGATCTGGGGAGTTAGTATGTATGCTCTTTCTCCAACGTGTTGAAAGAGCGCCTCCACCCCATGGAACAGTGCAGATCAGATGCTGGAGGGAATTTCATAACTAGGCTCTTTACATCCAGTCCCCTTCTCCCTCCTACCTGTCTACAATTCGGTAATAATTCCAGCTCCAGCTCTTCAAGCAATGCCCTGGGGGAATGTGGCCAATTATATGCACCTGAGGGGAGAGTGAAGGGTGGCTATCAGAGCCCATCCTAGGGTCGGGTAGCAGCCAGATTCTATGAAGGCGCTTCAGAGGGCAAGCAACCAAGAGCTGGATGTCCAGGGAATACAGAAGTGCCAGAAGTGAAGTCAAGCTCCAGTCACCAGTCCACGGCCGCCTGCTTCCCCTCTAACCCCAGCAGCACCACTGCCCCTCACCTTTTCTCCTCGATCCTCAGCAGCCTGGAGCTCCCCCACCAGCCACTGGAGCTGCCCACCAGGATCCGTGGAGTTGATCAAGAGCCAAAAGTTCTCACGGGAGCAAAAATTCATATTGAGAGAAATAAGGCGGAGGCCAGGTCGTGGAGTGAGGGCATAGAAGCCCCCAATTCTGAAACAAACGTAAACCAGAGAGGTCACCATTCATCATCCTGGTCCTGCATGCCTGGTCCTGTGCTAGGCAGAGGTACATATGATGTCATCACCTACCCCCAGGAGCTCCCATCCTAAATGAAGACCAAATGGTACTAATTACAGGGCTCATCTGAGATGGAAGAAGGTTCAGAGGGTTGAGGGCTCTGGGAATTCAGGGCACAGATAAAAGTGAGCCAGGTGAGGAGACAAAGGCCATTCTGAGGATGGATGCTGTGGGCCTGGGCAACTTGGAGTTATTAAAAGACAGCCAGCCACCACAAGCAAAGACAAAACCTAGGGTGTGGTGCTAGCTCTGAAAGTGGGTAGCTGGCGATAAGAAAGGGAAGGTGGGGTCAGGCTAGGGAGGGAAGTGGAGGGTACTGCAGATGCTTGCTAGAGCACAAACAACTTCCCTCCCCGGGTTCTCTGGACCGTAAGTACCTCAGCATATGAAGGGCATCAGGTGGCAGCCAGGGCTCCCATGCTTTGGCCATGGCTTCATAGAGCCACTGTGAAGACTGGTTTCCCTTTATGAAGGGAGGAGGGAACCCGTTGACAGGCGTGCTCTCATGGTTGCCCACGGCAGGGTACACTGGCACGGGCCCCAAGAACTTCCTCACGAGGTCTGTGAGAATGGTCAGGGCCCGAAGCTGGTCCTGACGAGACTGTTCCCAGACATTATGGGCGGGGATATCTCCTGTCCAGTACACCATTTCAAAAGGGCCAGCAGGGCCCAGCCCTTTCAACAGGCTCTCCAGGGTCCGCAGGGGCAGGTCACACTTGCTGTACTCGCCCCAGTACCCAGCCCCTGGCCGAGAAGCGGGTGGCTGGCCAGAGTCTCGGCGGCAGCACAGGGGATTGCCACAGACAGGGTCTGCGCCTTCCATGTAGTCACGATCCCAATGCAGGTCAGTGAGGAAGAGGATGCGGCTGACAGGTGCACCTGGAGCCGGTGGTCTTGGTGGCTTTGGGGGTGGCTTTGGCTTTGCTGGCAAAGAGACGTTCCAAGAAGAAAAGATGTCCCAGTGCCCACAGGTGGAGCCTAGGAGCAGGCCACAGGCTTCAGATGGACTCAGTACTGAACGTCTCCACACCTCCACCATGTCGTCCTCAAAGAGATGGACCGCTGACTCACACACATTCGGTGGTGCTATGTTCATCAACTTGCACATCTTGATGGCCACAGATCCCACCCGAGCGACATTGGTCTCCTTCTGCGATGGGAGGAACCAGCTCTGAGAGGTTAGCTACAGAGCAAGGGAACCCTGGCTACCACCCACAGGCCTAGATAGCTCTATCATGTCTGGGATGAACTGGGCACCACCATGATAAAGAGTGCCTCCCACATATGGCTCTATGACCCAGGCAGCACCAGGCCCTTATTTCCTCTTCATTTCAAACCTATGCTTAGCCGGCTGGCTCTCTTATAACATGACAATACAGCATGTTACAAAGGTAGCACGCATGCACTAGTGTCCCAAAGGGAAGCGCTCTCTCCATTGGGGTTGCACCGGACCCCCACAGGATCTCAGCATCCCCACCGGCCCCCAGTGCTCCACCATAGCCCGTTCAGTTCTCACCTTCAGCCCGAAGTTGATAGCTGTGAATAAGACTTTGCAAGCCGGACAGGTGAGGTTCCACCACCCAAAGGTACTCTGGAGCGGGGGCACCATGCCACTGAACTTGGCAGGATGGCCTTGGGCGGGAAGAGGATGAGCACTGGCAGGGGTCCAGAGCACCGTGGAGTCATACAGGGCCAGCCCCAGTCCCATCCAAAGGAGTGCCAGCCTGGGGGCCAGCAAGGACCTCTCCAGCCTCCGGTCCCCGCCGGCTCTGGGGCGGCCCTGGCTGGGTGACATTCGGCGGCGGGACATCGTCGGGCTTCCTAGACGGGACTAAACCGCCCCTCCAGGTCCACGGGCCCTGGCTGGCCCTCGGGGCCCCTGGTGGCTCTGGGGACACCCGTTTACCCTTCTCTGCGGTCGGCTGATCTTTCAGCAGCCAGCCACAGGCAGCTCCTCCCCTTCCTGTTCCTCTTACTGCCTAGCACCGGCCAGGAGTGCTGTCAAAGCTTCGGGGGCGGAGTGAGGGGTGCAGGTCCCGCCCCGGTCCCGCCCCGGTCCCGCCCCGGTCCCGCCCCGGTCCCGCCCCGCGCGCCTCTGCTGACGCTGAGGACCGCGGACTCGCTTCGGGACCCGCGGGGCGCGCTGGCCCGCAGCCACTTAGGTGCTTTAGGGCCGGAAACGGTACCTCCGGTGGAAGCCCTTTGGGGCCACTCAGGAGCCTCCTGGGTCCGAATGTGCATTCAGATTCCTGGAATAGCTACCAGGCTCAGCTGGGTTTTTAACTTGGAAGGGAAGATGGGGGAGGGGAATGGGGCCATGACCCTGTTTCCCAGCCTCATCTCGGTTTATTTTCTTTTAATTTCATCATGTCCTGCCTCAGTTTCCTCAGCGCTAGGTTTCCAGACCTTCACCACCGGCCTGGCTTAATCTCCGAGTCACCTTTGATTCAGAATTCTCTGGGTCCAAGGGGCTCTACGGGTCAGGGTTCAGGAGACATTCTTTTCCGCCTTTTTAATAGATAAAGAGCTGGGCTGGTCGTGTACTCCTGTAACTTTCGAGGTGGAGGTGGAAGTATCAGGAGTTCAGAGCCACTCCCAGCTACATAGCGAGTTTGAGTTTTAGTCTAGCCTGGGCTGTATGAAACCCTGTCTCAAAAAACTAAAAAGAGAGGGCTCAGCAGTTAAGAGCACTGGTCGCTCTTGCCTAGGACCAGGGTTCGATTCCCAACACCACATGACAGATTAACTCCAGTTCCAGGGAATCCAAAGGCCTCTTCTGGCCTCTGCATACATGTGGCAAAATGCTCATGCACACAAAATAAAAAAAATAAGTTTGCTAAAAAAGCTAAAGAGAGGAAGTATATCCATGATGGTACTAAGGCTTAATTTGCTGGATGCTTTATAATATGCCAAGCCTGAATCCAGGCACTTTATAATGATTAGTTTTCAGTTCTCATAGGAACCCTACAAGTAAGAATAACTGCTATGCTGCAGCTGAGGTAGTGGCCCCTCTTATAAGCACTGGAAAGCTGGAGGTAGGAGGTAGGAGAATCTTACAAAAACCCCAGCCAAAACAACAAAATCCACAACAAACAAACAAAACTACCCATTCTGCCATGGAAAACTGAGATAAGGAAAACCTTGATCAGCAATTAGCAACCTAAGCTGCTTGATTCCTACAGCAGTTCAAGATCTGCAGAGCTACAAATTCCTGCCTGTGCTTTTCTTAGAGATTTTCTTTCAAGAGATTCTTTCTCCAGCTCTATAGACTTTATTCATCTCAGTCATAATAATTACCAAACACATTGTGAGATTATGTGCCAAAGAGCTCTGTATTATTAACTCAATCCTAAACAAATTTAGAATGTAGATCAATTTTCCTGCTTTGTTCTTTAGATCCCCTTGGATACCAAAAGCCATGGATGCTTAAGTCCCTTACATAAAACAGCCTACTATTACTTTTGCATATAAGCTCCATACAGCTCCTATACACTTTAAATGATCTTACCAAGGTTCTGCACTGTATTGTTTAGGAAATAATAAGGAAAAATTCTGTATGTGGGCTGGAGAGATGGCCTAGCAGTTAAGAGCACCGACTACTCTTGCAGAGGACCTGGGTTCAATCCCCAGCACCCACATGGTGGCTGAGAGCCAACTTTAACTCCAGTTCCCTCTTCTGACCTCCACAACATTGCACGACACGGGTGCACCAACCTACATGCAGACAGTACATTCATACACATAGAAAAATAAAATTTAAAAAACTGTATGTGTTTAGTACAGACAAAATCTCCTCCTTGGTATATTTGTGATCTATATAAAGCTGGGTTAAATCCCCAGATTTGAAAAATATTGGTATCAAAACACTGGGGCCAGGCGAGGTGGCGCACGCCTTTAATCCTAGCACTCGGGAGGCAGATGCAGGCGGATCTTTGTGAGTTCAAGGCCAGCCTGGTCTACAGAGTGAGTTCCAGGACAGCTGGGGCTTTAGGGAGACCCTGTCTCGAAGAGACAAACAAAACAAAACAAAACAAAACAAAAACACTCGGAACCCCAGGGTAGAATACAGATTATTTTAAGCTGAAGATATTTCAATGTCAACAATACTGAAAGCAACCTTTGCAGAGCTTCCTGTGGCCAACAAACAGCAGACACTTCTAAGAAATGAGGACTGCTGTGTAGAATATTTCCTTGGGGGGGGGGGGCGGCTGTGCGGAAGCCTCTACTCCTAGGAGAGAGATCTACAGTAAACTTAGTCCCAAAGACTCTCTTCAGGGATGTTTTGGTTTTAAAGAAGACATCAAAACTCCTATGAAAGCAGGGCATGGTGGTGTACATCTTAAATCCCAGCACTGGGGAGGCACAGGTAGGCAGATCTCTGTGAGTTCAAGGTCAGCCCAGTCTACATAGTGAGTTCCAGGCAATCTGGAACTACAAGGAGACTGTGCTGGATAGCTTTAGTGTCAACTTGACACACCTGGGTTGAGGGAGCCTTAACTGGGGAATTGGCTCCATTGGATTGGCCTGTGGCCACATCTGTGGAGTATTGTCTTGATGGTCAAGCAGTGTGGGAGGGCCCAGCCCACAATGAGTAGTGCCACCCTGGGCAGGTGGTTGTGTACCATATAAGAAGGCAGGCTGGGTTTGAGCCAGGGGAGCAAGCCAGTGAACAGCATTCCTCCATGGCTTGTGCTTCAGCTCCTGCCTCCAGGTTCCTGCCCTGAGTTCCTGCCTTGGGCTCCCTAAGTGATGAACTGTGACGCGGGAGATGTAAGCCGAATAAACCCTTTCCTCCCCAAGTTGGTGTCAGTCAATAATGTTTTGTCAGAGCAATGGAAGACAAACTAGAACAGAGACCCTGTCTCAAAAACAAAAACAAGCAAAACAATAACAAACAAAACCAAAAAGAACCCTTACCCAAACCCAAACCAAACCAAAACAAAATAAATCTCTGCTACCAGTACAAAGATAATCTCACCTTTGTTTTCTTAAAAACCTGTTTGTAAAACAAAACAAAACAAAACAACAAAAAAAGTGTTTGTGGTTCCTAAAAAATCTACTTGTTCTTCCCCTAGAAGCTTTTCCCTCCTTCCTTCCCTTCCTTCCTTTTCTTTTTCCTCCTTTTCCTCCCTCCCTCCCTCCCTCCTTCCCTTCCTTCCCTTTCTTCTCTCTTTCCCTCCCTTCTCTTTCCTCTCTACCTATTCCCTCTTTTTTTTCTTTAATAGGGTTTCTGGTAGCCCACTGGCCTCTTTCACTATATACCATAAGATGACCTTGACTTCCTGATCCTCCTACCCCCACCCCGGGAGCACTGGGAGGGCAGTCACCCACCACTGCGCCTGGCTTGTGCCTTCTTTTCCTTATCTTCTATTAGTCTCCCAGCTTTGTTTCTTTTCAGTCTTGAGTAGCTTACCTAATCTCTCCTTTTCCTTCCTTCTTTGGAAGACTGATTCAGAGTCGGGTTCACCATGCCTCAGGATTGCACTTCCTCAGATCCCAAGTCTTGTTCTTTTTGCTTTTGCAACTTCTGTCTAGACTGATTGACAAAAGCAAAATCTGGTAGAGTGACAATTGGGAAGAGGGACAACAGCTGTGAGACTACCTCTTTTATTTATTTATTTTTTTTGGTCTTTTCGAGACAGGGTCTCCCTGTAGCCTCAGCTGTCCTGGAACTCACTCTGTAGACCAGGCTGGCCTTGAACTCACAAAGATCCGAGACTACCTCTTAAAGGCCTCATTGGATCCTAGGAGAGTTCTAAAGCTGGGTGATCCTTCAGAGTTGTTTTGAAATACATCGAGAGGGCTAGCTTTACTTAGTGAAATCTGTAGGGCCTGATGGTAGAGGACTTTTCTATCGATTCCAGTCCAAGAAACTGGGGAACAAGTTCTTTATTTCTGCAGGAAGATCCAGGTGGCACCATCACGGTGTCCAACATAGTGTACCTCTCTCTGATGCCACTTGGATCCATTTCAGACAATTTGTCTTTCCTCTCTTCCTTCTCTTCCTCCTCCTCTTCCTCCTCTTCACCTCCCTCCATTCCTCCCCCCTTTTCTTTTTCCTTTTCTTTCTTTTTGACAGGATCTCATATGATCTCAAGCTGGCTTCAAACTTCTGTGTAAAAAAAAAAAGAATAAAAAAATAAAAAACAAACTTCTGTGTAGCTGAGATGACCTTGAATTAAAAAAAATTGTATATTATATGTATGAGTGTATTGTGCAATGCTCATGGAGGTCAGAAGAGGACATTTGATCCTGTGGAACTAGAGTTAGGATGGTTGTTAGCTACCATGTGGTTGCTAGGAACTGAACCCAGGTGCTTTTCAAGAGCAGTTGTGCTCTTAACTGCTGAGCCATCTCTCCAGCCTGACCTTGAACTTCTAATCCTCTAGCCTCTATTGTCTCTGTTGGGATTGTAAGTGGGCACCCCATTCTTGGTTTTGGTAGTGCTAGGGATGGAACTCAGGGCTTTGTACATGCTGGGCAAACACTCTACCAACTGAGCTATATCGTAACCCTCTTCCTTTTTTTGCCCAACTAGGTAAATTCTAGAGTCAGCTTCTTCAGCAAATATGTATGTCTTTGTATTAGTCACTTTTCTGTTGCTGGAATAAAACCACCGTGAAAAGGGGAACTTATAAAAGGAAGAGTTTATTTGAGCTTACAATTGACAGTTCCAGAGAATTAGAGTCCATCCTGACAGGGAGGCATGGTGGCAGGAGCTGGAGCAGAAAGCTGAAGTTCACATTTTCCAGTGATTACAGGAAGCAGAGAGAGAGAGAGAGCAACTGGAGACTGGCAAGGCTTGTTGAACTCTCTAAGCCCACCCCCAGTGATGTACTTCCTCCGGCATGGCCACACCTTCTAAGACCGCTCAAAACAGCGCCACCAACTGGGGACAAAAATGTCCGAACACTTGAAGCCTATGGGGGACATACTCATTCAAACCACCACATTCCACTCCCTGGCCCCCATAGGCACATGAACATATAAAATGCAAAATGCATTTAGTTCAACCTTAAAAGTCCCCATAGTCTTTACCAGTCTCAATTCTATTCAAAAGTTTACAGTCCAAAGTCTCTTCTGAGACCCAGGCCAATCTCTTAACTGTAAGCTCCTGTAAAATCAAAAGACAAATTACATACTGCCAATATACAGTGGAACTGAATACACATTCCCATTCCAAAAGGGAGGAATAGAGGCATAGTGAAGAAATACTGGACCAAAACAAGATTGAAAACCAGCAGGGCAAACACCAAGTCCAGTAGCTCCATGTGCGACTTCTGGGACTTTACTTCCAAAGGGCTTAGATGGCTCAGCTCTTCCAGCTTTGCATGCAACATACATCTCTTTCTTAGGCTGGTACCACTCCCTGTATGCAGCTCTCCTTGGCAAATATCTCACAGCTCTGGCATCTTGAATGTCTTCTTGAGGTATCCACTGCCAACCAGACTTCACATTCACAGCTTCACACAATGGCCTATCAGGGCCTTCTTTATGCAGGGATGCCCCTGCTGCACTCTGCCTGGTCTCGAAGGCTCTCTGAAACCTCGGAGGAAGAACTGATGACCCCTTCACTCTTGCATCCTTCCTGGCTCTAAAGCCAGCACCATGTGAATGAAACTGCCGAGTATGGCTGCAAGTTTGGGGTGGACCCTGGCCTACTTCAACCACATTCATAGCTTTTCTCTGCCCTGGACTTGGAGTAGAAAACCCCTTCAGTATTTTCCTTTCAAAAGTTGGAGGCTTGGCTGGGTGTGGTCTTGCCCTGAAGGTACTGTTTCTATTGTTTACTTGTAAATCTCTGGGCCTCTCCTTAATCACTTTAATCTCCTTATCAAAAGAAACTCTCCTTCACAAGCCTTGGCACCACCTTTAATCTTCCTAGTGCAGTTATCAGATCCAAACTGTACATTCTCCATTTCTCTCTGCCCCATTTGCTCTTTTTCACTGTAGATCTGCACAATATTCACCATTAATAGCCACGCCACCATTTCTACATTAGACTGTCTTGAAATATCCTCCACCAAAGACTTTACTTTTCAACTTAGCTTCAGGCAAGCATTTGGGCTGTGGGCAAGCTCCAGCCAGACTCTGCCAAAATATCCCAGTTGCTGCTTAAGTCCTTATGTTCCTCTGGAAATACATATTTCTCAGCACTACTTTCTTCCAGGCTTCTACTAGAATGGCCTGTTAAGCTCTCTTTATAGCAGTCAACAACTTTTCTTGTCCAAAGTTCCAAAGTCTTCCACATTTCTCCAAATACCCACATGGTCAGGCTCTTCACAGCCAACAAGCCCACTCTCTGGTACCAAATACTGTATTAGTCACTTTTCTGTTGCTGTGATAAAACCACCGTGAGCAAGGGAACTTATAAAAGGAAGAGTTTATTTGAGCTTACGATTGACAGTTCCAGGGAATTAGAGTTCATCCTGGCGGGAGCCATGGTGGCAGGAGCTGGAGCAGAAAGCTGAGGTTCATATTTTCCAGTGAATACAGGAAGCAGAGAGAGAGCAACTGGAGACTGGCAAGGCTTGTTGAACTCTCTAAGCCTGCCCCCAGTGATGTTCTTCCTCCAGCATGGCCACACCTTCTAAGATCTCCCAAAACAGTGCTACCAACTGGGGACAAAATGTCTGAATACTTGAAGCCTATGGGGAACATTCTCATTTAAACCACCACAGTCTTCCTGGTGGAAACATAGAAGAAAGATGGAAGAATTCTAGCTCAGTGCAGTTGATATCAGAACAGTAATTGATTATCATAATTTTCCTCTTCTGTCTATTCTAGAGTTCCTTTAGTCTTAGGAAGATTCTGATTTCAGCGGCTTCCCTGATAATGTGAACCAGACTCTGAGCCATGAAAAACCTGAGCCCTTCATATCTGTGCCCTCCTCAAGCCAATGCTGCTGTATTTGTCTTTTAGCATCAAAATAGGGCAGGGAGCCAGGCTGCCTCACACAAGGAGTGTGGAGTTCCTAGGAAGCAACCATTACACACTGGATATATATATATATATATATTATATATATATATTTTTTTTTTTTTTTTCCCCCTTTGGAAACTAGAACATCTAAGCCTTATAGAGGCTAGAGTTCAGGAAGCACAGATTTCCCATGTTGGTCCCTGGAATAATGGCAGCAGGTCTGCTCCTGTTTTCCCCAGGTTCTAGACTCCTATGTTCCACCTGTTGGGGACACAGGCTGTTGGTGCAGAAGTGTGCTGCATGCAGGAAGATAGTATCCTCCTTGCCACCTATCATTTCCAAGCTTGGGCAGCTGTGTGCTCATCAGCTGGCTTCATTGCTGTATCAAGATGGCAGTTTCTGGGTGATGTGCTGTGTAATGTGACCAGAGAGGGTCTCCTAGGCACATGCTTATTTTAGAATTCCTTTACTGCAAAATAGATTCCTTGTCCCAAACATGGTGGGAACCCATGCACACTCTTCAAGTACTCTGTGAGCTTTTATATGGCATTTCTAAATCATACTATGTTGGTTTCCTCTGTGTCATGAGGTTCCTGCCTCCCAGGTCACCAGCCTCATGGCCCTAGGTATGTCAGTCTTGCCTGGCCATGGCTTGACTACCAGGGGCTGAAAGGAGGGAAGTGAGAGGGAGCAGAGCAGTCCCCAAGATGGCAATAAACCCAAACAGATCTGAAGAAAGAAAGATCTGGCAGTTGTGTCAGTGAGCAAAACTCATTTATTGCAGGGGTTTTAAGCATTTATATAGTTTTGCTGGGCTCTTTGACCAGGAGGTGGGTGGGACAGAGAAGAAGCCTATGTGTGCTCTGCAATGGCTAAGTTTTTTGGTATTTTTTTTTTTTTTTAGTTTTTTTGGGGGCGTATTTTTGAGACAGGGTCTCCCTTTAGTCCCAGCTGGCCTGGACCTTGCTGTGTAGACCAGGCTGGCCTTGAACTCACAGAGATCTGCCTTCCTCTGCCTCCCAAGTGCTAGGATTAAAGGCATGTGCCACCTCGCCTGGCATGGCTAAGTTTTTATGGCAAGCAAACTGTAGCCCCCAGAGATAAGCTTATGGCTTGTGCCACTTGCCTCCAGAGGACAGGGTGGACATGCCTCAGGAGGGATAAGGCTTGGGAATGCTACTCTTCAAGGTAAACTCCCCTGGGGGTTGGGCTGCAATGCCTGATGTCCAATATGGTGAGTTGGAGCGGCTCCCATCTCCTGCTGGCCTTCTAGGTTTTTGGGGTGAAATCAACCTTCTATGTTATTGGGGAAAGAAGTCAGCTCTCTTATACTCAGCCATATGGATTCATCTAGCCCCACTGCTTCCTCTTTGTTTTTAAAATGGGGACATGCCATCATAATTCTTCAAGGAGGGGGAGGGCCTGATACTGCATAAGAACACTCTTGGCTGAAACCTCAGCTAGGTTGTTAAGTCAGGCTTTAATGAACTGGATAACACAAGGGGAAATTACTAAGAGCACCCTTATGGGTCCTCTGAAAGGGAGGATCCAGGTGGGTAAGGGGTTGGAGAGCCAGGAGACAGATGATTGGGAAGAATGTTGGACCCAAAGTTCTTCTCAGAGGTCCTTTTACATTTTATTCCATTACCCCAGACTCATTGACAGAAAAGCAACATTCCCCCCCCAAACAAAACCATACAGGTTCCATTAGTAAGTATTCGTATCCAATTTTACACAGGTGGAGAATTTAGCTATACCCCAAAGTCTCAAGTCTGGCTGGAAAGACTTGTACACAATTATGTTGATTAGATAAAGTTCATTTTGTATTTGTTGTGATCTCCTAACTACCCCCATCTCCTTAGTCCTTATACTTTGACATGCCCCATTCTTCCGTGAGTAGTTCCTAGGGTTGAAGAAGAATGGGTAAGAATGGGTGAGAAGCAGAACGGTCCATCTTTTCCTTGAAGTGACACCTTGGACTTTCGGTCTGTCCCAGCTTTCCTTCCAATGGGTTGGCAGTTCATCCAGGAGTTCCTTTTTTAATTCTGCTTATAGAACATAGATAATAAAAAGTACAGTCACTTTGAGCAAACATTAATTATCATAATAGGTTATGTTATGGACACAGGCATAAATGTTTAGAAATACCATTGTCCTCCACATTAGAGTCTCTTCTCTAGACATGTCATTTGTGAAACAACACCATTTATAATAAACACATTTTAGTAGATAAACAGATGAAGGATAATTAAAGTTTTTTTTTTTTTTTTTTTTCTTTCTGTATGTGTAGAATTGTTACTGCTGCATTGCAAGTCTGTGCACACCGTGTCGTGCAACCACGCGCGGGAGGTCAGAAGGCGGTTGTCGGATTCCACTGGGAAACTGGAGTTTCTCCTGGAATTGGAGTTCAGAGGTTCTCGGCGCCATGTGGGTGCTGGGGGATCGAACACCGGGTCCTCTGTAAGAGGGTCGGTGCTTTAACCACTAGCCAGCTCTCCAGTCCCGGATATTAAAGGTTTTTACACGAATAAAAATCTAATCTTAGCCCTGTGATATCAAATCTGAAAAGTAAATAATGCACCCAGCATGAATGAGGGCTTGTTATTAGTTTAAAGGCTCATTTGGTATTTGGGGGGTTTTATCCCACTTGACTTTTATATTTCTCTGGCCTTGATAGATTCATTGGGCTTGACTTTTGGCTTGAGCATAAGATACCTGCTTTTTTCCTTTACTGACACCAGTTGGCTGCTGGGAGAAGGCCCTGGCCAGGTAAAACCGTTTCCGTTTTAGTAAGATTTTTTTCAGTAAAGAAAAGTTTAACTTGGGTGGTTCATACCCAGTTTTTTGAAAAGTTCTTAATATCAGTACACTTTTTGTGAACTATTCTCAGGTTCCAAAGCTTTTGGAACGCTTTTAGTTATAGTACCCTTGCTGTATATTTTTAATTAATGTCTTTTGAGGAATAAAGAATATCCTCTTCAAGACATCTCATGTCTATCTAGTTATAAATGAGGGAACACAGGCACTATCTTGAGAAGGGATCCACTGTTAATATTGACTCCTAACCCAGAGACACTGCCAAGGAGCACCTATGTATTTAACCCTGTGTGTTGGTTCTCCTGGAAGTGGTCTTTTCTGCACTTCTTCCACCTTTTTTTTGATGTCTAGATGGGCCAATCCCTTTTTTTAAATGTAAAGTGACTGGGGTTTTTTTTTTTATTTAAATTGAAAACCATTAACAAATGTCTGAGTACAGAGATCTCTATTTCAATTTATAATATACATATCATTTTTTTGGTCTTTTTGAGACAGGGTCTCCCTGTAGCCCCGCTGTCCTGGAAACACCACCTCTGTAGACCAGGCTGGCCTTGAACTCACAAGATCCACCTCTCGCCTCCCAAGTGCTGGATTAAAGGCGTGTTGCCACCACGCCCGGCTAATTTATACATTTTTTTATACGGCAACTTTGTACTTACATATTCATACAGGAATCAAGTTGTAAAGGCCCAGTAAGTCCACTTAAACTGTCTTTTATTGGATTTGTATTCTGTTGATGTAAAACCCAAGTCTTTTAGGGCCAAAATCTTGTAGGCAAAAGAAATGTTACAGGTAACATTATACAACACAGAAAACTATATTACCAAACCTAAATATATATTTTAAAGAATAAAATCCATAATAATTGTGCGGCGGGGCCATTCATTGAACGTTCACTGCTTGATAACCGTTCCAAAAGTTCCAATGGACCTACTAGTTGGTTTGAGTCTGCTCTCAGCTTGACCTTAGTTTAATTATTTTATCATAGTAATCTCATTTTCTGGCCTACTTGGCTTTCTGCCTTTTTTTTTTTTTTTTAAGCAATCAGGATACCTACTTCTGCCTCAAGGAATAGAACTGACACTTTTGCCTTTTCTAGAAATGAGTCCTTTGTGAGAAATAATGACACTGTGTACACAACTTAAAAGTATGATACAGTAGCAATTAAGAATTCTACAAAACTGTATCATGCACAGAATTGCCCAAGTAAAGAAAGGAATTTTGATTTCCTGGTCAGGTTTAAACTAAAAACAGAATTGTAAGACAAAGTGAAACCATGGATTCTAGTGATCCAACTCAGAGCTTAGCAGCCTTTAGACAATCACCTCAGCAGAAAGTGTAAAAGAGAGAAACTGAGGAAAACATTGGCCAGAATAAAAACAAGATATGAATCAAAGCTACATCAGCCACAAAATGGCTTACAGGTCAAGTGAACAAGGAACTAAAATAGCTTTAAAAAGCTCACTTTTTACACTGTCCAGCACCTATGTAACTGCAAGGCCTAAAGAATGAAGTCCTCAGAGTTAAAAGTTAATATTAACTTCTCTTTGCTGCAAAACTGCTAAATTGCTTGGCCGAGTGGCTGTACCTTCTTGTTTGTTTTACCTTCTTTGATGTCTCAACTAAATGGTTGTATCGTTATTAATTGTTTTACTGTTTTTGATGTTAAGAATAGTTTTGGGTGTGAATTTTCTGAAGTTGGGTTATTTTTTTCATTATTAGCTTAGGCTTGCATAACCTTTATTAGTCTTAGGGTATATAAAAATAAACATCAGGATCTGAGGAGCAGAGAGAAGAGAAAGAAGAGAGAGAAAAGAGGAAAAAAAAAAGAGAAGAGAAAAAAGAGCAGAGGAGAAAAGAAAATCAGCAGAGTGGCAAACCCAAGAGGCTCTGCACAGGAGCAGGGAGGACAGATGCTCCTCAGCTCATGAAAAGACATTCTTGTGTCTTATTTGATTAATTTCTTGGCTGCCTTTGAGACCACCCACTTCAAGTCCTGAATCTGCTGGAGTGGTCTCTGGCAAACTAGGTTTTAAAATTAACTTATATTTTTAAAGTGTAAAAATCTCTCTTCCGCTCTAATTTATGAGAACCTGTTGGACTCTGTCTCAGGTGTTGAAGGAGTTCAATCAGTAGATGGCAGCATACACCCATTAAAAGGCCCAGTTGTTATTATATATTTGTAACTTTTACTTTCCCGTAATAAATTAATTTATCTGTTAGTTGATTGATTATATTAACAGATCTGAGTTTGGGAGAAAAGGGTCAGCTTTAACCCCAGAGTTAGACTTTACTGAATGTAAACAGTATGTCCTTAGCATTAAGCATGAGTTTATACACTTAAGCAGATCAATAAAATAAATACTGTGGTGAGGCACAATGTCATGACAAACTAAACAAAACCAAAACCTTAGAGCATTTTCAGAAATATAGTAAATATCCCTAACTGAGTTTCCAACTTAATAAGAGATGGAAAATGAGATGGGCCGGACCATAAGATGGGCTAGAAAAACTCCATTTTTTAGGCCGGGCGTGGTGGCACACACCTTTAATCCTAGCACTTGGGAGGCAGAGGTAGGTGGATCTTTGTGAGTTCAAGGCCAGCCTGGTCTACAGAGTGAATTCCAGGACAGCTGGGGCTACAGGGAGACCCTGTCTCCAAAAGACCAAAAAAAAAAAAAAAAAAAAAAAAAAAAGAAAAACTCCATTTTTTTTCAGAAATTACTATCTCTGACTTTAATCTAAATCTCTGCTATGCTGGGATTGAAGGCGTACAGGGAACAAAGGTGTGGCCCACCACACCTGGCTGGCCCAGGGAATTTTCTGGAGTGGTCCCAGGCCACAGGATTCAGAGCCCACTCTTAAGGAAAAGTTCTAGGTAGGATTAGCCAACCTCTACTCCCTGCAAAATGCTTGACATGCTAACCAAATACCTCTCTTCTGAAAAAATGCTTGTTTCTGACCCATAAACCAATAGTTATTAAGAAACAATTTATTGGAGTTAGAGTTTTTCGTCAGACAGGCTGGCCTGAAAATTCCCATAGAAATCTGCCTGTCTAGCCGTGTGGTGGTGCATGCCTTTAATCCTCGCACTTGGGAGGCAGAGGCAGGCGGATCTTTTGTGAGTTCAAGGCCAGTCTGGCAGGCAGATCTTTTGTAAGTTCAAGGCTAGCCTGGTCTACAGAGCAAGTTCCAGGACAGCTGCGGGCTACAGGGAGACCCTGTCTTGAAAAGAGAGGAAAAAAAAAAAAAGAAAGAAAAAAAGAAAGAAACCTGCCTGTCTCTGCTTCTAGAGTGCTGAAATTAAGAGATGGTGTTATGTCAAGTTGATTCTAAAAGGCAGTCCAAAGTAAACATGATTTAAGATAAATTGTTGCTAAGAAGCCATGTGTTTAGCTCAGTGGCTGGTATGCACACAGTGGGCAGGAGGTGGGGTCAGATCATAAGCCACGTGGTCTGGGATCCTGTGAACAAAGGCTTTGCTCAGTAAATTTTAATTTTTTCCTAAATGGATTAAAGTTAGTAAAGCCTTTAAGGTGAAACGCATTGGAAAATCTCCAAATGAATGGTAACGCCTAGGACTTTTTAAATTTAATTAATTAATTAATTAAGCGCATTTTTACTTACAGATGTTTTAGAGTACCCATGGTTTTTATTTAAGAAAAAATTTTATATCTTAATTGAGGATACTGAGATGGAATTTAACTTAATAGATTTTGTTTATCAAAATTGAGAGAAAGGTTTTGAAAGGCCATATCATTAAAATTATCTTGAGATTAAAAAAAATTACATACGAAGGCAGTACAAAACAAAGACAATTTAGGATAAGCTCAATAAGGTCTAAAGGTAGTTATTTTGAACAAATTTGTCTATTTTTAGGGAGTCTTGTTTAAGAAAGAAGACATTTGTCAGTAAACCTTTGATATGGAAGGGTTAAAATTAAATCCTCAGCAACCTGAATGGAAAAAAATTACCTGTAAACAATCAAAAGTAAACAACAACAACAACAAAAACCTCACATGTTTTGAACAGGAAATTATGTAAAGGAATTTCTTAGCATTGAGAGATAAGTTATGAGAAGTTTGTTTGAATGTAGTGAGAAAGGAGTTTTTTCTTCTTGGAGCAGGGGTAGAATTCTGAAGAACAAAGAGAAGTTAAATTTTAAAGTTTTAGAAAAGAGTTTACAAAGTGGCAAGCTTGTGACCTGAACCACAGTCCTTGTCAGAGGACGTCTGTTTACTTAACTGCTAAGCCATTTTCTTAGTTGCTAACAAGAAGGGGAAAATTCCTGGGTGAGTCTGGGGGTAGGGTGCTGTGATGGTGGTAGCTGTACACACATTACCCTTCTGCTGGCTTCTGCTGGCTTTTGTGTCTTTGGTCTCTGGCTGAATTAAGTTTACTGGCAAACTTATGAAGTCTCTAGCTTTTGGCTAGAAAAAGAAAATGGCCCAAGGCTGGCTTCTAGCAGCACTGCACTCCTTGAAGGGCATGTGTGATTGAGCAAAGCCAAGGAGGCAGAGAAGGGGTTGGGGGCAAGGGAGTGTGATTGGGTGTCTAGTCCTGCATCTGACCCGAGTTCTGCCTCCAACAGGTGCTGGTTACCCACAGGTTTGTGAATCTCCTGTCTTTAGTGAGAAGGGGAAAGCCCAGAGCACTGTCCTAAGGAGGAGTGGCTCGGGGAGGGGGGGGGGCGGGAGCCTTGTAGCCTGGGGCCAACTGGGTGTGGGCTCTTCTGCTCTTAAGAAGTGACCCTAGCCTCAGTCCCCTAACCTGTGGGTCCCTCTGACGTGTGGAGGAATTACCCATGATAGAAAAGGAAAGAGCCGGGCGTGCTGGCGCGCGCCTTTAATCCTAGCACTTGGGAGGCAGAGACAGGCGGATCTTTGTGAGTTCAAGGCCAGCCTGGTCTACAAGGTGAGTTCCAGGACAGCTGAGGCTACAGGGAGACCCTGTCTCAAAAAGACCAAAAAATATTAAAATATATAAACAAAAAAAAAAAAAAAAAGAAAAGGAAAGAAATGCTTATGCCCCGAGACCATTGTCCAAGGCGAAGGCCAGTGTGGGATTCCACGTGGGCCAAGGGAAAGCCTCCACTCAAATTCGAGAAACTGGTCACAGCCCTGGTGGCTTTTACTGGCCAATGAGTTACTGGTTTGTTTGATAGTAAAGAGAAGTTCAGATATAAGGTTTTTGCTGACACTCAACAGGGCTGTCAGGGCCACCAGAGGACAAAGGGGCCTTCAGCTGACACAGAAGAGTAGCCTCGGTCAAAGAGCCTCAGCTGCCCCTTTGCCTTAGTGGGTCCCTTGAAACAGCAGGGAACTAAAATTAAAAGATTAGAAATATGTCACCCCTCAATAGTGGGGGGACGTAAAGAGCACAGCCACCTGATGTCCCCAATGCCACCAAGGAAAAGGGAGAGTTCATCTTCTTGCATATCTTCTGAAGGTCCCATCTTCTCAAGCCCCACATGTTGGGAGCCAGGTGTTGGTTTCCTCTGAGTCCTGAGGTTCCCGCCTCCCAGGTCACCAGCCTCGTGGCCCTAGGTATGGCAGTCGTGCCCAGCCATGGCTTGACTACCAGGGGCCGAAAGGAGGGAAGTGAGAGGGAGCAGAGCAGTCCCCGAGTCGGCAATAAACCCAAACAGATCTGAAGAAAGAAAGGTCTGGGAGTTGTGTCAGTGAGCAAAACTCATTTATTGCAGGAGTTTTAAGCACTTGCATAGTTTTGTTGGGCCCTTTGACCAGGAGGTGGGTGGGACAGAGGGGAAGCGTGCAAGCGCGTGTGTGTGTGTGTGTGTGTGTGTGTGTGTATGTGTGTGTGTGTGTGTGTGTGTTCTGCAATGGCTAAGTTTTTAGCAGGAAAACCATAGCCCCCAGAGATAAGCTTATGGCTTGCACCACTTGCCCCCAGAAGACAGGGTGGACATGCCTCAGGAGGGATAAGACTTGGGGATGCTACTCTTCAAGCTACACTTCCCTGGGGGTTGGGCTGCAGATGCCTGATGTCTGTTATGGCGAGTGGGAGCGGCTCCCATCTCCTGCTGAACTTCTAGGTTTTTGGGGTGAAATCAACCTTCTGTTATTGGGGAAAGAAGCCAGCTCTCTTATACTCAGCCATAATGGATTCATCCAGCCCCACAACACTACAGTTATGCCTAAATAAAGAAGCAGCCTGACTCTTACCACTCATTTTATCAGGGTGAACCTGAACTCAGATCCCATTCCTTCAGATGTCTCACAGAACGGTGTCATTCATTTGTCTATTGGAAAGGTATCTCCAGCATGAATTGGGAAGTAGGAGCTGGCAAGATGGCTCAGCGGTTAAGAGCACTGACTGCTCTTGCAGAGGACCTGGGTTCGAGTCCCAGCACCTCCATGGTACCCAAGAACCATCTTTTTAAAAAATTTTTTTATTAATTTTATTTATTTATGTATGCGTATGAATGTACTGTCTGCATGTAGGTTTGTGCACCCATGTCGTGCAATGCCGCGGAGGTCAGAAGACGGTCTCGGATTTCCCTGGAACTGGAGTTATCCTGGGCTGGAGGGATAGCGCAGCCGTTAAAGGCTGAGGCTGAGAACCGCAAAAAAAAGAACCATCTTTAAGTTGGGTGTGGTGGTGCACACATTTAATCCTAGCAGTTGGGAGGCAGAGGCAGGTGGATCTCTGTGAGTTCAAGACCAGCCTGGTCTACAGAGTGAGTTCAAGGCCAGCTGGGGCTACAGGAAGACCCTGTCTCAAAAAAAAAAAAAAATGCTGGCTGCTCTTGCAGAGGTGCTGGTTTAGTTCCCAGCACCCTTTTTAGCAGCTAACAAGCATCCTAAACCCAGTTCCGGGGCATCTGATGCCCTCTTTTGTCCTCCATGGGCATTGAACAACATGGGACGCTTACATAAATGCAGGCAACACACTCATACACATAAAATAAAAATAAGAAAACAACAACAAAAAGAAAACAAACAAACAAAAAGGAAAGAAATGGGGGAGTGCAAGCTAGCACTCAGCCTTGTCAGAGACTCTGGCCTTTTGATCCCTAGACCTAGAATATCACACACACACACACAGTGACAAACAGACTTTTCAATTCCCATTGTTTACAATGAGAAAACCACACAGCTTCCACTGCTTCCATATGTGAAGCATGTGTACTACAGTCATAATTTTACAATCTTGGGTGGAGGGCAAGAGGGTCCTGTGGGATTAAGGCCATATTCTCAGGTCACAAGAGGCACATGGCTCAGTGAACTTGTGCACATTATAAACAGTAACTTTTTGGTCGCAAGGCTAGGTAAAAGTCTTTAGTATACATTATGTCTGTATTGTAGTCACTCCCACATTCTTGAATAGTGGATAGTTGAGGCCCAGTAAGCATAAGACACAAATCCACTTATGAAATACATATTTATTCCTACCAAAACAAATAGCCTTATCTTATCCAATGTGTCAGCTTGGTAAGAATTTGGTTGTTTTCTTCAAGGCATGGTGTCCACTTGGGGGTTTGGCTGATTGGTTTTTATTATTAATGGGTTAGAAATGCACCAGCGGACAAAGCTATGTCAGCCCTGGTAAGTGGGAGTGCATATCTCCAGGCTATGCTAGATGGTTGCCTGCTGGCTCCTCACCTCTGTTTTGGAAGGCACATTTTCTTTCTTTTCTTTATTTAATTTTTTAAAAATTTTTTCATGTTTTTGGGACAGGGTCTCCCTGCAGTCCCAATTGGTCTAAACTCACTTTGAAGACCAGGCTGGCCTTGAACCCACAGCGATACGCCTGCCTCTGCCTCCCGAGTGCTGGGATTAAAGGCATGTACCACCACGCCCAGCTGGAAGGCACCTTTTACAATCTCTTACTGTCTGTGAGTCTAGCTTGGTCAAGATACTTTTGCTGTCACCCTTGGTTGTATGGGAGAGTCATGAGCTCCTAAGGGATGCTGTTTCTTCTCCCACCTCACCTTCCTCACGGCTTTTGTAAGCCCTGGGTCCTCTAGGTGGTCATGGAGCAATTATTTGCTGAATTTTCAGGCCATGTATCATCTCAATGACCACTTTGTGAAAGGCTGAAACCTTTCTGTTAATCAAAGGATTTTTTTTTTTTTGAGATGGAGATCTCCCTGTAGCCCCAGCTAGTCTGGAACTCACTATGTAGACCAGACTGGCCTCCATCTCACAGAGATCTGCCTGTCTCTGCCTCCCAAGTTCTGGGATTAAGCCACCTGGCCACTAAAACATTTTTTTTCAACCTCACTTAGTATAGACTATCAGTTTTAAAATTCTAATTGCTTCAACTTTTTGCTTTTTTTTTCTTGAATATTGACCGGGCTTAGCAATAGCTTGTCAATTCTCCCATCCTTATAGTTACTGTTTCTCCAACATTTTCCAAAAGTCTGCTTCATAGTCCAGATATAGTGGCTCATGCTTGTGATCTCATCACTTGGGAAGCTGATGTAAGAAGATAGCTGTGAGTTTAAGGCCAGCGTGGACTACATGGTGAGTTCAAACAAAACACAATTAAACTAAACAACAAAAAATGAATTCACTAAACCTTTCTACCGTTATAGCATCCCAGTTTGCCAGAGGCTCTCTAAGGTCCTGCTGGCTAGTGATGAATTTTATCATTATCAGCTGAGTGCTGAGTGCTCTAGCCCCACTATCCCCATGTCATGCCAGCATCTGCTTTCTCAGAATACTCCTACCACCGAGGCTTAGGGATAGGGCCACCCAGAACCATAAGCTAGAGCTGAACATTCAGGAGGTTTATTAAGTTGTGCTGGCTAGCTTTAGTGTCAACTTGACACACCTGGGTTGAGGGAGCTTCACTTGGGTTATTGGCTCCCTTGGACTGGCCTGTGGCCATGTCTGTGGGGCATTTTCTTGATTGTTGAGTGAGGTGGGTGCCCAGCCCACTCCTGGGCATGTTGCTTTGTATTGTATAAGAAAGCAGGTTGAGGGGCTGGAGAGATGGCTCAGCGGTTAAGAGCACCGACTGCTTTTGCAGAGGACCTGGGTTCGATTCCCAGCACCCACATGGCAGCTAAGAACCGTCTTTAACTCCAGTTCCAGGGGAATCTGATGCCCTCTTCTGACCTCTGCAACATTGCACGACATGGGTGCACCAACCTACACGCAGACAGTACACTCATACACATATAAAAAATAAAAATAAAGAAAGCAGGTTGAGCATGGGCCACGGGAAAAAGTCAGTAAGCAGCATTCCTCCATGGTCTGTGCTTCAGCAACGGTCTCCAGGTTCCTGCCCTGAGTTCCTACCTTGGGCTCCCTAAGTGATGAACTTTGACACCAGAGATGTAAGACAAATAAACTCTTTCTTCCCCAAGTTGGTATCAGAGTGTTTTGTCACAGCGATCAAAGGCAAACTTCAACAGTGGTGCACTCAAGAGTCACCACCCTAGAAGGGAAGGAAGAAGCAGGGGGTCAGAGAAGAGGCCTCAGCTTGTCTTACTGTGAAGAGATGACTTCCAGAGTTGTCCCAAGTGGAGATGAGAGGACTGGGTCCTTATTACCCAACCTATCAATCAGTGACGGGATGTGGGCTGCCCTTGAAAAGGGTATGGGAAGAAGGCTGATCCTCACAGTAGATTCCCTTACTCTCCCTATAGGGGCTGACAGTGAAAGCCCACATTCCAGAAGTCCCTCTGATTCTTGAAGGGAAATCTGAGCCACATGAAATGGCAACCATACCCTTATTCTGCGTCTGTTGGGAGAGGAGTCCATATAAAACCTGGTCTTGCAGCCAATATGACAGGGCTGGTAATGAGAGTGGGGAGATGCACTTTATTCCTGAAAATATCTGGTCTTTAGAACCTCTGAAATCTATTGTGGAGGTGTCTAGGCTGCTGGACAATGAGTAGCAGACAGGGAGCGGAAGAGGGAAGTTGTATAAAGACATAAGGCTTATATAGTTCCTACCACCAAAGAGATTTAGGTGTCAGGCTTTGGGAGTGATTGGCAGGTCAATCTGTGCTGCTTGGGGGATGATAACATTCCAGTTAATCTGGGGATACTTTATTTAATTTAATTTTATGTGTATGAGGGTTTTCCCTACTTGTATGTAAGTGCATTCATGCAATGTCCACAGAGGCCAGAGGAGGGTGTTGGATACCTTGGAACTAGAGTAACAGTCAGTTGTTAACTGGTATGTGGGTACTGGGAACTAGACCTGGGTCCTCTACAAGAACAAGCAGTACTCTTAGCTGCTAAGTCACCTCTCCCCTTGTCATATTTATTATTTATTTATTTATCATTGTTTTATGTATATGAGTGTATTGACTGCATGTACATAAGTGCACGCATGTTGTACAGTGCCCGAAGAGATCAGAAGAGGGTGTTGGGTTTCCTGGAAATGGAGTTACAGATGGTTGTTAGCCACCATGTGGGTTCTGGAAACCCAAGTCAGTGCTCTCAACCACTGAGCCATTTCTCTAGCGCCTGTTACTTTATTAATTTTTAGATAAGGTCTCATGGAGTTCAGGCTGGCCTCAAATTCATTATGTAGCTGAGGATGACCTTGAACTTCTGATCCTCTTGTCTCTACTTCTTAAGTGCTGGGATTACAGGCCTGTGTCATCATACCTGGTTTTTGTGTGGTGCTAGGAACTGAATCCAGGGTTTCGTGCATGTTAGGCAAGCATTCTATCAACTGAACTAAATCTCTCATTTCTAGTCATTTGATTAAGTATCTTCTTATGCTACCTAGGTTCTGTGCATCAGGAAACCAATGTAAATTTCATAGAGGTGACAATCAACTCTTCAACTGCCTATGAAACTGGAAATGACATTCATAAATCCCAAGCCAGCTACCTAGAATATTTGCGGGGAAAGGTCTCCCTCCTGTGGACTTTTTAGGGAGTACTAGTGAACCAATGCATTTAAGGGCATAGACTCAGAAGAAACAGGAAACTCCATACTGAATGTAGAGTGTCTTACAACAGGAAGCTTTAAATTCCAGCTTCCTGGGTTTGAGCCCTGATTCTGTCACTGACTGCTTGTGTGACTCTGAACAAAGCAAGTCACCCTTTGAAATTCATTCTTCTCCTGGGTAACGTGGAGATAACACATCATGTAAGGTTGTGAGGATCTAATGGTATAGTGATTACTTAGAACATAAATAGGATCTGCTGTATAATATATTCTGACTAAGTGTCTTATTTAAAGAATGACTGTGTAAACCATAAACTTGAGAGTTTTCTGCTTGATTTTCTTTACCACTAACTTATGTGCCTCAGGTGCTATATTTATGGGTGCTGTTGACTGTCACTGATACAGTGGGGCTCAATTCCATTCTCAGCCTTCTGTGTGACATATTGCCATTGTTAGGAGAGAAAACTGGAGTGAGATGGAGGTCAAAGGGAAGAAAACGGGACTCTGCCAGCATTTGAGAGGCCGAGACAGAGGGAGCAAAATCGGAGCCTTTTATTTATTTACTTATGATTTACTTTGTTTTTAATTATGTGTATGTATGTGTCTGTGAGCGATGTGTACATGTGAGCACAGTGCCCAAGAAGTGCTGAAGAGGGAGTCAGATCTCCTGGAGCTGGAGTTACAGATAGTTGTTAGTCACTATGTGGGTGCCGGGAAGTGAACCTGGGTCTTCTCCAGGAGCACCTAATGCTCTTGACTGCTGAGCCATCTCTCCAGTCCCCATATCTGACTTTTAGGCTTCTTTCAATTGTTTTGCTGAAATATTAATACATTTGTAAAATTTTTCTTAAAAATAACTAGCTATATGCAATATCGTAACTGCAATCTTTAAAAAAATAATCAAACTCGTAAATACAATGTGTATTTCTTAAATGTACGCCCTAAATTTTATGACAGTCTTTTTGCATGTCTTGTGCATCTGTCTGTATGTGTTCATGTGTGCCCGTGTGTATACAGGTACATGTATATATGTGCACATGTGGAGGCTGGAGGGCAATATAGGGTATTTTCTCTTATTGTGTGCACCTTATTTTTTTTTGACACAGAGTCTCTGCTGGAACCTGGAGCCTGCCAGGTCAGCTGGAGAGCACACCTCCAGGGTTGTCCCTCCTCTGCTTTTCCAGTGCTGGGACTAGAGGCACACAGGAATGTTCCCAGCTTTTTAAAAACTATTTTTTTTTGACTTTTTGAGACAGGGCCTCCCTGTAGCTCTGGCTGTCCTGGAACTCACTCTGTAGACAAGGCTGGCCTTGAACTCACAGGGATCTGCCTGCTTCTGCCTCCCAAGTGCTAGGATTAAAGCCGTGCACCACCATGCCCGGCTAAAAACTATTTTTACTGCATTAATGTATTTATTGTATGTGTGGAGGTGGAGCACATTTGGGAGCGTGTGTGCACAAGCTACAGTGTGCGTGTGGGACTCAGAAAACGTGTGCAAGCTGCTTCTCTCCTTCGACCCTGTGGGTTCAGGGGACTGAACTCATTTTCAGGCTGGATGGGAAGCTCCTGTACTGGTTGAGCCAGCTCACTGGCCTGCTCAGATTTTTTTTTTTTATGTAGGTGTTGAGGATTGCACTGAGGTCTTTATGCTTCCATGGTAAGGACTTTACCAACAGAGACCTGTCCCCAGGCCCCAAAGTAGTAATATTCTTTTTCTTTTACTTTCTTTCTTTCTTTCTTTCTTTCTTTCTTTCTTTCTTTCTTTCTTTCTTTCTTTCTTTCTTTCTTTCTTTCTTTCTTTCTTTCTTTCTCTCTCTCTCTTTCTTTCTCTCTCTCTCTCTCTCTCTTTCTTTCTTTCTTTCTCTTTCCTTCCCTTCCCTTCCCTTCCTTCCTTCCTTCCTTCCTTCCTTCCTTCCTTCCTTCCTTCCTTCCTTCCTTCCTTCCTTCCTTTCTTTTCCTTCCTTCCTTCCTTCCTTCTTCTTCTCTTCCCATGGTCTTTCCTTCCTTCTTTTTCTCTTCTAGGTTTTCTTCCTTCTGATTCTTATCTTCTCTCTTTTTTACCAAAGTGTTTCTCTTTTTTTTTTTTTGGTCTTTTCAAGACAGGGTCTCCCAGCTAGGATTAAAGGCGTGTGCCACCATGCCCGGCAAAGATTTCTTTTTTTAATTAAAAAAAATTTTTTTTATGTGTATGAGTGCACTGTCTGCATGTAGGTTGGTGCACCTGTGTCGTGCAATGCTGTGGAGGTCAGAAGAGGGCACTGGATTCTCCTGGAACTGGAGTTAAAAATAGTTCTTAGCCGCCATGTGGGTGCTGAGAATTGAACCCAGGTCCTCTGCAAGAGCAGTCAGTGCTCTTAACCACTGAGCCATTCTCTCTCTCTCTCTCTCTCTCTCTCTCTCTCTGTCTCTCTCTGTCTCTCTCTGTCTCTCTCTCTCTCTCTCTCTCTCTCTCTCTCTCTTTCTCTTTCTTGTCTTTTACTGACAAGGTCCAGCTGGCCTGGGACTTGCTATGTAGACTGGGCTAGCCTGAAACTCACAGAGATCCACCTGCCTCTGGCTGCCTCTGCCTCCCAAGTTCTAGGTATCCCTGAAGAACCTCCTCCAGGAATGACTAGACGGTGTGCCAACAATGGTGACATGATGTATCTGAGTATTGAGTAGGACCAGCAGAGGTTGGCTTCTATCCCTCTTCCTCGTGCTGGCTGGCAGAAAAGCACAAACTGCATAGTCACCTTGATGATGACTGATAAGACAGTCACTCTGGTCTGACCTCCTCTTCCTGGACCTCCCCTAACCTGGTTTCTACCACTCCCTTATGCTCAGAAGGCTTCTGATCCTTCCTCAGGGTAAGAGTGGACATCTGAATTATCTACCATCCTGATTCTGTTCCCAGCTGTGGTAATAACAAAACCTCTATGTTTGGAAGTACAGATGCACACTTCATGTATATAAGCACCACTCTGAATCTTATACCTTTGCTTCTATCCATATTTCTACCACCAGAACAATCCTAATTTTCCTAATTTCCTAACAATCCTAATGTCCCCCCCCCCATCTAGCACAGAGCCTAGCTAGGCATGGTGACAAACACTTGCCTTTAGTCCTAGCACACAGGAAACAGATAAAGGTGCATCCCTATAAGTCTGAGGCCAGCTTGGTCTACATAGAAAGTTTCAGATCTGCCTGCCTCTGTCTCCCGAGTGCTAGGATTAAAGGCGTGTGCCCGGCGGTGGGGCATAGCTATTGGGTTCATTATGCATCTTCTATGTCTGCTTTGACATCAGAGTGTCAGCATCAGACAACTGCAGTGAGGGTAGCATGAGTCTCAAAGTCCAATGTATTTATTCTCTGGGTCTTTATAGAAAATATTGGCTAAGCTCTGTTCTAAACTTTGTTGTTTTTTGAGACAAGGTCTTACTATGTAGCTCTGGGAGGCCTGAAACTTTCTATGCAGACCAAGCTGGCCTCAGACCTATAGAGATGCACCTTTATCTGTTTCCTGTGTGCTAGGACTAAAGGCAAGTGTTTGTCACCATGCCTAGCTAGGCTCTGTGCCAGATGGGGGGGACATTAGGATTGTTAGGAAATTAGGAAAATTAGGATTGTTCTGGTGGTAGAAATATAGATAGAAGCAAAGGTATAAGATTCAGAGTGGTGCTTATATACATGAAGTGTGCATCTGTACTTCCAAACATAGAGGTTTTGTTATTACCATAGCTGGGAATAGAATCAGGATGGTAAGATAATTCAGATGTCCACTCTTACCCTGAGGAAGGATCAGAAGCCTTCTGAGCATAAGGGAGTGGTAGAAACCAGGTTAGGGGAGGTCCAGGAAGAGGAGGTCAGACCAGAGTGACTGTCTTATCAGTCATCATCAAGGTGACTGTGCAGTTTGCGCTTTTCCTCCAGCCAGCACGAGGAAGAGGGATAGAAGCCAACCTCTGCTGGTCCTACTCAATACTCAGATACATCTTGTTGCCATTGTTAGCACACCATCTAGTCATTCCTGGAGGAGGCTCTTCATCCAGGGATACCTACATCCTGTATGACATCAGATTCCCCTCCCTGTATCCTGAGGCATTGCTGTCTCTGACCATGGTGTTCTATGTGGACACCTCACTTTGAGTGACTCAGAGACTTGTAATGGGAACTTAATGTAGAAAAGAACATCTCAATCCCATGGTCTGAATGACCAAGGTGAAATCCAGTCACTTCTAGTCTCAGAAGAAGCTAAGCCATTGGAGGGACTTTTCAGCCAGAAATCAAAGCAAAGGGCTGTGAAAGCCCACGAGGGCTCCCATTTCGACTGCAGGAGCTCTCTGACTTCATCAGTGCATGCAGTCCAGCTGGGCCTGCTGGAATCAGCCCATAATCCCAGGTACCGAGGAGGATGAGGCAGGAGGATTACAAATTTAAAGCCTGCCCTGGAGACAGAGCAGGTTCAAGGTCAGCGTGAGTAACTTAGAGTCGGTCTCACAATAAAAAGTAAAAAGAGGGCTATGGATGGCTCAGAGCATTTGCCTAGCATGAGCGAGACCCTAGGTTCAATCCCCAGCCCCACAAGCAGCCACCCCAAACATCCGGTTCATCTTCCTTTCTTTCTCTGTTTAGTCACCCCATCATGGCTTCCTGCCCATGAAAATTATATTCTCTACTCTGACATCATAATGGTTGTCTCCCAGTCTCCTCCCGCCCTCCCTTTCTTGATCGGATCTCAGGTAGCTGAGGTTGGTCCTGAATTTACTAAGTATCTGAAGATGACCTAGAAGTACCAATCCTTCTACCCCTGGAATTACAGGTGTGTGGCACCATGCCTGACTTATACGGTGCTGGGAACTGAGGCACCTTACCCACTGGGCTATATCCACAGGCCTGTCTCTGTTGTCATCTGGCTGAACTCCAGTCTCAAAAAGTCCCACTCACTGCCCTTCTATTCCTGAAGCGGAGTAGTAGAAAACAGAAGATTCTATAGCTGGGGAAAAGGACACAATGGCAAAGTCATGGCGGTGGCCTCACACTGGCGCTGGGCGCTGCCTGGCACTTTCTCCATGTTTCTCTAGTTGTCTCGATCTGTTATTCTACTGTAACTGCTTCATAACTTTACACATTTTATATTGCTTATTCCTTCCTCTGCCTTCACATTGCCCACTCTTATCTAACGATGTCACCTTCTATTTTACAGATAACTCAGGAGCCATGCAGGACCCAAATCCCCTTATGTTAACAAACTAACCCTCCTTGATCCGTAGTCATCTTCCTCCTGTCTCCTGCATTGTGTCCCTGAAGCCACAGCAAGCAGTTCAGCACTCACCTGGTTTTACAGAGATGACGAAACAGTTTCAGAGACTTAAGTGACTTGCCTGGGATCACACAGCCAGAAAATGGGGAAGCCTTGTTCCCAGTAGTGCAGCTATTGCTCTGAGTCTCATTCTACTTATTATCATGGACTATATTATTTCTCCTCTGAGTAGAAAGCTGAAAATTGCACCCAGCAGCTTTACATAGTCAGAACTTATGTGTCACCATGAAGAACTTCTATGACAATGGATGATCACTAGGGACCTAGGCTGCTTTTATCTTTTTCTGTTGTCCCCAAAATGTGGCGTTTACCTTGAGGTTCATGTTCCAGCTGTCACATCTATATTAGTTTTATTTTTCACTACATAGCCCTGGGTGGCTTAGAATACATTCTGTAGACTAGGCTGGCCTACAGATCACAGAAATCCTCCTGCCTCTGCCTCCTGAGTGCTGGGATTAAAAACATGGGACACCACACTGGCTTACCAGCTGGAAGGAAAGACAAGTAGGGCCAAGGCAAGGCCTTTCTATTTAAGGATGTTTCATGCAACATTTTGCTTTGACTTCTGTGGTTAGAACTTGGTCATGGTGCTGGGCATGGTGATGAGTGCCTGCTATTCTAGGAGGGGAGACAGGAGGATCAAGAGTAGTGAGGCCGGCTTGCACTACATGAGAACCTACTGTAAAATTCAAAACAATGAACACGGCTTTAGTCACTTTCTATCGCTGCAATGTAACACTGACCAATAACCAACTTGGAGAGGAAAGGGTTTATTTGGCTTAGAGCACAGTTCATCAACAGGGAAGCTGAGGCAGGAACTCAGGGCAGGAACCTGGAGCACAGACCATGGAGGAGTGCTGCTTACTGGCTTTCTCCTCTGGCCAGTGCTCAGTCTGCTTTCTTATATAACACAGGGCCACCTGCCCAGGAGCTGCACCATCCACAATAGGCTGGGCCCTCCCACATCACTCAACAATCAGGAAAATGCCCCAGAGACATGGCCACAGGTTGATCCAGTGGAGACAGTTCCTCAGATGAGGCTCCCCGCACCGAGGTGTGTCAAGTTGACAACTGAAGCCCCGTCCAGCACAAAAACAAGAAAAAGAACTTGGTACCATGATTATACAGAGCTCCAGGGAGAGGAATAAATGCCTTTTACTCCGCTAAAATTCAGTCTGTCTCTACCAGCAGGGGGTACAATGTGACCTTGCTGGTAGAGTAGCCTGAAGAGATCTCTGAGGCCTTTACTGGGTGGAGCTGGACTCTTGACACACACTGCAGAAAAGAATTCCAAAATGAGTTGGTGCGAAGCAAACTTGGAATTTGCTAAAGAAAAAAAAAAAATACAGCTACTGAGACAGAATCAAGTATGGACTTTGAGGGAGACACATTCTCTAAGTGCCTAACAGTGAGTGAGGGAGTGAGGGATTGTGTGTACCTGCCTGTGTGTGAATCTGTGGACTTTGAAGTTACATCTTCCAGAAGATGTGATCTGCATCTAAGATTAAAGATTAAGTAAAAAGTATTTGTGGGGGCTGGCGGTCAGAGGTTCACAACTGCCTGCAACTTCAGCTTCAAAAGAGTCTGGCATCTTTGGTTTCCAAGGGTACCTGCACTCATGTGCACATGCACACATAATTAAGGATAAAAATAGAGCTGGGTGTGGTAGCACATGCTATTATTTTTATCAGAATTTTCTTTCATAAATGAAGCCATGAAGTTAGCTTGTAACAGAATACAGGAGACTCACAGGAGGCTAGGCCAATGTTTTGACTGTGAGCATGGTTCATTACCTGTTTTAATAATTGTGTTCCAGATTTTCTTGAGTATAGTCCTGTGTAGACAGTCTTACAAGCAATTCATTTAATCAGCTATGTAGAATTCTTGACTTTCAGCCAGAGAGAGTTTAATCCAGATTCAGAAGGTGAGGGGTGCTGTTTCTTTCTGGAATATTCTTGGTTGTTTCTGTCTTTGTATTCTGTCTCAGAATTTATCAGAGATACAGAATGGCTGTTAAAAAGACAGTAACAGTGTGAACTGCACAACTTGAGCCTGACTGTACATCTTTTAGATTTGTTTCTAAACAGAAACACTTAAAAAAAAAAAAGACAAGACAGTAACAGTTGAAGCCACACTATTCCTTTGACATCTTCAACTTAAACATCCAATCAAGACTCCAGCTTATTAAAGCGAGACATACCAACATGAGGCAAATACACTTCTCCTTCTGGACTTAATCAGATTCTCTCTCTCTCTCTCTCTCTCTCTCTCTCTCTCTCTCTCTTTCTCTCTCTCAGGTTCTCTTGAAGCCCAGAGCAGATGACTTCGAACACCTGCTTCTCCTGGCTCAACTTCCCAAGTACTGGGAAAACAGGCATGCACTACTGTGCCTGTTGTCTTTTGAGACAGGCTCTCATTCTGTAGTCTAGGCTGTCTTGGAATTCACTATGTAGCCCAGGCTGGTCATTCTTGAACTCATTGTGATCCTTCTACTTCAGTCTTCCATATGCTGTGATTAAAGGTGTGGTGTATCACTGCTGGTTTATTTCTTTCCCTTGGAAAAAGATATCTCTTATCTGTTCCCCCCTATGACACCATCTGGTGTGTCAGGTAGCCAATAGTGGCATTTCTTTTACTTTTTACCGCTTCAACTAAAAGTGAGCTTTTACCACTCAGTAGTAGAGTGTTTGCCTAGATATGAAGCTCTAGGTCATGTCCCAAGCACTTCAAAATACAAACAGACAGAGAAACATAAAATACAAATCAAATATTCCTCTGTTTGGTCATGGTGGTGTACACTTATAATTCCAGCACTCTGTAGGTTGTGGAAGTAAGACCATGATGAGTTCAAATCCACCCTGAACTATAGAGCCAGACCATCCAGAACCTCAAAACTAGACTCTCTCTCTCTCTCTCTCTCTCTCTCTCTCTCTCTCTCTCTCTCTCCAAACCAAAAAAATAATAAATAGGGGCTGTAGAGATGGCTCAACAGTTAAGAATATGTATTGCTCTTGCAAAGGACCCAAGTTTGACAACTAGCACCCATGTTGGGCTGTTCACAACCACCTGTAATTTTAGCTCCATAGGATCCTATGCCCTCTGCTGGCTTCTGTGGGCAATTGCACTCATGTACACATACCCCACATAGGCACACATGCACAAACATAATTAAAAAAATGGGGTTCCTGAGATGGCTCATTAGGTAAAGGTGCATGACATGAAAGCCTGTGTTGTAGTTTGTCTTCAATTGCTGTGACAAAACACTCTGACCGACACCAACTTGGGGAGGAAAGGATTTATTCAGCTCACATCTCCTGGGCCACAGTTCATTACTCAGGGAACCCAAGGCAGGAACTCAGGGCAGGAACCTGAGCAGGAGGTGAAGCACAGGCCATGGAGGAATGCTGTTCACTGACTTGCTCCCCTGGCCCATGCCCAGCCTGCCCTCTTATACGGTACACAACAACCAGCCCAGGATGGCACCACCCATAGTGGGCTGGGCACTCCCACATTGCTCTACAATCAAGACAATACTCCACAGATGTGGCCACAGGCCAGTCCAATGGAGCCAATTCCCCAACTGAGGCTCCCTCAACCCAGGTGTGTCAAGTTGACACTAAAGCTATCCAGCACAGCCTGTCAGCCTCACTTCTATCCCTGGAGCCTACATAAAGGTGGAAGAAGAGAGCTCCACAAAGTTGCCCTATGACCTCTATATGCACACTGTAGCCCATGAGTGCCTGCATGTACACACACACACACACACACACACACTAATTAAGTTTAATAAACACAAAAAATAATGGCTGGAGAGATGGCTCAGTGGTTAAGAGCACTGGCTGCTCTTGCAGAGGACCTGGGTTTGTTTCCCAGCACCCATATGGCAGCTAAACAGTTTGTAACTCCAGTTCCAGGGGATCTGGTGCCCTCTTCTGACCTCATTGGGTACTGCATGACATGGCTATACTTAAAGGCAGGCAATACATTTATACACATTAAAAAAAACCCATTTAATATTATATTATATTAAATGTGTTTAAGTCCTTGGGCTATGCACTTAGGCAAAGTATATTAATGCAGGAGCTCTGACATCAGCAATGGATTGTTCTACCAGGGGGATGTTGGCCAGGGGATCCAAGGCCCCACAAAAGGTAAGGGCTCCTTGCCTCTAAGTTGGGATACCTGCAGGAGGAGAGGCGATAAGACCCTGCTGCTGAAGACCTGACATTAACATGGGAGGGATGTATTGAGACCACACATGCAAGTGTACAGATGGCCTCTGGAATGCCAGAGAGTGTTACCAAAGGCCACTAAACCAATAAAGCAAATACGGGTCTCCCTGAGTCAAGCAAGACTCCACCGTCAGCACCAGCTACACCTCACCTGCCTGGAAATACTGTGCAGCAGAGGCAGCCATGTGCCTGTATATCCCAAATCTAATTGGTTATTGGCTCTCTCCTTGGAGGAATAACCCATGGCTGATGCCACAAGCTTACATCCTCTACAGGTTAGGGAGATGTTATAAGCCACAGTAAGACCCTGTCATATTTAACAGGGGGGAAAAATGTAATTCATGGATTAACATATCATCCAAACATATGTGTCTATGCTAAAGTAACCAACCATAACTATTAGTGCTGCTTAAATACCTATATATCTAATTGCTTGTGCTTCATTAGTAGGATCAAAAGGTTATTCCTGGACAAACTGTCAGCCCATGAAAGGAAACAGCCTGAATTGACCAGAGTCCAAGTCAACAGCTCCAGAGAGAGTGGACTGTTTTACTTCTCATCCACCTGTGCCCCTTTTCTAAGCCTAGGGAACAATCTGCGGAAGAGGGGGCGTGGTAGAATGTAAAGGCTGCGATTGGGGTGAATGGTGAAACTACAGCAATGTAGTCTGGACACTCATTTGATCAACTTGATTGAACAAACAACCTGTCACCCCCCACTGGATGGTGGGGCTGTAGGTGTTTGGGCACAACAGCCTGCAGATAGGTTTTGCATGAAGGATGCTTGTACTCATGGATTATCACTTATAGCTAAAAAATGAAAAAAAAAACTGAGAGAAAGATGCAGAACAGTTATGGCAGAATGCATGATCTGGGATGGGGTGGGGGTGGGGGGGAAGGGCAAGGGAAATAAGCCTGAACTGAATTGGAAAATAATGTATGAAATGCACAAAGCATCAATAAAAATTAAATAAAAAAAACCATTTAAAAAGCAGATTTCAAGCCTGGGGTGGTAGCACACACCTTTAATCCTAGCACTCAGGAGGAAGAGGCAGGTGGATCTCTGGTCTACATAGTGAGCTCCAGGCCAGCTGAGGCATCAGAGAGACCCTGTCTCAAAGAAAGAAACAAACAAAAGTCACATGAAGAACAGGCTTCAGAAGCTGGAGAGATGGCTCAGCAGTTGAGAGCACAGAGTGCTCTTCCAGAAGACTTGAGTTCAATTCCCAGCACCCACATCAGGCAGCTCAGCCTTGGCTGTAACTCCAGCTCCAGCGGATCTGATGCCCCTTTTGGCCTCTGCAAGCACCCCCCCACGCCACACACACAAATAAAAAATAAATGAATCTTTAAAAAAATAGGCTTTAACTCTCTGTGCCTCCCAGGAACTTTATTATCATTTGCATGTGTAGCTACGTGTGTGAATACATATACATATTTACATGTGTGTTAGTGCACATATGTACATGAGTGCTCGTGCATGTGGAAGCCAGAGTTTGGTGTCATGTGTCTTCCTTTCACTGCCAACTCTCTTCGTCGCTCTTGCACACCAGCCACTTTAACCACTGAGCAATCTTCCTGCTCCAAGAACTTCAGCATTCAGGTATACTCGGCAGTCACAGAGGCAGAGGCCTGTGGGCCCTACCCTGCTTAGGAGCAGGCAGATGTTAGGGTCTGGGCAGCTGTGCGGACAGGGTGGGTGGTTTATCAGAACATCTCTATCATATAACCATTGGGTTGAAATCCAACACGTTTCCCCCTGCTATTTATTTGGCTGCAGATAATTGCGTTCTTAAGTACATTTGCTGAGCTCAGGGCTTTAATCCACAAGGACCAGAGGGGGTGATGAGAGCAGTTGGACCCCATTTTTTTTCAAGGCCCTGCCCCCCTAGGCCCTAGTTTTTAGCATTTAAGAATAAGGGAGGCAAGTTATGCTAGATAGCTTTAGTTGTCAATTTGACACATTTGGGTAGAAGGAGCCTCAACTGGGAAGTTGCCTCCATTGGACTGGCCTGTGGCCATGTCTGTGGGGCATTTTCTCAATTGTTGAGTGATGTGGGAGGGTCCAGCCTACAGTGGGCACTGCCACCCCTGGACAGATGGTCCTGCATTGTATAAGAAAGCAGGCTGAGCCTGGGCCAGGGAACCAAGCCAGTAAGCAGTGTTTCTCTGTGGCCTGTGCTTCAGCTCTTGCCTCCAGGATCCTGCCCTGAGCTCCTACCTTGAGCTCTATTCTACTTTGCTTTCAATTGTGACAAAACATGGTGACCAATTCCAACTTGGGGAAGAAAGGTGTTTTTTTTTTTTTTTTTTTTTTTTTTTTTTTCGAGACAGGGTCTTGTACAATACAGGACCACCTGCCCAGGGGTAGTACCTCCCACAGAGGGCTGTGGCCTTCCACATCACCCAGAAATCAAGAAAATACCCTATAGACATGGCCACAGGCCAGTTCAATGGAGGTAATCCCCCAATTGAGGCTCTCTCAACCCAGGTGTGTCAAGTTGACATTAAAGCTATCCAGCACAGGGTGCCTTGGTGATGAACTGTGACCTGGGAGATGTAAGTGAAATAAAGCCTTTCCTCTCCATTGGTCAGTGTTTTGTCACAGTAATGGAGAAGCAAACTACAACACAAGGGGACTGGAGAGATGATTGAATGGTTAAGAGAACTGGCTGCTCATACAGAAGCCCCTGGATTTGGTTCCCAGGACCCATGGGGCAGAGGCTAGCAATCATTCTTAACTCGAGTCCCGGGGGATTGGACGCCCTCTTATGACCTCTGTGGGCATTGTATGACACAGATGCACTTACATACATGTTGACAATACACTTATACACATAAAATAAAAATAATAAAATATTTTTAGAGATGAGGGGAAACAGGCTGGCAAAATGCCTCAGTGGACAGAGGAGTTTGTGTAGTGTAGTCCTGATGACCTGAGCTTGCTCTCTGCATCCCATAGGTAGCTGGAGAGAACCAACCCTCAAGAGTTGTCCTCTGACCTCACATGTTACACATATCCTCGCACATACACACCAGTAAATAAACAAATTAGGAAAGAATATCTAAAAGAATGGGGAAAGCCAAGCATGGTGACACCCCTGAAATCCCACGAATCCCAGTGCAAGAGAATGGCTAGAGGCTTTTTTTTTTGGTCTTTTTGAGACAGGGTCTCCCTTTAGTCCCAGCTGGGACAGAGTCTCCCTTTAGTCCCAACTGGCCTGGAGCTTGATCTGTAGACCAGTCTGGGCTTGAATTCACAGAGATCCACCTGCCTCTGATTCCCAAGTGCTGGGATTAAAGGTGTGCGTTACTACGCCTTGCAAGCCTGAGCTTCTTAGCAAAAGGCTTTCTCAACGAAACAAAATAAAGCAAACAATAAAACAAAACAACAAAACAAGGAGAAGAATGAAGTATAAGAGATTGCAAGGACCAGAAAATTTAATCCAATTATCACAAGTTCCTGAGCTAGTAGGTCCTAGGACTCTCTCCAGTTTTCAGAAACAAGTTTCAGGGAGAATCAGTGATTTAAGTCACTCTAAGTCCCGTGGCCAGTCAGTGGAGGGGTCAAGGGCTGGAGTTCTTCCTGGCCGCCCAAACATGCACCTTGTTCTCAGTGGCCTCCCATTGTCTCTCTGTCTGTCCACATCTCATTGTGAAAATCTTGTCAGCCAGAGGCAGGTTTATATGATTTCAAAATTTATTTTAACTTAGGAAACAGGCCCGTATCTCAACATGGCATCCAAGCCTCAGATAGCACGCTTCGGGACTGGACACTACTGTAATGCTGAAAAATAGGTCTCACCACAATGCCTGCTAGGAACACAAGGAAGATTCATCTTGTTTCGTTTTTTTTTTTTTTTTTTAATCTTGTTGTTTTAAAGATTGTATGTATGCAGGCATGTATGAATACAGGTGCAGGAACCCTCAGAGCTGGGGGTAACAGGCATCTGTGGAAAGGCTAGCTTGTTACATGGATCCATACTCTAGTCCTCATGATTGAGAAGCACACATGCCTAACTGCTAAGGTGTCTCTCCAGCTCTGACAAGGAGTGATTCATTTTATTTTTATTATTTTTTTAATTTTTATTTATTTTTTATGTGTATGAATGTATTGTCTGCATGTAGGTTTGTGCACCCATGTCGTGCAATGCAGCAGAGGTCAGAAGAGGGTGTCAGATTCCCCTGGAACTGGAGTTAAAGACGGTTCTCAGCCGCCATGTGGGTGCTGGGGATCGAACCCAGGTCCTCTGCAAGAGCAAGTGGCACTCTTAACCGCTAGGCCATCTCTCCAGCCCCGTTTTATTTTTAAAATATTTATTTTTGTCTTAGCTGGGTGTGGTGGGGCATGCCTTTAATCCTAGCACTTGGGAGGCAGAGGCAGGCGGATCTTAGTGAGTTCAAGGCCAGCCTGGTTTACAGAGTGAGTTCCAGGACAACTGAAGCTACAGGGAGACCCTGTCACAAAAAGACCAAAAAAATTTTATTTTTATCTTATTTTATGTGTTTGAATGTATTGAATGCACATATGCAGGGGACCTGAGTTCAGTTTCCAGCACCCACAGGATGGCTAAAAACAACCTGTACCTCCAGTTCCAGTGAATTGGATGCCCTTTTCCAAACTCCTTGGGCATTGCACAGATGGCTGCACTTACATGCAGGCAATACACTCACACACATAAAGTAAAAATAATAAGTAAAATATTAAAAGAAAGAAGTTGGTGATTTGAGCAAAGTTAGAGAATGCCGCCCCATGAATGACACGAAAGAAAACTGACTAGGGAAGCTGCTAGAATTTCTGGACAGTTTTTGATTATAAGGCTGGTATTCTACTTCCATACTGGTAATGTAGTCAGGATAAGTAAAACTAGCTGCTTTAAGAAACAATCCCTACTGCCTGGCACGGTGATACACACCTTTAATCCCAGTACTTGGGAGGCAGAGGCAGGCAGATCTCTGTCAGTTCAAGGCCAGCCTGGCCTACATAGTGAGATCCAGGCCAGCTGGGACTAAAAGGGAAACCCTGTCTCAAAAAGACCAAAGGAATAAAGAAAAGAAAAGAAACAATCCCTTTCAATATATTTATTTTAAAGCCTGAAAAATTGTGCCTCCAGATATTAGGTTTAAAGTTATATGAAATAGTGTTAAATAGGCACAAAACCTTAGCTCTTGACCTTGATTAATAGTGTAGGGTCACTTGCAGCCAAAAGACAAGCCCACTGTCACTTTCAATTAATGCTCAATAATAAAAATTCCTTTTTTTTTTTAAGCAGCTATCTAAGTGGAAACTCATACCCTGACTATTAAAATACGTGGAAAGCAAGCCGGGCGTGGTGGCGCACGCCTTTAATCCCAGCACTCGGGAGGCAGAGGCAGGTGGATCTTTGTGAGTTCAAGGCCAGCCTGGTCTACAGAGTGAGTTCCAGGACAGCTGGGACGACAGGGAGACCCTGTCTCGAAAAGACAAAAAAAAAAAAACAAAAAAAAAAACGTGGAAAGCAGATCCTGAGTCCAGACATCATCTCCAAATGAACAGAAGGAGAAACCTAATAAATGGATGCTTTGAAACCCATTGTTATGAAATTCTAATGGACTTTTAAGTTGAACATTTGAATTCCCCCTGTTCTTACTTCTCCTGGTCCCCTGCTTAGATCATGTACCTAGCTACTCTGCCTTCACGGGCAGCAGTCAAGACTTTTCCCCCCTCTATAATTATGTTTTTGGGGGTCTTTTAGATAGACCCATGAGCTTCTCTCTCTACCTCCCATCTTGCTGTAGGGGTGATGAGATTATAGGCTCTATATTGTCTGGCTTTATGTGGGTTCCAGGACTCTGAACCCACGTCCTCATGTTTGTGTATCAAACTCTTTACCCACTGAGCCATCTCCCCCAATCCTTCTTTCCCTCCCTTCCTCCCTTCCTCCCTTCCTCCCTCCCTCCCTCCCTCCCTCCTTCCCTCCCTCCCTCCCTCCCTCCCTCTTTTTCTTTCTTTTTTCCCCTTTTTTGAGATAGGGTTTCACTTGGAACACACTATGTAGACTAGGCTGGCCTCCTTCAGCCTATCAAGTGCTGGGCTACAATTTTGAGCCAGTACGTCATACTTAATAATTTTTTAATGTATCATGCCTGGAAACAGTATGAGTTTTTGTCTTAGATTCTCTAGGCTTAATGGGGCGAGGAGGGCCCCTGGGGGATCTTGTTCAGCAGTGTGCTGATGAAGGAGAGGAGACCATGGATCTTGGGAGCTCTGTAATCTTGTCACAGTAAGTAGCTCTCCATTAGCTTGGTCTAATTAAGTTTATATTGGTACTGCTTCTTTGCATTCCCCTGTCTGTGGTGTCTGGACTGTAGAAGCTCAAAGAATGTACTAAGTTTTTGAATGACTTTTTTAAGAGTTTGGACAAGACTTCCAACTTTCGAATTTTTATTTGGTGTTTACACCATTTGTGTTTACATCTCTCCTGCCTCCAGGCTGTAAAAACAATAGTGGCTGTGTTCAGGCAATGGCAGGCTTAGGTGCCTGTGGTGGTTTGGATGAGTGTCCCCCATAGGCTCTAGGTATTCAGACATTTGTCTCCAGTTGGTGGTACTGTTTTTGGAGGTCTTGGGGTGTGTGGCCATGCTGCAGGAAGTGTGTCACTGGGGGCAGGCTTAGTGAGCTTAACAAGCCTCGTGGTCTACAGTTGCTTCCTCTCTCTGTTTCCTGTGCTCTTTGCGAGATGTGACCCTCAGTTTGCTGCTCCAGATCCAGCCGCCACGCCTCCCGCCACAATGGACTCTAATTCCCTGGAACCGCCAATCATAAGCTCAAATAAACTCTTCCTTTTATAAGTTCCTTGGTCATGGTGCTTTATCACAGCAACAGAAAATGACTAATACAGTGCCCAAGAAAGGCTTTGAGGGGAAGCAATGCCTACCAGGTTTGGGTGTGGGAGATGTAGATGGGACAGGAGAGGAGCAGCACACTCCAAGCCAGTTTGGAAACAGACTTGGAATCAGACGGTGCTCACAGTCCTTGACTTCAGTTTAGATCTTTTATTTTAATATTTCACTCATCATCTTTATTTTATTGTATTTATCTTATTGCCTGGATGTGTGTAAATGCACCTGTGTTGGGGAATGTCCGCAGAGGTCAGAAGAGGGCATCGGATTCCCTGGAAATGGAGTTACGGATGGTTGTTAGCCACCATAAGACCTGAGAATCAAACCCAGGTCTTCTGCAAGAGCAGCCAGTGCTCTTAGCCACTGAGCCATCTCTCCAGTCCCCAGTTTAGCTATTTTAGTAAAGTATTTCTATTACATTTTAAAATAGGGAACACATTTATATGACTCTAAATTCCAAAGGTTCACAAAGGTATAGGAGGAAAAGCCAGCACAGAAGCAGTGCCACCCCTGTTCCCAGCCGCTGGTTACCCTTGCCAAAGACAAACATTCCTGCCAGCTTCTTTGGTGCCTTTCTAGAGAAGCAAATGCTTGGAAATTCCTAACTCGTTCACCAGAGCACAGCATCACCTTTGCTTGTCTGCTGGGATTCACAAATGAAACTTAGAGTTGCTTCGGTTCCAATCTTTCTAGGGAAGAGGTTGAGCACCCTGCACGTTGGGGGCTATCTCTACGTCTTTTCATTTGTCTTCTTTCCTTTGCCTATTTTTCTTGGATTGTTGGTGTTCTTAATTTCTGGGAGTTTCTTTTTTGTCACCGATAACGGTTTCCATTTTGAGCTGGGCATGGAGACGCATGCCTGAAATTCCAGCACTTGGGAGACAGAAACCAGAGGACTGCAAACTCAAGGTCATCCTCACAGGGTGCAAACTCAAGGTCATCCTCACAGGGTGCAAACTCAAGGTCATCCTCACAGGGTGTGTTTGACCTGAGCCACATGAAACCTTGTCTCAACAAAGCAATGTAAAGCAAAAACCTTCCAAAAACTTCAACTTTTTTTCCAGTTTGACTTTTTTTTTGGTCTTTTGATTTTGTTATTAGAATGCAGAATCTTTAGAGTTTAACTTGCCTTTTATGAGTTCTTTTTCTCACCCATATCTCTGTGCTTTCTTCTAAACAAAAGAAATAGGTATGCTGAGTGTGGTGGCACATGTTCATAATACCCAAGCTTTGGGAGGTGGAGATGAGGCATTAAGAGTTCAAGGTCAAGCCGGGCATGGTGGCCCACGCCTGTAGTCCAAGTACTTGGGAGGCAGAGGCAGGATGATCTCTGTGAGTTCAAGGCCAGCCTGGTCTACATGGGGAGTTCCAGGGCAGCTATGGCTGCAGGGAGACCCTGTGTCAAAAAAAAAAAAAAGAGTTCAAGGTCATCCTTGGATATAAAAGGAATTTCAGGTCAGCCTGGGTTACAAGAGACTTTCTAAAAAAAAAAAAAAACAGACAACTAACCAACCAAACAAACACACAAACACACAAACAAACCACAACCAACAACAAAGAAGCAGGAGCTGTGGCCCACATGGATCCTCTTTCAGACTTGGGGTGACTGACGTACCAGATGCATTGTTGGGCCCAGCAGGTCCCAACACCAGACAAGACTTAGAGAGCACTGAAGAAGTCACTTGGAGCAGCAATCCTTAGAGATGTAGGTCTGGGTGGGAGGCCTGTCCGTTGGTCTAAGGGCCATAGTAAAATGTCAGATTCACTACGGGCCAAGGGAAAAAGTATTAAGAGTATATGTTGCCTACCGGGGATTTGTTAGTTAGTTAGTTTGTTTTGCCCTCTACACCCCAGTAACCTGATCCCTACATCCTCTACGGGCCAGATGATTGGACTGTGACATGAAGCTCTCTGAAGAAGTTATATCTATAGTTAAGATCCCGAAGACTGTCTGGGTTTGGCCAATTAGGCTATAGCGATTGTCAGGAGAAGGAATGTTGTAGATCAAGAGCCCAAATCATCCTGGGCTCTCCTCAGTTCATCCTCCATCCTACTTTTTTGGTTCATTTCGGTACTGGGGATAGAATCTAGGGCCTGTGCATGTGAGGTTAACACCCTACCACTGAGCTACATCCCATTCTTGTTCTGAGACAGATCTTGGGTACCCAGGCTGGCCTCTAACTGCCTTTGTGGCACTATGTAGCTGAGAGGCTGACCTTTAGCTCCTTCCTGATCGTCAGGCACCCGCCTCCCATGTGCTGGAATTACAGATGGTTTACTATCCCTCATGCTTGGCTCTTCCTGTTGACTTTTAAACAAAACTCTTGGAAGGGATTGTTAAGCTTGGCACACCTGGCTTGCACCAACCTTAGGTGGGGTAAAAAAAATCACCTAAATTCTACAGCTCTCCCCACACTGTTGCCACCCTTCCACCTGCGGATTTTATAGACATCGGCTCAGGACTTGCTTTTCTCTGACTATAAATGTTCTATTAACTTTTCCCATGGTGGAACATACCTTTCAGTCTAACTTGAATTTGTGTTTTTGGCCATGGTCACTCATAGTTGGCTCAAAATAAGCTATTCTGATCTCCTTTTTTTTTTTTTTCTGGGGTACTAAGGGTGAGACAGGTCTCATGTAGCCCAGGCTGCCCTCAAACTTGCTATGTAGCTATGACCCTGAGTGGGAGTTCCTGTGATGGTGGCTTCTCCTGCCTTCATCCCCTAAGCACTTTGGTCATGCACCACCATGCCCAGCCTTTCTACTTTTATTTTTTATTTTTAAAAAGATTGTGTATGTGTATGTGTGTACCTGGTGCCCATAGGGGCTACAAGTGTTAGACTTCCCTGGAGCTGGAGTTATAGGTGGCTGTGAGCCACCTGATATGGGTGCTGGGATCTGAACCCAGATCCTCTGGGAGAGCAGTACACATTCTTAGCCACCTCTCCAGCCCTCACCTGCCTTTCTTAAAGCACAGTTGATATTTTAAATGGACAAACCATTCCCACATATAGTTTTTGTATACGGATGAACTTCTTCTGTCCCACCTCTCTTCTGAGGTCAGACATCTCCAATTTAACTTCATCCATAATGGATCTGTTGGCCTTTCCCCCCAAATAGTTTATTTATTTGTGTATAATTGTTTGTGGTGCATGCGCATGTGTGCTGAAGTTGTGTGTGGGCACATCTGAGTACAGAGGTCAGGGGAGGACCTCAACTGTCCTCCTCTATTGCTTTGTGCCTTATTCTCTTGAGATGGGGTCTCTCACTGTGGAGTGGGCCGAGTTTCAGATTGGCCAGCAAGCCTCAATGATCCCCCTGTCTCTGCCCTCCTTCCCCACCACCAACGCTGGGGTAACAGGTGCATGTGGCCCGGCCATGCCTGGATTTTTATGTGGGTGCTGAGGAGCTGAAATTGGGTTCTGTGCTTATACAGCAAGGACTTTTGCTCCCTGGCCATCTCCCCATCCCTCTTCCTGATTTTGACACTAGCATGGTCTTTGCTATCTGGGAAGAAGGCACCTCATCATATGAGATACTTGGAGTCATTTTGACACTCAGTTCCCTTCACTGTGAAGTTTTCTTCATTACCAAATTGTGTCTATTCATCTTCCAAAATCTATCTTTTGAGGGCCTTTTTGAGTCAAGATCTGCCTGTATCCCCAGCTGACCTGGAACTCACTATGTAGACCAGCCTGGTCTTGAATTCACAGAGATCTGCCTGCCTCTGCTTCCCAAGTGCTGGGATTAAAGGCATGCACCACCATGTCCAGCCCCCAGATATATCTTAAGTCTTCTTTCTTTTTTTTTTTAATTTTTATTTATTTCTGTATGTGTATGAATGTACTGCCTTCATGCAAGTCTGTGCACCCGTGTCGTGCAATGCCGCGGAGGTCAGAAGAGGGTGTCAGATTCCCCTGGAACTGGAGTTCTCCTGGAATTGGAGTTTCAGACGGTTTCTCAGCCGGCCATGTGGGTGCTGGGGATCGAACCCAGGTCCTCTGCAAGAGCAGTCGATGCTCTTAACCGCTAGGCTATCTCTCCAGCCCCAATTTTATTTTTTTTTAATGTGTATGAATGTACTGTCCACGTGTAGGTTTGTGCACCCATGTCATGCAATGCTGTAGAAGTCAGAAGAGGGTGTCTGATTCCCCTGGAACTGGCGTTAAAGATGGTTCTCAGCCTCCATGTAGGTGCTGGGAATCAAACCTGGGTCCTTTGCAAGAACAGTTGGCGGTCTTAACTGCTAGGCCATCTCTCCAGCCCTTAAGTCTTATTTCTGGTGACTTCTCTGTTGCTATGGTCCTAGCCTAAGCTACCATTATCTCTTGCTTAGATTGTTTCAAGTTTTCCTAAATCCTTTCCCTTCTTCTGTTCTTGCCTGCAATACTGCAGTCTATTTTTCATGGCCTACTTTTCTCTTTCGAAATTGCTTATGATTGAAGATGTAGTTCAGTGACAGAGTCTTCGCCCAGCAGCCACGAGGGCCTGAATGTAATCCCTGGCACAATCCCCAACCCCATACTATATCAGATCACTTCACAACCCTAATGAATTAATTACCTGATTCAATAAATTAGCATAAAGGTTTGTAATGTGCAGGTATCATTCCAGGTATTGAGAATATGTAAATAAACATGAAGAAATCCCTGCTATTATAGTGCTCACAAAGTGAATAAGTAGATAGTGTGATGGGGTGACAAGTGGAGAGCTTAGATACATACTAGTTCAAAACAAGTGAATTAGGAGAAGTCTCAAAGGAGATGACACTGACATACCTGGGTATTTGGGGGCAAATGGTCCAAGCAGAAGGAATGAGAATGTAGAGGTCTTGAGGAGGGATCACATCCAAACAGAGCTGAGAGTTAGCAAGAAAAGGAGAGAGCTGAAGTCAGGCAGTGGAGACCAAATTTTGTAGGCCATAGTTGGGAACCATTTACCAGCTTTGAATGGATCGGTGGCCCTGCCTGTCCCACAGCCTCCATGACTCAGGTCTGCTCCTTTCTTCCTATATTGAATTCATACTTATAGCTGTTCTTTGTTTTTTATAGTTTTTGTTTATTTTACAGTAATATGGATTGAACCCAGGGTGCTGCATGTTGCTTGTGTTAGGCAAGTGCTGTAACCCTAAACCACATCCCCATCCATGGGTCTCTTATAACCCAAGCTGGTCTCGAACTTGCTGTATAGCTGAGGTTAGCCTTGAACTCCCAATCCTTTACTTCTTCAAGTTCTAGGATTACAGGAGATTGAACTCAGGGTCCCCAAATATTTGACAAGTACTCTACCAGTGAACCATACACCCAACCCTTCTTTATTTTGCGATACTGTTTCAGGTTGGCCTAGAACTTGTTTCTCCCTCAAGCTGGGATTATAGGCCTGTGCACCAGGCTGGGGGCTATGTATAGATGTTCCTTGAACACACTCAGATGCCTCTCCTGCATGGACTCCTAGTTCTCTTCCCCTTCCCTGAAGTGCTTCCCAGATCTTCATCCTGTGACTCAGCAGCCTTCGCATCATCTGGGTCTCTGATCAATGGATTTTTCTCACCACAGGGTTGAAAATAGCACCTCATCCCACCCCCATGTGATGAGGAAGGAGCCTCTCTGTGTATTTCAGTATGTTAGAGTTTAATATAAGGAACTGGTCACATGGATGATTAGAAAGGCTGAGCCTCAAGCTTGGTCTGCCTGCTGCTCAGGCTCCCAGCTACTCAGGAACTTGAGGCAGAAGGATCACAGTCTACCTGGACTACAGTGTGAGTTCAAGGCCAGTCTGAGCAACTCGGACATTGTCTCAAAATAAAAAAAAGTAAGAAGAACACTGGGGATATAGTTTAATAGTAGAACCCTTGCCTAGCACGTGGAAGGCCCCGGGCTCAATCTTCAGCATCACAGAAAAGAAAACGGCCGAGTCTCCAACCAGGAGAATGAAGCAACCCAGAGACTGACAAATTCAGGAAGTTGTTAATTTGGAATTCACTGCACAAAAGCAGAGACTTTGCTAACCTACACAACTCAGCATCCAGAACCGCAGTGGGCACGTAATGGGAGTCAAATAAATATTTGTTGAATGAATGACATTTACTCAATGATAAGACCCACAACATACCTATTGTATGGGTTGTATGCTTAGCACCTACCCCAGCACCTGGTTGGCACTGGGGCAGTTCCCTAGGGCTTTCTAACAAATTACCACAGCCTGGTGACTTAAGGCAACTGAAACTCATTAACTCATAGTTCTGAGGTCCAGGTTTAAAATTTAAAAGTTGTCAGGGAAATAAAATAAAAGATGCTGTTAGGGCCACATTCCCTCTAAAGGTCCCGAGGAAGGTCCCTTTTTTAGCTTTCGATGGCTCTGGGCCTTTGGCTCGATGTGGGAATCTCTTCAATCTCTGCCTCTGCTTTGCTTGGCTTTTGGGTGTGTGTGTTGAGATTTTTCTTTTCTTTTTGAGACAGGGTCTCATGTCGGTTAGACTGGTCTCAAACTGGATTCGTAGCCAAAGATAACCTTGGAACTCTGATCCTCCTGCCTCTAGCTCCTGAGTGCTGGATTACAGCACCTGCTTTATTCAGTGCTGGGGATTGAGCCCAGGGTTTTGTGAATCCTAGGCAAGCAGTTGACCAACAACTATACCCCAGCCACTCACTCCTGTTTATTTGAGACAGGGTTTGGTTATGGAGACCCAGTTAACTTGGTACTCCACATGCTTTGAACTCAAGGCAATCCCCCAGCCTGAGCCTCTGAAGTGCTGGGATTACAGGCATGTACCAGCACATCCAGCTCTGTGTGTGTCTTTTATAAGGGGACTATCCTTGGGATTAGGATCTATTGACTAATCAAAGATGGTCTGATACTGAGATCCTTAATTTAGTTGCATCTGCAAAGTCCTTTTATTTACAGCGAAGTCACATTCACAGGTTCTGCAACATGCACATATTTGGGGGCAGAGCTACCATTAGCTCACTACAGCACAGAATAGAGGTTTCTTGTGACTGGCTGAGCTGACTGGATCCCTGACTCCATCTGTGTTCCTCTCCAACCTTTCACAATGTCACCAGACTGATCCTTCAAATGAGAATTTGAAAAATACTATTCCTATTCTATTTGGAGCTCTTAGATAGTTTTCCCACTTTGGGAAAAACATTCATACTTATCAGCTCCAAGGAGTTCCAGGCAGTGACCCCCCCCCTCCCCGCTGCTGCTGTTCGTACTGCCTTTCCCTCCTCCCAATCCTGACCTCCTGCCCCAGCCACATTGGGGTGTAGTTCCTGAATACCTGGGCCTCTGTGCATTTGTTTCTGCAGCATCTTTGAATACGTCGTAAACATTTACTCATTAGTAAACTCCTATCTACTTTCGAATCTCAACTCCAAAGTCCATTTTACTGCTGTCCCTTGCATGGGACTGGGGTCCCCATTTCCTGGATTCCCAGCCCATGTTGATGCTTGTTTGATGTCTGCTGGAGAAGTGAAGGCAGGTAAATGGTGAGGGGCAGAGCTGGGTTGTGTTGGGATCAGCAGGGAGAGGAGAGTGAGAAAGCAAGCACTACTCGGAGCCAGGGCAGCTGTGAGGTACTGGAGGGAAGCTGTGATTGACAAGCGCTCTGAATGTGATATTTGATGGTGCCTCCTTCTGCCAGCAGAAGGTGAGATGGTAGAGAGATCTGTGGCCTGTGGCTGGGTGCGGGAGGCCAGTGGATGTCTGGTCTAGGTGGTGGAGGTGCGCTGCCAAGCTGCAGTCTGGTTTCTCAGGCTAGCCTTCCTAGGATGGAATAGATCACTGTAGCAGAGGCTGCCTTCCTTTTGAGATCCAGGGCACAACTGTGAACAGTATGAGGCATGGACTAAAGAGCACAGGGAAGACAGGGTGGGACCCTGAGTAACCATGGCCTCTATCTGCCTCTACAGAGACCGGGGGTGGGGGTGGGGGGTGGGGTAGGCAGGGAACCACAGAGATCCTTATCAGCTCTTGGGAAGCAAGAGTCCTCATAACATCGTTCCACATGTCCAGTGGGTAATGGTTTCTAGGGACCTAGCACAGAAGGATCTAGCTGTGTGGACTTTTTCATGACCTGGTCTTTGGGGGAATCCTCAGAGCTTTCACTTATAGCTTTTGATGGAGGGGCCCTGATATCTAGGGGTTGCGAGCACAGGTCTTCGTCATGGAGAGGACTGAGTGACACTGAAGGAAGCCTGGAGAGAAGCTCCCTCACCAGTGTGGAGTTTGAGTGAGGGTGATGGTTACTGGGGCCATGCTCATCAAAGGTGGGGCTGGAGATTGAATGAGGGGTGCTGATCCTTGGGGAAGGTGCCCAAGGAGCCATGGTTACTAATGGACTGGAATACGGGCTCTGCTCACTGAAGCCCGGGTCTGAGGAAAAGGCCCACAACTTTTTTTTCACTTTAATTTTTATTGAGCTTTTGTACATTTCATACAACATTTCTTAATCAAATTTAGATCTGTTCCCCCAGCCATACCCCCCTACCAGAGTTCATGCATTCTGCCATACATGTTAAGTCCAGTTTCGCATCTTTTTCTCAGTTTTTTAAAACTTTTTTGATACAGAAGTTTACAGTTTTGGTCAGTTATTGACCAAGTCTTTTGTCAATGTTGTTGCCTTTCATTTTGTATTACTCCAAAATATGCAGAGGCCCACATCTTTTAATCCTTAACTGAAATGGGGAAGGTTTCTCGTGTTCTCATGGAGTTCAGCCTGTTACTGGCATGGCCAGCAGATGGCACTGTGACTTCACTCCAGGTCTCAACTGGAAGAGAGTGGGTCCCTGGGGTGAGGCTCAGCTAAGACAGGCTCAGGTGCAGACAACTGTGAGAGCAGTGGGCTTGGGAGGAGGGAAATTAGATGCATCCTAGCTAGACTCTCCAGGGAGACGGCCCAGGCCAGGGCCCCTGGAGGCAGAGAATTCTGTGTGGTGGCTTAGGAAGCCCAGATGGGTTCTACACCTTGGGAGGAAAGATCAACTTAGGTCACAGCTCAGAAGTTGGGACAAACTTCTTTACAAGTGTAGGCTAATGTGCCTTGACACACATTCCCCTTGAGATTGAATCAGCTGCTTCTGTCACATCACACACCCCAGACAATCCCAGGGATCTCTGTGTCAGATCTTGTGAAAACCACAAAGAATTAGTCCACATCCCATCACCACGGGAATTTGCCATAGCGTAGAACCTGTCAGAAACTGGTCACATTCCAGGGTCATATGGTACCCCCTAGCCTCGTCATATCACTGACACGGCTAGATAGTTGACTCTGTCATCCTTCTAATAAAGGCACACTCCAGGCCCTGTCCTTACGTATTGGCATGCCCTGGAGTCTCATGGCTGTGTGGCCCAAACAGTATCTGGTTTGTGGCAGATGGGATGTGACAGGCTCTGAGATGTGACAGTGCTAGGTACATGAAGGTGTGTAATGTAACAGTATCCTGATGACAGTGTCCTGAGCTGTGCCTTTAGCTACAGTATAGAACAGGACAGTAACTCCCTTCCAATCTGGGGGTCTGACCATTGTCCCCAGCTTTCATGATGAGCATTCACAACAGTAATGACAAGTCTCCTGGGGACACAGTAAATGAACAGCTTTCTTATTTTTAAAATTTTCATATTGAGTCCACCACAGACTGACATTTTTATTTTTATTTTATTATTTTTTTTTAAAATTTTTTTAATTAATTTTTATTTATTTCTGTATGTGTATGAATGTACTGTCTGCATGCAAGTCTGTGCACCCGTGTCGTGCAACGCCGCGGAGTTCAGAAGAGGGTCTCGGATTCCCCTGGAACTGGAGTTCTCCTGGATTTGGAGCTTCAGACGGTTCTCAGCCGCCATGTGGTTGCTGGGGATCGAACCCGGGTCCTCTGCAAGAGCGGTCGGCGCTCTTAACCGCTAGGCCATCTCTCCAGCCCCAGACTGACATTTTTATAAAATGCAGTTAAATTGTGAGAAAAGTAAGTTGAAAACAGGTATAAAATATAAATCCTTTTGAAAATAAACGTTTTATTTGGAATCACTTTTAGATTTAGAGGAAAACTTCTTCACTAATGTTAACCCTTCCATGACTATAACAAATCAGCACTGCATAGTACTAATAACTAAACTGCAGAATGACCTTCAACTCTCAGCAGGTTTTCCACTCACGTCCTTTAGACTCTAACTTGGGACACTGTATTGCATTTAGTGAGCCTTTTATTATTAGACTTAAGAGATATACATTTAGTCTTTTTGTTTTGGGATAGAGTCTCATGTAGCTCAGGCTGGTCTCAAACTCACTATGGAGCCAAGGATGACCTTGAACTTTTTCTTTTTCAGGATCTCATCCCAGGCTGGCCTCCATGTAGCAGGGTGTATATCTGGGTGCTGGGATTAAGTCATGCACTACCATGTTTGGTTTTAGGAGTTGCTGGGAATCAAAGCCAGGGCTTTGTGCATGCTAGGCAAGTACTCTGTCAATTGAGCTACATCTTCCAGCTCTGACCTTGACCTTAAGAACCACCTACCTTTACCTCCTGAGTGTTGGGATTATGGGTATGTGCGACTCCACCTAGTTATGTGATGCTGAAGATCAAACCCAGGGCTTTGTGCATGTTAGTTAAGTAGCTTACCAAGTGAGCCACATCCCCAGTCCCTGTTTCCATTTTATTTTTGTTTTGGTTTTTTTCTTTTACTTTTTAAATTTTATTTATTTATCTATGTGTATGAACGTACTGTCTGCATGTAGGTTTGTGCACCCGTATTGTGCAATGTCGTGGAGGTCAGAAGAGGGTGTCGGATTCCCCTGGAACTGGAGTTCTCCTGGAATTGGAGTTACAGATGGTTCTCAGCCGCCATGTGGGTGCTGGGGATCGAACCCGGGTCCTCTGCAAGAGCAGTCGGTGCTCTTAACCGCTAGGCCATCTCTCCAGCCCTCATTTTATTTTTATTTTCAAGACAGGGTCTCAGTATGTAGCCTAAATTTGTCTTAAACTCTGAAAAATTTTTTGATTTATTTTTATTTTATGCGTATGAGTGTTATGCCTGCGTGTATGTAAGTGCACCTGTTTCATGGAATGCCCTCTGAGGTCAGAAGGGGAAGTCAGATCCCCTGGAACTGGAGTTATGGATGGTTGCTAGTCAGCATGTGGGATCTGAGATTTGAACCCAGGTCTTTTTTACAAGAGGAGACAGTGCTCTTAACTGCTAAGCCATTTCTCCAGCCCCCTATCAAAATTCTTATATGGGGTTTTAAGCACTTATTTTCAGCCTCTGAACTTATCATGACTCATAGCAAACAGCTGTGCTTTCTAGACCACACCTGGAGCGGTGATTGCATATTTATGGTGGCACAGCATCAGAATGGGATGGTGGAAACAGCTAGACTATAAGGGTACAGCGGAAGGAGATGGTGGCCATATGGTGGTCCTGGCCATGCCTTACAGAATGATAACACAAGTTCCAAACAACATGTAGCAAGACTATGATCCCGGATTCACACGTTGTGCTGAGGCTTTGGTATAAATATTTGCAGCGGCCACCAGGCTCTGATGACTGTTCATGAACCAGGTAGAGAACTTGAACAGACAAAATTGTATACAGCCTGGGAGATTTCAAGATATCACCCAGACTTCTGCCAGTCCAAGAACTCTGGTGAGTCAACATCACCTTAGAAAGACTCAGGCTTAGAGTGGTGTAATAAAAAGTCAGGAAACAAGGGTTTGGGGAGAGCAAACTTCCCCCAAGGGAGGGAAAGAGCAGGTCCAGCTGAAGTGTTCACTCTGCAGGGTTTCGTCCTGCCTTCACTGTGACCTAAGCCCCAGAGCAGACATTTTAAGTCCCGGTCTCTCCCATGCATACAATAGGGGAAAGAATGAACCTCAAGAAAGTTTTTGAGAATGAAATAAGAATTACATGGGGCTGGAGAGATGGCCTAGTGGTAAAGAGCACCGACTGCTCTTGCAGAGGACCTGGGTTCGATCACCAGCACCCATATGGTGGCTTCTTTAACTCCAGTTCCAGGGGAATCTGACACCCTCTTCTGACCTCTGCGGCATTGCACAACACAGGTGCACAAACCTACATGCAGACAGTACATTCATACACATAAAAAATAAATTAAAAAATTAAAAAAAAGAATTACACAGAAACATGGCCTGGTGTCTGTCATGGAGCGGAGGCCCCTTTCTGCTCAGGAGAGCCTCTAAAGTTTGCTGTTTTCTTTCTTTTAGGATTTCATGTAGCCCAGGCTAGCCTCCAACTCACTATGTAGCCGAGGCTGGTCTTGAACTCCTGATCCTCCTGCTTCTACTTCCAGAGTGCTGGGATTAAAGATTAAAGGCACGTGGCACCAGTTTTTTTTTTTTCTTCACAGTGTTACAGGCACTGAGAAAAACAAAACTGTGCCTTCCCTGTTCTCCTCTCTGTTTCTGATAGTGGTCAAGATTTAGTAAATATTTGTTGCTTGAGTAGTTGGGAGTAAAACATGACTTAGAACATTGTTAATAGAGGAATACAGACCACATGATCAAGGGTCAAATAAGCTTTTCTTATAGCTGAATAGGTTCCCTGGAATAAAGATGACCCTGATATACATGAATTCAATATATCATGAACCTGGGACTGTTTATCCATGGTAGAGTGCTTGCCTAGCACATGTAAGGCTCTGGCTTCTACTCCTAGTACTGAAAAAGTCAACCTACAATAAAGGTGGAATCAAAATTCATTGGGAAAGGAAGAATTTTTTTCCGTCTGTGTTTGTTATCAAAGAAAATGTAATCTTGATTGTCTTGTACTCTATTCCAAGTAGTTTTAGCACCCACACCCACATTCACACACTCACACAACTCCAAAACAACCCCAGAAAACACAATCCCTAAATAGACCTCCCAAACAAATAGAACAAACTCAGAGACATCCAAACATTTTTGTTTCATCTGGGTAGTGGTATAATATTTCCATCTTTGGAGTAGTAGGTGTGATCTGACAAGAAAAGATTAAGTGACTGAACTGGGGTAGGGTACTACAAACACTAGCATAAAAAGGTAAACAAAATAAATTCAAATGAAGGAAATATTTGCAGGCTTTACATCAAAAACTTCTATAACTGGTATGGCAGTGCACACCTCTAGTCCCCAAGCTTGAGAGGTTGAGGCAGGAGGATTTTGAGTTTGAGGTTAACCTGTAGTAGACATAGCAAGTTCAAACCAAGACTCTGTCAGAAGGAAGAAATAGAAAAACAATACAGAAGAACTCCCTCTATATTGACTTTAAAAGGTAATACCAAGGCACTTATAAACAGGCCAAGCACAGATGGCCAGATGGCTTACACGAAGACAGAAAATGATGTTATGCTAATAGTTAACTCCAAGAAGGAGAGATCAGGGGTGGCCAAAGAACAAGGGAAGTTTTCATAGGTGAGGCAGCAAGTGGGCTATTCTCAAAGACACAGACTTAAAGGATGAGGGAGGGAGATCCACATTTGGGGACATCCCCTCTTTGGACAGTGTGGGGCTTCTGAGACCCAGAGCTGGATGGCCATATTGGTTTTTCTTTGGCTAACATTATTCATCTGTAATGGAAACACTGTAGTCCAGGTAGTAAGCCACTGTGAGCCCTCGGAGGAACAGCAGAAGTCTCCTGTGGAAGCAGGGTTCTGTGCTGATGGGTTAGGGAGCTGGTCAAGGGTCCCTGACTCACTCCATCCTTAGATATTCTCTCTCTCTCTCTTTCTCTCTCTCTCTCTCTCTCTCTCTCTCTCTCTCTCTCTCTCTCTCTCCTTAGAATTTTCTGACTTAAAACTGCCTACCGTCACCACTGTTGCATGAACAAAGTCCCGGAGCCCTGAAAGCCTCTGTTTCCTTATGTTCATGCACCAGCCCTGGCTCTCACAATCTTTCTCCTTCCTGTTTTGCAATGGTTCCTGAGGAATGGGTGGGTGAGGTTTAATACAGGAGTCCTATCCAGGGACACACACTCTGTAGTCTCTTATTCTCTAAAACTTGGCCACACACACACACACACACATGCTGACTCAGTCAGACAAAAACCCAGCATAGAATTGGGGGAAATAGGTAGCAGGCCCCAATCTTAGCCTACAAGCTATTGGCAACTGTTTACTGCTGGGTGAGGGAGAGTAGATCTTCTTTTTGAAAAAGTATTTATTATTTTTATTTTATGCATATGAGTGTATTGCAGGCATTTATGTAAGTGCACCATGTCATGAAATGCCTGCTGAGGTCAGAAGAGGGTGTCAAATTCCCTGGAACTGGAATCATGGACAATTCACAGCAGCCTTGTGGGTGCTGAGAATTGAACCCAGGTCTTCTGCAAGAGGAGCCAGTGTTATTAACCACTGAGCCATCTCTCCAGCCCCAAGAGTTGATCTTCTTTAAGGGAGTGACTTTACATAGGCTGACTAATTAGACGCCAGTGGATGAACTTGCACTGAAGAACATGTGGATACAAATGCTTGACCAGATATGACTTAACATTTATGACAGAATGCATGAAATTCGGTGGGGGGCTATGGGGATGCAGGGGCGCAGGAGGGGGGGGTCTAAATTTGATTAAGATCTATTATATGAAATGCACAAAGATGCAATAAAAATTATACATTAAAGGGGCTGGAGAGATGGCTCAGCAGTTAAGGGCACTGGCTGTATTTGTAGAGGAACAGGGTTTGAATCCCAGCACCTGCATGGCAGCTAACAACCATCTTGTAACTCCAGTTCCAGCCGAATCAATGCCCTCTTTTGACGTCCATGGGCATCCATGATATGGGAGGCAGTACACTCATACACATAAAATAATAAAAAACATTTAAAATAAAAATGATATATTGGAGGGTAAATTCTCTTTTGAGAGGCCCACGCTCACAAAAAAATCCAAACCAACCCCTCCCCCCCAAGCCCTCCAACCTACTCCTATACTCCTAAGTGGTTTGGGCTTCTCCTTAATAATAATAAGGGGCTGGAGAGATGGCCTAGCGGTTAAGAGCACCGACTGCTCTTGCAGAGGACCTGGGTTCGATCCCCAGCACCCACATAGCGGCTGAGAACCGTTTTTAACTCCAGTTCCAGGGGAATCCCATGCCCTCTGACCTCCATGGCATTGCACGACACTGGTGCACAGACCTACATGCAGACAGTACATTCATGCACATAAAAAATAAATAAAAAATTTAAAAAATAATAACACCAAAAAAAATAAATTTCTCAGGAATGTGAGTAAAACTTTCTTCTGAGTATTGCTCAAACTGTTTTCATTTTAGGGTGTTTAGAATATTTCTTTTAATAAATACTTTAAAATTAAACGAGAGGTACATATTCACTGGAGTAAGTACAGACATAGCTGGCATTTTCTGAAGGTTTTTCTGGAGAACAGAGGAAGAGAGAATAGAAATAGTTCACCAATAACCGATTCTCCAGAGCTGTGATAAGAAGACCTTGCGCTGGGCGTCCTGTGACCCTCTGCCGAGTTCCAGGCCTGCCTAGCTATGGGCATCTCCCCGGGAGGGCAGTGGAGAGGTCTCCTGACACCCAGTGGCCTCCAGGGCTGACATCACGATTCACACCCGAGGCTCTGCCTGCTCCGCCTTCCCACTCAGCTTCCTTTCTGGTCGGAGGATCGTGACTCACTCTTAGCTGTGTGCAGCTCTGCGAGGCGGTCATGCTCGATCTTCCACTACCCACGCCCAATGGATGACATCCATGTGCACACGCACTCTCAAAGGTTAAACCCAATTTTATCTAAACTCAAGAAGATTTTTTTGCAGGAAATCGAAGCCAATGGTAAAAATAACGATCACATCTCAGGCAATACAATAATTTGAAATTGGCAAGAGCAAGACTGTTAACAATCTGCCCACTCCTGCTGGCCGTGTGCAGAGCAGCGCAGGAGAAGCGGCTTCTGAGTCCTGGCCGTGTGCAGAGCAGCGCAGGAGAAGCGGCCTCTGAGTGCTGGCCGTGTGCAGAGCAGCACAGGAGAAGCGGCCTCTGAGTGCTGGCCGTGTGCAGAGCAGCGCAGCAGGAGAAGCGGCCTCTGAGTGCTGGCCGTGTGCAGAGCAGCGCAGGAGAAGCGGCCTCTGAGTCCTGGCCGTGTGCAGTGCAGCAGGAGAAGTGGCCTCTGAGTGCTGGCCGTGTGCCATTAGTTTCTCTACCAAATTAGTGAGGGTGACGTTGCTGTCCAAAGATCTTTAGTAGTGGGATCCCACTGAGCTTCATGTGTGGAACTCACTATATAGTCAGGCTGGCTGAGAACATGCGGTGATTCTCCTGCCTGGGCCTCTTGAGTCCTGGGATGTGCCACCATGTATATGTATATTCCTTTTTTTTTTTTTTTTATTGTATTTATTTATTTTTAACAAATCTAGACCCGTGTTCCCGCTCATTCCCCCACCCCGTCAGAGCTCGTGCATTCTGCCAAACATGCTTTCCATCTCTTAGTCTTTCTCAATATTTTCCATGGGGACGTTGACTGTTTTGAGCAGAAGTTCACTGTTTCAGTCAGTTCTTTGATGCAGTATTTTCTGTTGTTGTTGTTGTTTCCAAAATGCATTATGTCCAACTGCTTTGTACAGAAGCTCAGGGGGCCCTACACAAGAAATACTTACAACTGGGTAATTGGCACTAGCATCCACAGATGAGGGATACCATTCGTCGTTTGTTTTTCTGGGACTGTGTTATTTCACTCAGCATGATGTCCTCTAGCTCCAGCCATTTTCCTGCAAAATATATTCCTTTTTTTTAAACAAATTATTTTTATTTTATTGTATATGTGCTTTTCTGCATGTATCTAACTGTACCACTTGTGTGTGATGCCTATAGAGGTCAGAAGAGGGTGTCAGAGGCCCTGGAACATGGAGTTATTAGCTGCCATGTGGTGCTGGGAACCCGGCCTCAGTCCTCTGCAAGAGCAGCCAGTGCTCTTAACTGAGGAGCCGTCTTGCTAGCCCTCACAAATATTCTCTCTCTCTCTCTCTCTCTCTCTCTCTCTCTCTCTCTCTCTCTCTCTGATGTTTTTTAAACAGGGTCACCCTGTAGCCCCAGCTGGGCTAGCACTCACTATGTAGACCAGGCTGGCTTTGATCCCACAGAGATCCACTTGCCTATGCTTCCTGAGTGCTGGAACTACAGAAGTGTGTGGGCACGTCCGGCTCTCATGCGTATTCTTGATTGCAGTTACCATGCCATTTTATATGTCTGTTTACCTGTCTCTTCACCAAACTTAAAAAAAGCATTAATTACTATGTTCCAAAGTGCCCAGGCTGATTTTGATCAATAGGTGTGTGATTGCATGTGTGAAGGAGCTGATTTCTCGTGGAAAGCCTGTGTGCCTCCTGGTCTGCCTCTCATTTACCTGCCTTCTTCCACTCCTTTCTCCTTGGCCACTGGCATCCCTAGCCTTCTGCAATTCTGTTTTCTAAACCTAATCTGCACTCCCGTGTGGCCTATTTGCCTAGTCTTGGATGCCAGCCCTGACACTTTGGCCCCGTTTCCTGGGCCTCTTAGCTCATTTTGTCTTTTCTAGTCCATGAGAATTTGGAGATATTCTCAAGAACTTTATTTAGCCAGTTGTGCTGGTGCACACTTATAATTCTAGCACTGGGAGGCTGAAGAAGATTGTGAGTTTGAAGGCAGGCTGAGCTACATAGTGAGACTATGGAAACCCAAAAGCAAACCAAGCAAATGAACCCAAAGGAACTTTATGTGAGAGCTTCTCTCGCTGAAGGAAAAGCCCAGAGTGTGAATTGTGGATGGCTTTTCTTTATTGTCCATTCTTTTCTATCACTTAGAGTATGCGCCTGGATACACAGTGCCAGTTATAGTGTGTCTCATGCTTTCTATTAATAACCATGCAGGGGCTGGGGAGATGGCTTAGTGAGTAAAGTGCTTGAGGAACAAATGTAAAGATCTGAGTTCAGATCCTCTCAGCCCTGAAAGCTAGGAGCAGTGGTGTGTGTTGGTAACATAGTGTCAGGAGGTAGGGTGGGTCACACACACACACACACACACACACACACTAACTATGTAGTCTAACATCTGTGTCTCCCATTTGGACCTAAGCTCCACAAGGACAAGGCTTCTGTCATATTCACTGTCTATTCCTGAGGTTATCCTGCATAAAGAAGTATGACTTCTATAATGGTTTGACTAAGAGTGAGCTCAACATGAACTGTTCTCCCTGAACTGCTCTCTCAAACCAAGGGCCTCCTCCATATTCATTAAGCATATCAATCATGGCATGAGAAAGGAAGGAAGAACTTTGTCTTAAAGAATAATAATAATTAATAATAATAATAATAATAAAAATAAAAAGAGCTGGGTGTGTGGCCCATACCATTAATTCCAGCACTCAGGAAGCAGAGGCAGGCAGATCTCTGAGTTCAAGGCCAGCCTAGTCTGCATGGTAAGTTCTAGGCCAACTGGAACTACAGGGAGACCCTGACTCAAAAAGACTTAAAAAAGGAATTAATTTTAGAACAGCAGGCTGCTAATTTCTAAACATTTCCATTGGATAATATTTGTTCTTTATAATTAGGTAAGCTATAAATATCTCAGTTAAGGTCATGCTAGGAGTGGGCCATTTAGGATTCGGTGGGGCATAGAGAAAGGCGGCCTAGTTTCTGAAGATTTTAGGTGGCCAAGAAATCCAGTTGCTTGAATAAAAGACAGATAGATTACATCTGTCATCTCAAGAGTCATTTTGATACGAGGGATACATACACCATTGAGGTTGTACATAAGCAAGAAATGGGCCTGGTATGGTAGATAGACATGACGAGCATCTGTAGAGGAAAGAGTCTATCTGTTTTCCAGTGGAGTACAAGGAGTTTGTTTAGAGGAATCTTATTAATTATTAAAAATATCTTATTAATTAAAAAAATTTTTTAATTTTATGTGTATGAGTGTTCTGCATGTATGTAAGTACACCCATGTCATGCAATACCTATGGAGGTTGGAGTGGGTGTCAGACTCCTGGAACTGGATCTACAGATGGTTGTTAGCCACCATGTGGGTGCTGGGAATTGAATCTGGGTCCTCTTCAAGAGCAGCCAGTGCTCTTAACTGCTGAAGCATCTCTCCAGTCCCTGTTTAGAGGAATCTTTATAATCTTGTAAATGGAGCAGGGGACCAGGTGGAGAGAGATGAAATCCTCCAGTGACTGTCGTGTTATTGGTTCTTAGTGGATGTTCAGATTCAGATCATATTACTGGTCTAAAGTGAGAGGTTGGAGACTGTGCACTTAGTATAGATGCTGAGTTGAAGCAGGAGGCAGCAGGAAAGAAAAGAGAGCAAGGAGGAGAATTGCCTCATTGGAACTGAGAGAGACTGAAGCAGTCATAGAAGAGAGAACTTTTAGAAATATAGGTATTTAAACAGCACTAATAGTTATGGTAGGTTACTTTGGTATAGACACATATGTTTGGATGGTATGTTAATCCATGAATTACATTTTTTTTCCTGTTAAATATGACAGGGTCTTACTGTGGTTTATAACATCTCCTAACTTATAGAGGATGTAAGTTTGTGGCATCAGCCGTGGGTTATTCCTCCAAGGAGAGAGCCAATAGCCAATTAGATTTGGGATATACAGACATATGGCTGCCTCTGCTGCACAGTATTTCCAGGCAGGTGAAGTGTAGCTGGTGCTGATGGTGGAGTCTTGCTTGACTCAAGGAGACCCATATTTGCTTTATCGGTTTAGTGGCCTTTGGTAACACTCTCTGGTATTCCAGAGGCCATCCATACACTTGCATGTGTGGTCTCAATACATCTTTCCCATGTTAATGTCGGGTCTTCGGCAGCATGGCCTTATTGCCTCTCTTCTTGCAGGTACCAACCATTTAGAGGCAAGGAGCCTTTACCTTTTGTTGGGGCTTGGATCCCCTGGCCAACATCTCCTTGGTAGAATAATCCATTGCTTGATGGTCAGAGCTCCTGTATTGATATTGATATATTTTGCTAAGTGCATAGCTTAAGGACTTTAGTATTATTATTTGGTCCTGAATGAGAATAATCCTTTCACAAGTTCCCAATGTCTATTATGTCAATTAAAGAAGGCAGTTTTTTACCAGTCTTTTAAGAGATACCTCTATTAATAGTTGTCTCAATACAGTTGAGAACGACCTCATCATCATATATTCTCCTTGTTCTATGTGTGGGGGAGGCCTAGAAAGTCTCCCTATTAAAACTTTGTGACCTAGAAGGTAAGTTCCTTTAGGACTCATTATAAATATTGTTACATGTAGGATCCACAGAGGGGTTCGATGTTTTGTAGAATCTGAGGCTTTCTCTTCCTCCCTTTCAATGTTCAGATGGGCCAACCTTTCCTTGGCACTTTCTGGTACACCTACTCAATGCAAAGCTGTATCTTTTCTTTCTCAGCTGTTAGTTGGTGACATTTGGACTGTTGGAACATACAATCTTTTTCCTGTAGTTAGTTTTAAGATTTGAATTGCAAGGTTTTTGACGAAAAGGTTTCATGCTCTATCTTGTATCCCCCCCTTTTTTTTTAACCCATGAGTCTCCAGAAGACAGTTGTATTATACCATACCTATAGGGTGGAATCAAGGCACAGATTTCATCAAGATCGAAAGGTTATTTCCTAGGACAACTGTCACCCATGAAAGAAACAGCCAGAATCGAATGACCAGAGTCCCAAGAAAACAGCTCCAGAGGAAGTAGATGCTTTTGTTCTCAATCCACCTGTGCCCCTTTCTAAGCCTAGGGAACAATCTGCGAAGAGGGGTAGCTTGGATAGAATGTAAGGCTGCGACTGGGTTAATGGTGAAAGTCTACAGGCAAATATTTCGGGCACTCATTTGATCAACTTCATAGCCCCACCCCCCCCCCGCTGGGAGGTGTGGGCTGTGGGGGTTTGGGCACAACAGCCTGCAAACTGGTTTTACATGCGGGTGCTTGTACACATAAATTTCACTTATTGCTAAAAAATGAAAAAAAAACTGAGAGAAAGATGCAGGCAGTTTATGGCAGATGCATGATCTGGGATGGGTGGGGTGGGATGGGGAGGAAAGTGGAAACGGATTATGCTGAATGTGGATTGAAATTTGTCTGAACATACACAAAGCATCAATAAAAAAACATTCATTAGTAGGAATTGAAAAGGATTATTCCAATGGTACAAGTCAGCAAGGCCCATGAAGAAAAAACCAGCCAGAATTGACTAGAGACCAAACAACAGTCCAAGAAGAGAAAGTAGAAGCTGTTTTGTTCTCATCGCACCTGTGCCCCCTTTTCTAAGCAAGGAAACAACGGCGGAAGATGGGGCGTCGGTGAGTAGAATGTAAGGTGCTGATAATGGGGTGAATGTGTGAAACTACAACAATATAGACTGGACACTCATTTGATCAGCCTGAATTGAACCATACAAGCCCCCCCACGCCTGGATGGGTGGACCCAGAGCTGTGTGGTTTGGGCAAAAACTGCTCGCAAATTGTTTTACATAGCATGGGTTTTGATACTCACAATAATCACTTATTGTTAAAAAAAGAAAAACAAACAAAGCAAAACAAAAACAAAAAAACCCCAGAAAGATGCAGAAAAGTTACGGCAGAATGCATGATCTGGGATGGGTAGGGGTGGGGTGGGGGGAAGGGAAGGGGATATATGCCTGAACTGAATTGGAAAATAATGTATGAAATACACAAAGCATCAATAAAAAAAACAACAAAAAAGAAAAAAAAAGAAAATGTAGTACATGAAATTCTGAAAAAATTAATAAAAATCCTTTCTAAAAAGTGAAAAAAAAAAGAAGAGAGAACTTTTTTCTGTTAAGACTCAGTATTCTCAAGGGTGTGTTTAGCTGTGTAGGTTGGAGTTTTGCTGTCCCCCCAGGTCAGATGGTGGGCTGGAAGTTAAAGCTGCTGACAGTACTTACATTGTCTCTTGTGGCAGCTCACGAGGGCGGTGGAGCTATCCACATACTTCTGGAATCTAGAAGGTCTCTCTTCTGTTGTCAAGTTGTTGTCTTTTGGTGTACATGGTATGACTTTACCAGTCATGCTGGGGTCCAGAGAGGGCCTGTATCAAAAGCAGAGGTGCAGAGCCTTGGCCCCAGTTAATGAGAGGAAGAGGACCCAGCCATTGGTTGGGCCTTTGAGGGAATTCATATAAAACCTTGGGTTTTGGTAAAACTTTTTGTTTTCTGAGATTTTTCTGCAGGTGTTAAGGGGGAATGTTAAGAGGAACAAAAGAAAAAAATTAAGTATAAGTTGCTTTAGCAAGTTGCTCCTGAGCAGTCAATCCCTTATCCCTCCCCTTTGACTTTATACTTTATATTTTAGTAATAAATTAACTCATTTAATGATGGCTTGTCCTTGGGGGTTATAGGTAATGCCATGAGAGATGTAAATTTCCCAAAGTTGGTGGAAATAGGTAGAAGTTTTAGGTACATAAGCAGGGCCATTGTCTGTTTTGATTTGTTTTGGGAAACCCATTACAGAGAAAGCAGTTAATAAGTATCTACAAGCAGTTTGAGTAGATTCATGAGTTTGAGCAACATCAGAGATAAAGCCTGTAAAAGTATTAATCAAACACGAACACAGAATTTATGTGTATTATGGCCACTTCACAAAGATCATTAGATGAAGACCTTTGGAATGGACTCTTTGTGGGATGGTAGGCCCAACAATTGGTAGTCAGGACAGGACTGGATAATTTGTTGAGCTTGTATCTGTAATAATTGAAATGGTAGCTAGGTGTGGTGGTGCACACCTTTAATCCCAACACTTGAGAGGCAGAGGCACGTGGCTCTCTGTGAGATGGAGGCCAGCCTGGTCCACATAGTGAATTCCAGGCTACCTGTGGCTACAGGGAGACCCCGTGTCAAAAAATAAAAAACCAAAAAATTAAATGATACTGTTTTTGTAAAGTTTTAGCTCATTGATGAAAGAAAGAATGGGAAGAGACAGCCTGTTAAAAACATGACTAGGTGATCAGCATGATGATTCTTCTTGTGAAGGGGCCAGGTAATTCTGCATGGGATTGAACGTGTTGAGTAAACGCAGGATGAATTTGTTTATCAAGGAGGCCTTGAGTAGAGGTACTGATTACAAGGAGTCTTATGCATGAGTCAAGGTGGCTTGAAATAAACATGATAGCTGCGCCACATAGTAAGAATCAGTAAATGAAAAGATTGTTTAGGAAATTTTCCAAACTAGGAAGGCTGGCCAAAAGCTTTGCTCATTGGTTGGTGGTTGCTCCAGAAGTTACAAGAGAGTACCATATTCCAGCATCCTCCCTCTACTTAATGGTTCCTTTGTTTAATTTGATGGATCCGTCTGAAGAAATGGTTAGTACACCAGAAACGGTATGTGTACTTATGGGAGGTGTATTAGTCAGGGTTCTCTAAAGAAACAGAAGCAACAGGATGAATATATAACTATATACAATTTATTGATTTGCTCATGTGACAGAGTTCAAGGAGTCCAACAGTAGCCTCGCTGCACTGGAGAGGCTGAGAATCCAGGGAACTGCTCAGTCCGAAACGCTGGATGTCTTAGTAGTCCCAATCTGGTGCTGAAGGCCCGATGGATTCTAGGAGATCTGCCAGTCTCAATACATGCTGGAATCCAAAGGGTTGATCACAGCAGCAAGACAAACTCACCAATGAGAGAGAGGCAAACCGCAGGAAAAAAGGGACAAGCTCCGCCTGCCATGGTCTTTTACACTGCCTACCGGCAGAAGGTAACACCCATATTTGGTGTGGGTCATCCGGGTTGAGGTGGTCCAATCCGAAGATCCTTTTTCTCTTATTTGTTCCTTAGTCCAGTCAAGCTGACACCCAGGATTAACCCACAGGAGGGAAGACAAGTATACGAAGTAGTGGAATTCCACAAAGAGTCTTTATAAGAGAGAGATGAAAGGAAATTTGTTTCCCCAAAACAGCAACAATTATTTGCTGTTCTTCTGAGGTCTGCAAGAGAAAGTTCAAATTGTCTTGAGATACAGAAGGGGAAATAATATCAAGATCTTATTCTATAAGTTGGATGGTTCTTGTTTGACCCTTTTGAATAAGAGCCATTCCTGGCTGATTTTGAATAAAAATCTTCCATTTAGGTATACTGGGAATAAATAACCATTTTAACATATCTAAAGAGGGAATGAACTGTTTAATAGCTGCTGTAACAGGAAGATTATTGCTAAACATAAATAAGCAGAGGGGAAAATCTAAACATGGATGAGACTGTTGTCTTTGTTCTAAAGCTTGAGGTGCAATTGCTGTAATGCAAGCAGGTTTAGAATGCAGCTGAATTTAAGTCAGTGACTCTTTTAAGATGGGCAAAAATGTTAGAGCAGCACACTATCTTTTTTTTGGGGGGGGGGACAGACAATTGTGACAGATGAGATTTAATGTAAGAATGAGTGACAATATATCCAAGACAGCTGTATGGAACATTTAGCTGCTGTAAATGTAAAATATAGGATTGAAAATTAGTAGTTCGATTTGGAAAACTGTACATAAGCTATTGGCACTTTGTAGGGGATTAATTTCGCCACTAGCACCTTGATATTAAGTGCTCCAAATAGAGGTCCAGAATTGTTTAGCCATGACAGAAACATCTGCAGGTCCTATATCTATAATGCCCTTTATGGGGATCTGGTTGATCAAAACTGTAATATAAGGTCTATCAAAAGATATTAACTGAGTTCAGTATGGACCTATGGAATTGAGGTTTTGATTTTGGCAATCGTCATCAAGGGTTTGTGGAGTTGAGTTTAAAGTAGAATTCTTGGAGTAACTGGGAATAAACCACAACATGAATTTGACAAGTGTAATCTGAATGAAGAACATCTGGGTAAATAAAAACTCCTAGTTTGAGTTACCTAAAATTAAGCCAAAACACGCTGTTGGAAAGTGTTTCCACAGGTCTGTGGGGGATATTTAAAAAATTTCTCCTGGGGGGCTAGAGGGATGGCTCAGTGGTTAAGAATGCTGACTGCTCTTGCAGAGGACCTGGGTTCCATTCCCAGCACCCACATGGCATCTAAGAACTGTCTTTAAGCAGGGTGTGGTGGCGCACACTTTTAGTCCTAGCACTCAGGAGGCAGAGGCAGGCAGATCTCTGTGAGTTCAAGGCCAGCCTGGGAAAACCCAATTTTCTCCTATTAACATGTGAGTTTTTTTTTTTTAAATCTTTTTGAGACAAGGTCTCCATGTAGCCCCAGCTGGCCTGAAACTCACTATGTAGACCAGGCTGGTCTTGAACTCACAGAGATCATCCTGCTTCTGCCTCCCCAGTGCCAGGATTAAAGGCATGTGTCACCAGGCCCAGCAGCATATTAGTTTATATATCCAATTATGGATAAACTTAGTCTTGCATTACTTGTAGTAGTGGTAATCAAATCTCTTATTGTCTTAGGGCTGGGGATGGAGCTCAGGGGGCTACGCAAGGACTGGGGCTCTGAACTGGGGACGTAGAAGGCAAGTTTGCCTCATCTTGCTGCCCTTGGACCTCTTCATCCACTTTCCTAAAATCAGATTCTCTTCTTTGTCAATTCATTAGCCCAGAGAAAACATTTTTTTTAATGTTTTGGGTATATTTTAGAGGGGAGTTTATTAAAATGAGATTTATTAGTATCTTTTTGTTTACATTGTTTTATGAAATGGCCTTTCTTCTTTTTGCCATTTAAAACATGCAGGAGGCCACAGGGCTGCTGCCAGAATTTGAGCTTTGTGTTCAGTGTCAACATTTTGGCACATTTGCATCATATCAGCAATAGTGTGAAAAGTTTCTTACAGCCAGAAATTGTATTCTCATAAGCTACTTCAAGAGATAAGGTGGCAACAGCTTCTTTAGTGTCTATTTGTCTTCCTATATCCTGTTATAGACAATTAACAAAGTCCATGAAGAGCTCCCTAAGTTTGTCATATAGTAGAAAAAGACCCCGAGGTTGTATGATAAGATCAAGGACTTTATTCTAGGTCCTTGCAGCAACTTAACTAGTTTGTTGACTAACCATTTGAGGGCTGGTACGTTGTTGAGTCATAGTTCTGAAATTTCCTTGTCTGATTAATTGATCCTAAGTGACATTTACCAGAGGTTACTGCCTTTGACCATAAACAGTGATGGACAGGCATATTCATCTATCCATCCCACCAGAGTATACTGAGCAGTGGTGAGAATTGTTTTCAAGAGGCTTGCCATTCAGTGGGTATCATTTCACATGTATTTGCTATAACATCTATTATTCCTCTGGTAAAATGGCTTTGAACCCCATTCTCTATAAGACTTTTTTTTTATATGTGGAGAATGGGAGCTTGTCATGGGTGGGATCTCCTCCTACCTCTTTAATGACAGGGAGTGTGGAAAAAAATTCTAACGTTTGAGTTACCTCCTTAAGACACTTTGGGATAGCATTTTGTGGCATGGATCATGTATTATTTCAAAGTACCTTATTTGTCATTTTTGTTTTGTGTGTGTGTGTTCCCTACATATGGGTATGGGGTTCCCTACATATGTGCACCTGTGTTGTGCAATGCCCACAGAGGTCAGAAGAGGTGTCGGATACCCTGGAACTGTAGTTAAGGATGGTTGTTGTCTGGCATGTGGGTGCTGGGAATTGAACCCAGGTCCTCTGCAAGAGCATCCAGTGCTCTCAACTGCTGAGCCATCTCTCTGGCCCCTCATTTATTATTTTACAAATTAGCAGAGAATTGAGCAGAGGAGGTGCATGAGGTTCATTCAGTAGGAGGCGGTTTTTCTGGAAGTTCTCTTCTTTTTTCTCGATAAAGCTGAATACCTAGTCTAATTTTGTCCCAAAGAGTTATATGTTTTAGTAGAACTGGTCCTATGCAGCAGTGTAATTGGTCACCAATTCTATCCCAAGTTTCTACATCAAATGTCCCATGGTTGGGATACCAGGGACAATATTTTGAAGTTCATATTTAGAAGTTCATAAATTTTCTTTAATGATATTTTAGCTCCAATTTCCTCAGGCAGGACTTGGCAAAAAGGCAGGAACTTGGGGGTGGCACACGCCTTTAATCCCAGCACTTGGGAGGCAGAGGCAGGCGGATCTCTGTGAGTTCAAGGCCAGCCTGGTCTACGAAGTGAGTTCCAGGACAGCTGGGACTACAGGGAGACCCTATCTCAAAAAGACCAAAAAATAAGAGTGAGCCTGATATGAACAGTTCTATCTTAACTGTTCTCTTGAACTAAGGACTTCCTCCATATTTATTAAGCTTGTCAATCATGGCATGGGAAAGGAAGGAGGAACTTTGTTTTAAAGAATCTTTAGCCAGAGTTTGCAAAACCACAAACAGATGTCATCCACCTGTGCCCACATGTTGCTGCCAACATCTTTTGTGTGTGGGATGCATCATTGCTTTCAGTGGATGGTCTTATGGCTAATTCCCACCTCTTATGCACACATGTGCTGTCCTGAATAGTGGCATGGAAGGGTCATGAGGAAGAAATAGGGAACATAGTTTAAGATTAAAGCTATTAGTGCAGCTCAGCCTGTAAGAGTTAAATACAATGGGACTCTACAGCATAGTAATACTGTTGACACTGTTTTTCATAAAGGTTAGTTAAAACTGGATTAGCTGAGTGTTTGGTAGGAAAACAGATTGAATACATGGTTCTAAATGATCTCAAAGGATATTATTAACTTGGTTAAAATGTTCCATTTAAGCTGGGTGTTGTGGCACACACCTTTAATCCCAGCACTCGGGAGGCAGAGGCAGGAGGATCTCTGTGAGTTCAAGGCCAGCCTGGTCTACAGAGTGAGTTCCAGGACAGCTGGGGCTACAGGGAGACCTTGTCTCAAAAACACCAAAAAATGTTCCATTTATGCTTCCCAGTAAAATCATTCCCGCGCATTCCCTAAACCTTGCACAGGATTCATGCACAGTGCAGCTCAATGAAGATATATTACAATGAATGAATGAAATGAGTGACTGATCCATTTTGCCTTAGGTAAACAGGGGGTGGTTTGTTTCTCTGACATGAGTCCTCAACTTGGAGACTCTATTTATTAATATTTATGGAAGGGGAAAAATAGTCCTTGGGGCAGTTGGTGACCCAAACCGTGGTTAATGTTTTGAAGAGCTCCAGGTCAGGAGTCTCCTGCTTAATCAAGTGAAGGAAAGCTCAGCATGGGCCAAAATAGAGGGAGAAACGGCATCAGGAGTGCTGGGGGTGGGAACGGGGGAGGGGAGTTCCAGTTCTCCCTAGCTGAGTCTCCAATCTCTCCATAAATCAGACTTACTTTGGATCCTCTGCTAAAGCCCCAGGGGATTCCAGATAAAAGTAGTGGAGGTTGGTTTGTTTATCTGTGACATTACCTGGGTGGATGTGTGTGTGTGTGTGTGTGTGTGTGTGTGTGTGTGTAACATTCCAGAGAGTTATTGCTAATCACTGCTAACAGCAGATGGGCTGGTGAGGGGGTGGCTGAGGCTTGCTTTCTGGGAAACAATGTCTGGGATTATACCAATTAGGCCAATTGAGTTTATATCTCTGGAGACTGGGACACAGCTGTGGCCTCTGTCTGGATCAAGGGCTCAGGGACAAGGCAGGAGGCAGAATCTCAGAGGTTTTAACTTCTTGTGGGGGCCTGAGGGAAGTCAAAGGAAGTTAGTTGGCTGGTCTGAAGGGACTGGATGTCTAGTTCATCATGCTTGCAGGACCTCAAAGAAAGACCTTTGGTCATAAAGCCCCAAGTAGGAGGCACCGGGTCTCTAAGGGATGGGGTCAAAGCTGTTAAAACTCTTAACACTTTAAAGTTGTTAGTCTCAATATGTTATTCTAAGTAAAACAATATATAATAAAATAAGTCAAGAAAGTCATAAAATAAGGTCAATAAAGTTCTGTTTATCCCACCAATGTTTACCTCTTTCTATAAATGCCAACTTCATAAAAAAACTACTTTCTGTTTTATTTGGGTGTTTCTGCTTTGGTAATGCCGTAAGCTCTTTCTTAAGGGCCCACTGAAGAAATACATCCCTAAAGATGGTTCTGAGGGAGGGTCCCTGTCACTGAAACCAAAGGGGACACCAGTGAGATCTGAGAGGGGGGCCCTGTGTGTAAAGGGAACCGAGGGATGAGCTCTGACCACTGAGGGGATTGTGAGGTTTCTGGCCACCAAGGGGCTTGAGTCGGGTTGCCTGTGAAGATCCTAGTCACTAAGGAAGTTGAGGTGCTGCTGCTAGGATGTCTGAGTGAGGGTTCCTCCTCCTTGGTCATGCTGAGGGTGGGTGCTGGCCAGCGAGGGGTTGGGATAAGATACTCTGGTATTTGAGAACCCTCTGTGATCACTGAGGGAACTGAGTAAAGGGTCCCACTCCAGTCCTGGTAGGGAGGACTTGGAGGAGGCATCTATCAGCAAAGGCTGAGGGAGCTCTCACAGTATCCACCTGCCCTGTACTGCAGAAAGAGCTCAGAGCCTTTCAGATTTGGGGCAAGGGCTCTACCATTGAGCTACCCTCAGAGGTCGTTGTAAATTAGTGACTGTGGCTAATGGTCCTGATTGTGAGACTCTACTCTGAGAGGACCGAGGACAATGCTTGAGTCACTGAATTAGGGTCACTGGCTTCTGAGGAGTCAGAAGAAAGGCCCCTGGTCACTTCAGTATTGCAAATGCTGAATACTAAAAATACTAACTGAATGCTAATATTGATTATTTTCTTCATCAGATTTCACATTTATTTATTTATTTATTTATTTATTTATTTATTTATTTATTTAGTCTTTTTGAGGCAGGGTCTCCCTGTAGCCCCAGCTGTCCTGGAACTCACTCTGTAGACCAGGCTGGCTTTGAACTCACAAAGATCCTCCAGCCTCTGCCTCCCAAGTGCTACGATTAAAGGTGTGCGCCACCACGCCCGCCTCACATCTACTTTAACACAAAGGTCTATTCCGCCCCTTTCACCCCACCCCAAGAATTGAAAGATGTAGAGATGTGATTTTAGGTCTTTGGTTAATGGGAAATCTAAATAAGGAGCTCCTATCATCCAATTCCGCACGTGTGTGTGTGTGTGTGTGTGTGTGTGTGTGTGTGTGTGTGTGTGTGTGGTGTGACTTTTTAGTGTAGGGCAGTAGCAGAAAATTAAGGGCGGGAGATGAGACCATGGTGGTCCTTAATTCCTTCTTCCTTCTCATGCCTGACCTGCAGGTCTTCCAGTTACCAGCAGATGGCAGTACAGCTTCACACTTGCAGGGACAGCAAGTTTATGTCCCAAGGTGGGGCCCAGGTGTCAGGAGCGGAGATGTGGGAGAGAGAATTTAGTTGTCCCTCTGACCAGATTCCCTGGAGACATGGAGGGACCAGGTTTGATAGTCCAAGGCAAATCTCCAAGCACGGGCCACCCAGAGGACAAGCCCTGCCTTCGCCAGGCCAAGAAGTTCCATAGGCAGTGTGACCTTTATGCTTCATTCATTCACACATTCATTTGTTCAGCAAGTATGCATTATGACAGAATTATGGTGGAATTTATGTCAGGCCCTGAGGATACAAGTGTGGGTTATCCTAGGGGTGGCCACCATTGTTGAGAAATCTGTAGTAATGGAAGTAAAATTTTAAGAGTTAGATTTTCCTCAGTGGAACCTCTCCTGTGCACTTCAGGGTTGCACAGAAGGTTCTGGAACACACCAGCGTTGCCTCCCTCTGCCTTTCCCCACCCCATTCTGGAGATCAGGCACACAGGGCTTCCGGCCAGCTACAGCGCTGATCTTTGTTTCCTGTGCTTGAGTCTGTGCCGTGCTGGCAATGCACAGCCTCCCTGGAAAGCTTTGCTTACTGTTGGTTCCTCTGCCTCATCTGTGTTTACCTGTCACCCAAACCAATTACTCTTCAAGTTTTAGCTTAAATATGGTTTCCATGGGGCTCGAGAGATGGCTCAGCTGTTAAGAGCACTAACTGCTCTTGCAGAGGACCAGGGTTCCCAGCACCCACATGGCAGGTAACGACTATCCATAACTCCAGTTTCAGGGGATGCAATGCCCTCTTCTGACCTCTGTGGGCATTGCAGAACATGGGTAAACTCATATACATACAGGAAATACACTCATACTCATACACATAAAATAAAAAAATGGTTTCCTTATGATAACCTTTTATGATTTACTTTCAACTTCATGAGGTCAGGTCCACATGTAACACAAATGTCACAGCACTTAGTGCTTTTATTCTTAAAATTTATTTACTTATTATGAGTGTGTGTAGGGGGGGCATGCATGGAGGTCAGAAGACAATTCCTTATGGAGTTGGTGCTATCCTTCTGCTTTTACATGGGTTCTGGGAACTGAACTCAGGTCACCAGGTTTGAACAGCAAGCGCTTTATCCACTGAGCCACCTCACAAACCCCTTAGTAGTTTTCTTTGATAGCACTTATCACAATGATAACTATGTACCTTCATATTCACTGGCTTAGTGTTAGTTAGCTCTTCCACTGGACTTGAAGTTTCTTGAGGAAATTTGGGCCTACTTAGGGATATTCATTATGGCTGTATCATAACAACAAAAATCCCATGAAAAGAGACTGTTTAAATACTGTGAAAACTATGAGTGATAGTAAGGAAAGGGGGTCAGCCTAGATGTCCACCAACAGATGACTGGATAATGAAAACGTGGTACTTATACACAATGGAACTTCATTCAGCCATAAAGGAAAATGAAATATGAAATCTTTAGGAAAATGTATGGAACTAGAAGGTATCATATTAAGGGAGATAACTCAGACCCCAAAAGACAAATGCTGTATGTTCTTTCTCATATGAAAATCTTAGCTTCTAATTTTTTTTTACCTTTACTCACTCAGCTTTATTTTATATTTCCTTCCTTTTTCTCTCTCTTTCTCCTTCCTCTCTTTTTTTTTTTTATTTTTAACAAATCTAGACCCGTGTTCCCGCCCATTCCCCCACCCCGCCAGAGCTCATGGATTCTGCCAAACATGCTTTTCATCTCTTAGTCTTTCTCAATATTTTCCATGGGGAAGTTGGCTGTTTTGAGCAGAAGTTCACTGTTTCACTCAGTACTTTGATGCAGTCTTTTCTGTTGTTGTTGTTGTTTCCAAAACGCATTACACACAACTGCTTTGTACAAAAGCTCAGGGGGCCCCACACAAGAAATACTTACAACTGGGTAATTGGCACTAGCATCCACAGATGAGGTCTACCATTCATCGTTTGTTTTTCTGGGATTCTGTTAATTCACTCAGCATGATGTCCTCTAGCTCCAGCCATTTTCCTGCAAAGCTTGTGATGTCGTCTTTCTTTACTGCTGCATAGATCTCCATTGTGTAGATGCACCACATTTTCTCTATCCACTCGTCAGTTGAGGGGCATTTAGGTTGGTTCCAGCTCCTTGCTATTGTGAAGAGAGCTGCAATAAACATGGCCCTGCATGTATCTCTGTGGTGGCGTAAGTCTTGAGGGTACATGCCCAGGAGTGGTATGGCTGGGTCGGGTGGCAAGTTCATTCCAAGTCTTCCAAGGGTTCTCCACACTGCTTTCCATAGTGGCTGTACGAGTTTACATTCAGCTTCTAATTTTTATGTGTGTGTGTACTTAGGTGGAGGTGAGTGTGTGATGGGGCAGGATGCTGGAAAGGGACCGGGAAAGTGGAAAAAGAGGCCTTAAGGGAGATAGGTGGACATGGGAAACAGTATATGTGATATAAATTAGAAGGGGAAATGTTGGGGGAGGAAGGTTACAAGCGGGGATGAAGGCAGGGAGATAGAGGAGGGGGAGAGGAGAGGGCCAACCAAAGCTAAGTATGCATGAAAATGCCCCACCTAGTTTACTTTCTGTTACCGTGGCAATCAACAGGACCAAAGGCAGCATGGGAAAGAAAGGGTTTACTTATTCCATCTTATAATTCCAGGTAACAGTTCATCCTGAAGGAAGTCAAGGCCAGAACTCAGGGCAGGAACCCGGAGGCAGAAACTGAAGTGGAGACCATGGAGGAGTGCTTCTCACTGGCTGGCTTCCCCTGGAGCGGCAGTGCCCACAGTGGGCTGGGCTTCTACATCATTAACAGCTGAGAAAATGCCCCACAAACATGGCCAGGGCCAGTGTATGGAGGAAATTTACCAATTGAGGTTCCCTCCTAGCTGGTGACTCTGGGTTGTGACAAGTTGACAAAAACGAACCAGCACAATGCCACAAGGACATTGCTACTTTCTAAGCTAATTAAAAAGTAAAATAAAAATAAACTGTTAAGGGCCCAGTGTGGTGGCGCACGCCTTTAATCCTAGCACTCGGGAGGCAGAGGCAGGCGGATCTCTGTGAGTTCAAGGCCAGCCTGGTCTCCAGAGTGAGTTCCAGGACAGCTGGGGCTACAGGGAGACCTTGTCTCAAAAAGATAAAAAAATATCAACTGTTAAATGGTCTTTATAATGGAATATTATTTTGTCACTAAAATGAATGGGAGTTTATGCTACTCTCCATGAAATCTCAACCATGACCTGATGACAGAGAAAGAGGAGACCCTAGGAGGCCTGAGTGGCCGATGTCTCTGGATAGCCCACAGCCTCCAGGCACAAGTGTCAGGGGGAGAGAAAAGCCCATCTTTTACAGTCTGAATGACATGTCCTGGGGATGAATTTACAGATTCTTGAATGGTGTCTGATGGCTTTTGGTAGGGGCAAGTTTGGAGAACTATTGACAAGATTTAGGATAGATACATCTCTAAGAGGGGGCCCAGAGATGGAGTGTGCTCGAGTTTCATGAAGGCTTGCTCAGAAGGTTCCCAGGGACAAGGCATTCCTGAGGACTGGGAGATAGTTAGTGGTCTGATCCTGGTAGCCTCCAAGCTGTGAGTTCCAGCCCTGTGTCTGCACCACACATGCCAACCAGAACCTAAGACAAGGGCCCTTAAGCAGGTGGTTTTCTTGGCTAGTGGCCCCAGAGATTAGGAGCAAGGGCAGAAGATAGGGAAGAGGAGGGAGACACAACGTAAAGTCATCAATCCAGTTCATACTAGATTTAGTGAGTAACTGAGCTGAATCCTTCAAGAAGATATCTACAGTGCTTTCTGGCTTCTTTGTCATGGTTCACTTCCTACTCGTCAAGGGTGGCCCCTGGGGCATAAGCAACTAAACTTCAAGGCTGCATAGGTAGGAGTGTGCTCTGGGCCAAAAATGTGAGTGCACAAAAAGGTGATTCTGTGTGCAAGAGGTGAGCCAGTAAGTTATGGGGGGGGGGAGGGGCTGGAGAGCTGGGTCAGCGGTTAAGAGCACTGGCTGCTCTTGCAGAGGGCCCAGGTTCAAATCCCAGCACTCACATGGCAGGTAAAGCTAACAACCATCTGTAGCTCTAGTTCCAGGGGAATCCAACACCCTCTTCTGACCTCTGCAAGCATTGAATGGCACAGTACACTTACAGACATGCAGGCAATACATTCATACACATAAAATAAAAAATAAAGGGGGTGGGGAGAAAAAATATTTTTAAAAGATACAAATCTTTTTAAAAAGATGTGTCTCCTGAATCAGTTGAGTATCCTTCCTCAACCTTTCTAGTCATTGTCCAATGGATTAAAAATTGATTTAGCAGCTGGGTGTGGTGGCACACGCCTTTAATCCCAGTACTTGGGAGGCAGAGGCAGAGGCAGGCAGATCTCTGTGAGTTCAAGGCCAGCTTGGTCTACATAGTGAGTTCCAGGACAGCTGGGGCTACATGGAAACCCTGTCTCAAAAAGAAGAAAAAAGTGATTTAACAATAGGATCAAGGAGTGTCAACTAGGTTTGGCTCAGTAATGGAATTCTCCTGGCCAAGTCTCATTTGGTTACTACTAACAAGTTTGTAAGTTGTCAGTTAACAGTGACAGACTTTCAGTCCATTTTATAAAACCATATTTAAAGGGAATCAGTCAGCTACTTTTACCAGTCAGAAGTTGCATTACATCAAGTGTTCAAAATTCTTCATAAGAATAGATGCTTATTCTGAACTTGGGTATTTTTTCTTATCTGTCATGCTTTTACAAGCCCTGACCTCTGTGAAATCACTAAATGTTTTATTTTCCTTTCATTTTTTTCCTTTTTCCTTTCTCTAGAGCTTCAGACTGAATTACCTATGAACTAAATCCTCAACTCCCCCACCTGCCTCTCCTATTTTTTGAGACAGGGCCTCATGTAGCCCACGTTCGTCTTGAAGTAGGTATGTAGCTGAGGATGATTCTCCTGCCCCACCTCCCAAGTGCTGGGATTGTAGGCATGTCCTACCACACACAATTTTTTTTCTTTGACAGGCTCTTGTTATGCAGCCCATAGTGCTGTGTAGCCTAGAATTTATTATGTAGCCCAACTGTCCTTGAACATGTGGCAGTCCTCCCGCCTTGGCCTCCCGAATGCTTGGGTTAGAGGTTCAAACTACCATGCCTGGCTTTACATTGTCATACAGTCATATACACTGTGTCTTGACATCAGTTATCTAATGTTTTATAAAAAGCCATCCTGAAACTTGGTGGTTTAAAATGACAATGGTGTATTTTTGTCCATGAATCTATCTATAAGCCATCTGGTTGGTCAGCTGGAAGCCTAGGTTGGCTTGCTTACTTGCATCTAGTGTTGGCTGGCTAACGGTGGCAGTGACGTGAGACAGACTGGGCCATGTGTCTCTCCTTCTGCAGCAGGATAGTCTGAAGTAGTTTACGCAGCAGGTCCAGAAAGAGTGAAAAATTGGGCTTAGGTCTGGCATGTGGCGTTTCTGCTGCATTCAGTTGGCCAGAGCAAGCTAAAAGACCAGTGCAGATTGAGCGGGTGGGGAAATAGGCTCCACTTTCTGATGGGAACGACTTCCCTACCGTGTCAGCTACAATGGTTTGGGTATTGTAAGATGTTCTTCAAAAGGCTCATAGGTTACAAGGTTTCATCCCCAGCTGGTGGATCTGATGAGTGAGAGGTGACTGGATTATGAGGGCTCTGAGTTCATCCATCGATGGGTTTATAAATTGATGTCATTGTTGGGAGGTGGGGTTAGGGCTTGGTTGGAGAAGGTAGGTCACTTGGGACATGCTTTTGAACACTTCATGGCTGCCACACAATGAGAAAACCTGTCCCCTATGCTACCTGAGATGGTAAAGGTAAAGGTTAGGTAAAGGTTAAGGGGATGTGGGACAGGAGAAAAGCTCCTCATCCTCACCTGCCTGGACCTGACCTATGTCTCTGGCTGACTGAATCAAGAGTTTCCACATAGCTTATTGCAGACTACCCCGCATAGAACTTGTACACAGAAACTTATACCCCTTTCTTAAAAATATCACAAACAAGGTTACTAAGATGCCCAGTGAACTATGTTCAGATCTCTTTGTGTAACCTACGTATAGCAAAATTACTAGGATTTTAACATTTTGATCTGTTTTTATTTAAATACATTTTATCGTCACAGGTAATCCCACCCAATATATATAGTACCTTCATATGTCACCTGATAATTTAAATCTGAAAACTGCTTCTTTGGGTAAGGAAATGAGTAGACAAGTACATGTTTGTCTGTTTGTTTTCCTTCAACCTTAACTACAGTTAAGCAACACGACTTGCTGCCGAAGCACTTAGGTGTGTGTTCCTCTCTTGATGCCTGCCACTGACCTTCCACCCTTTTCTCTAATCAATAAACTTGCTAACTTGCTTCACCCTTACACATTCTGAAATTCTTTTCTTCAGTTTAAGCCAACAATCCCAGCTGTATCTACATAAAGTCTCCTGAGGCTCAGAGGGCAGTATCTCAGCTTGCATAGCCAACAGTGTCAAGGCTTACATGTGTTGGTGCCGGTGATACTGGGGCTCCGTGACCCTGTTACCTCTGGGAGGCTGTCTATGGCTGTTTCCCCTGCTCTGTAGCCTGCCTCCACCAGGAGTTCTACATTGTAGTGTGCTTACTGGCTCTCTTCAGAAAATGAGTGGGTCTTTCTCTTATTGTTCTCTCTCTGTTATCTCCAAACTCAGCAACAGCCTAAGTAGTTATGTGCAGGCTTCTTCACTGAGGAGCTGCGGCCATTTTAGAAAGGTAATTCACTCAGTGTCAAGGGGGAAGAATAAAGAACCCCAGTTTGGACTTTCTCTTCACTTCTCACGGGGTGGCACCCACTGGGCTAGATCTCCTAGATATACAGCCTCCCCTTCTTCACGGGCCTCTTTGGAAACTTGCTGCATCAGAATCAACCATTTTCCTTGGGAAGACCCTCCACCTGTCCACAGGAAGGACTCTCACTTCTTAGACCTCTCTCTCCTATCCCAGTGTCCCAAATCTGAATGTGTCAATTTGAGAAAGGATCCTCAGAACTTTAACTAAAGTTAAACGTGACACTTCCTTCTTCCCTGGTCTTGTAGAGTGGTGTGAGGTAGGTAGAACCTCCAGGTCTGTAGCTGACTATGGGTTTAGATTTTCCAGGCCAGATTTTCTTTTTGCTATCCCTACATGTGTGAGCAGGAATCAGGTTAGTTCATTTGATTAATAGAATTGCTCTATTAGCTGATATTCTGCTCCCAGGGATAGACATTAATTTCCAGCGAGTGCTATCTGAACTCATATTGAAAAAGGATATATTTCCTCAATTAGAAGGACATCTTGCCTTTTCCCCAGAGTTAGTGGGTCCCATTATTGTGTAGAGGTCTGGTTTCTTTCCTGCCTTGCCTGGGAATCCATTGAAATGATGAATAAGCCATATTATCCTTTAATAGCTCCTCCCTTCCCTAATTCAGGAAAAGCTCCAGACTCAATAAATTGTTTGAACGGTCTCCCTTGGGAGCTGGGGGTGGCTGCATATACATACTCTTTCATAATAAACCCATCTTCACTTAAGTTAACTGAGATAGTTTCTGTTTCTTACAATCAACTGATCCTTGACCAGAGAGAAGTAGATTATGGCAAGGATGTTTGCAAGCCTTGACTCTCACAAGGATGTGAGTGCTATTCCTGGGACTGCAGTGTAGACAATCCTGAGTAGAGTGGTCTGGGAGACCTAGGTAGTTTGGGTGGACTTGTGTTCATTACAAAAAAAGTGATACTTGACTAAATCTGTTATAATAAAGGCTTGGAAGGATAGGAGTAAAGTGTGAGAAAAATGTCTGCCATGGTTTTGGGAACCGAAGTTGCCAGAAAAGACATCAACATTTGAGTCACACATTCCATAAGATTAATTAGCTGACTGGAAATCTGGAATGGTGCAGGTTGGGAGGCACAATCCACTTGGGCTATCTTTAGTTGGTTTAATACCCATTTATCTCCATCTGTTTGTGTGACCTAACATCCTCGTGACTTTTAAGTAAATCCTTTTGGAATGCATAAACAGACCCCTAGCATCCCCTGACCCAGAGGCCAAGATTGTCGTTAGATATCGTCTTAGGCCTGTGACAGATTTCTCTGCTTTACTGTAACTTGCCTACGTGATGTTTCTGCTATTGTATTTGAAAAATGCCTGGATTCATAATTTCCTTTGTTCTGTTAGTATAAAAACATCATGAAACTGTTACCACACTGCAACACAGTATTTGGGGTAATGTGACTCTGTGTTCCCTGGCCACGGTCACTCATATTTGGCTCTAGAATAAATTATCTTTTATGCCTTTTGAGGTGAGAGCTGTGTTTTTCTGTGTGGATAAGTTTTCATAAGGTCTTCTTCTGGTGAAGGTAAGTTAGCACATTTTTAGGCTAATTCACCAAGGCTTTAGATCCTTCAAGTGTGATGTTTTGACTCGGTTCACAGCGGCCAGCCAGTGCAAGTACTGATTGTGAAATAGATTATAGAGGATGTACACACACGAAGAGTTGATCTCCCTCCTCCCTACATTCTTCTCTGTAGACAGAATCTGACTATGCAACTCAGGTTGGATTTGAACTTTAACCCAGACTGGCCTCCAAACTGAGACCCTCCTGCTGCTGCCTGTTGAGTGCTGTTGTTATTGTTACAGGCACGTCTGTCCCCTCAGCCTCTGAACACACCTTTACTGCTTAGCCTAATCATCAGTTTTTTATCCCAATGGCATTACATTTAAAAAAATTAAATTAAACTTATTTATCTTTTTTTTTTTTTTTTTTTTACCATTTTTTGGGTGATTTTTATTGGGGTTAATCATGGAGTTGGGAAAGTATCTGTTGTAGGCATGCCTCTCCACCCAAATGTCCATTCTAACCTTCTGAGGTGTTTTCTGGAACTTTCTCTTTTTCTTTGTGACACTCTTGTTGCCAACAACAGCTTCAGGTCCAGGGCTAGCTGGCTCCTTGGAAGAAAATTTCCTTTTTTCTTAGGGACAGTCATGCTTGTAGTCTCTTCTGGTTCACTGGCCGTTTCCCTCTTGGGTGCAGACTTCTTCCTATTCTGGACAGGAGGGCTTGTGCTGGTGGTAGCAGCCTCTTCAGGATCACTGACAACTCCTCCTTGGGGAGAGCTTTCCTTTTCTTTCGTTTAGGGGAAGGGGAAGGGACAGGTCGCTCTTCCATTCCATTTCCTGAGGAACCTCTTGGGGCTTTGTTTTTTTCTTCTTTTTGGGTTTTTCAAATATTTCCTCATGTTTAATGTGTATGAGTGTTTTATCTGCATGTATGTAAGTGTACCCATATCGTGCAATGCCCACATAGGTCAGAAGGGGGCATCGGATCCCCTGGAACTGGAGTTATAGACAGTTAGCCACCATGTGGGTGCTGGGAATGGAACCCATGTCCTCTGTAAGAGCAGCCAATGCTCTTAACCACTGAACCATCTCACCAGTCCTGGCATCAGATATTTTTGCAACACATTTTTATTTATAATTTTAATTTATTTTTCTGTAGGTGGTGGTAGAGGTGGTGTGTGTGTGTGTGTGTGTGTGTGTGTGTGTGTGTGTGTATACACGTGTCACATGCCTGTGTGGACAACTTGCTGGAGTCCATTCTTTCCTTCCACTTTTTGGATCCTGGGGATGGAACTCAGGTTGTCAAACTGCTCCTGGATCCAAGAGCAAAGGTTAAGATCAGTGATTTATTACTGTGCCTTCCTTCAGCCAAGGTAACAAGACAGACACAAGTGAAGGCAGAGATGTCAAGCTTTCATGGTGCTTTTAGTTACTTTGCAAGGTTTACGTGACATGTCAATACTTTTTAGTAAAAGCAGCTCCTAAATACCTGGTTTTTTTGTTTTTATGTTTTTGTTCTCAGAAGGACACTTGAAGGGAAAATAACAGAGCATGCAGGCTGAAAGTTTCAACAGTTGCTAGGAGGAGGGGGAAGGAGAAGAGGAAAGGAGACAGCCGTGCCTTATGAATTAAGGTTCACAAAAACAGCAGGTTCGGCAGTGGAGGTTGGCAAGCAGGTGCTTGTGGGGTGAGAGGAAGCGTCTTCAGAGAAAGAGTGAGAAGGTCCTGACTGTCAGGGCAAGCATGCTTAGAACTTTGGTCAGCATCCGAAGAAGAGCTGGAAAGAGGAGAAGGAAAACTTATACTTTTGAGCTAGAACTCAGAAAAGCTTGGCAGGCTTAGCAGCTACGATATAAAAGCAAATGTCTGAATGTCTGCTTCAAAACCAGTGGATCAATTTGTCCTTTTTCTGGCTTTTGTTGCCAGGATCTCTCCATGGTCTGAAGACCCTTCTTCAGGTTTGGTATATCTCATAATGAATGTGATCATGATATCTCTTACCCTGATTATCGCTTGCATTCTTGCAAGGATCTGGGTTAAAATATTTTAGTTACTATTTTTATTTTATGTGTGAGCGTACTGCCTGCATGTATGTAAGTGCACCCATGTTCTGTGATGCCCTTGGAGATCGGAAGAGGGCATGGATCACCTGGAGCTGGAGTTAAGGGTGGTTGTTAGCCTCCTTGTGCTGGGAACTGAACCCAGATCCTCTCTGCAAGAACAGCCAGTGCTCTTTTTTTAAAAAAAATTTATTTATTTATTTTTTTTATTTATTTCTGTATGTGTATGAATGTACTGTCTGCATGCAAGTCTGTGCACCCGTGTCGTGCAATGCCGAGGAAGTCAGAAGAGGGCGTCAGATTCCCCTGGAACTGGAGTTCTCCTGGAATTGGAGTTTCAGACGGTTCTTGGCCACCATGTGGGTGCTGGGGATCGAACCCGGGTCCTCTGTAAGAGTGGTCGGCGCTCTTAACTGCTAGGCTATCTCTCCAGCCCCACAGCCAGTGCTCTTAAGCTCTGTGCCATCTCTCCAGCCCCAAGGGTATGGGTTTTAACAAAAGCCAAAAGACATCGATTAAACAAGCAAGGACTGATGATACTCCAAACACTGTAGCCCTAGTGGAGGACCCAACTCAGGGCTGTTACCATACTTGGCATCTTTCAACCACTGATTCTTTTTTAAGCTTTTATTATTTATTTATTTTAGTCATTATTATTATTATTATTATTATCTTTTTTTTTTTTTTTTTTTTTTTGAAGATAGGGTCTCCCTGTAGCCCCAGCTGTCCTGGAACTTGCTATGTAGACCAGGTTGGCCTTGAACTCACAAAGATCTGCCTGCTTCTGTCTCCTGAGTGCTGGGACTAAAGGTGTGAGCCACCACACCTGGCTCAACCGTTGCTTCCGGCAGTTCTGTCTCTTTCAAGGTCGTTGGTAAGAAACGGAGTCCAAACGTTCTTTCATTTCTTTGAGCTGAGGTCTTGCTATTAATCCAGGGTAGCCTTAAATTCGTGTTATTGGCATGCATGATCATGCCCAGTTGTGATCCACTTCTTATTGGTATTTTGGCATGCTTAGCAAGGAAGGCATCTTTTCAATCAACAAAGTTGTTGTTTGATCTAGGCTCTTCTGTGCAGGACATTCACTATTAAAGCTAAGCACTAAAATATCTGTGCTCCAAGTTCAATGTGCTGCTCTCATTGCCTCACATTGCTTTTCTAGGGTGAAGCAGCCTTACAACTGTAGCGGGTGTGAATCTTGTTACTGAGCAGGCACAAACTTCATTGCCCTTCCTTAAAAAGCGTGATATTGGGGCTGGAGAGATGGCTTAGAGATCAAGAGCATTGCCTAGGTATGAAACCGCCATTTGGGGAACATTCTAACACAGGTCATCCTAATCCCGACACAGGCAGGCCAGCTGCCATGCCTGAAACAAACCCAACTTCCTTTTCATCAGAGTCCTGACATTTTCTCCTCTCTGCGCCGAGTCTCCCCTCTAACAGAACCTAACAGAAACCCTTGGATAAATGTCAGAAAATAGGTTTTGGTTCACACTGCAAGCATCAAGTGGCTGGGTTGTGTTTTGTCAATGTGCTTACAGTCAGTCCTCTTTAACTGTTGAGTTTCACATCCAAAGAATTAACCAACTGCTGATTGAAAGTATTTAGAAAAAAAAAAAAATCACAGGCAGTCCCTAAAAAGCAAACTTGAGTCACAGTGCACTTAGTTGAGAACTCCACTGAATGCATTTGAGTGAAGTGATGTGTAGGCATATCCTGTGGTAGCTTCCTACAGTATCAGACCTCATTCTCTCTCCAGCACTCATTTGAACATTGTTTCATGACTCATTCATGTACTATAATATATGAGTCTGTGCTATAGACATTTTTCTTGTTATTATTCTCTGAACAATAAGTAGTTATTACTACTTACATAGCCTTTACATTGTACTGGGTATTACAAATAGGTGATTTAGGCCAGGTATGGTCATGCACACCTGATATCCCAGCACTTGGGAGGCAGAGGCAGGTGGATCTCTATGAGTTCAAGGCCAGCCTGTTCTACATAGTGAGTTCCAGGCCAGCTGGGGCTACAGGTAAACCCTGTCTCAAAAAAAGACAAAAAACCCAAATAAGTGATTTAAAGTATGTGGGAAGATGCAGGTAATCTATCTGCAAATATGCACAATTTTTAATTTATTATTATTTGCTTTTAAATTTTTATTTATTTTTTAAGGGATTCACAATATAAGAGCACAGTTGTTTTCAGATCACATTAATGTTGCTCAGTTTACCATACAATTAGGTAATTGGTGCTAGCATCCACAGATGAGAGATAACATTAGTTATATGATTTTCAGAGACTGTGTTACTTCAATAAGCATGATAAATTCTAGCTCCAACCATTTACCTGCAAAGATCATGATGTCATCTTTCTTTACCGCTGCATAGAACTCCATTGTGTAGATGTACTGAATTTTCTCTATCCACCATCAGTTGAGGGGCTTTTAAAATTTTTATGTATTGTGTGCTCACCTGTATCATGCAGTGCTCATGGAGGTGAGAAGAACATGTCAGAGACCTTGGAAATAGCATTATGGATAGTTGTTAGCCACCATGTGGGTGCTAGAAATTGAACCTGGGTCCTTTGAAAGAGCAGTCAGTGCTCTTAACCTCTGAGCCATCTCCAGCCTCCCTGCACAATTTTACATATGGGTCTTGAGAATTAGAAGATTTTGGTGTCCTCAGGCATATGAGGGGCTGAGAGAAGATTCTCCATCCTGACCCAGATGGATATTGAGCTGTAGCAGTTTAATCTCTGCATCCTGCTGAGGGCAGTGGACAAGCAGGGAGGCAGGGAACTTATGTGCACCACCTCATTTAAGTTCCAATGGTGTGAGTTCTAGAAATGTGTTGTAGCCAAGCTGAGTCAAAGAGTATGGAGCGCCCTGACCATTTGGGGACAGGTTTGGGAGATGTTTTCAAGCTGATTCTCAAAGAACGGTAGCAAGGCCTATCATGGGGGCGATTCTCTTTCTTCTTTCTGTTCCATTTATCCACTATCATGCCATAACATAATTTTATAAAGTTCTTTCTCGGGGCTGGAGAGATGGCCTAGCAGTTAAGAGCGCCGAGTGCTCTTGCAGCGGACCTGGGTTCGATCCCCAGCACCCACATGGCGGCTGAGAACCATCTGAAACTCCAATTCCAGGAGAACTCCAGTTCCAGGGGAATCCAACACCCTCTTCTGACCTCGTCGGCATATGACACGGGTGCACAGACCTGCATGCAGACAGTACATTCATACACATAGAGAAAAAAAATTATAAAGTTCTTTTTCACTCATTTCTTTTTTAATAATAAAATTAAAAATTTTTGCATAAATTTATTAATTGAATTTTTGTGTATTGCATACATAACATCTCAATCAGTCTTAATCACCTTTATACCTGTTTCTACACTGGTACTGTTTCTTATTAGGTAGCTTTCAGCTGTATACATGGGCTCATGTAGAGATATTGTGTGTGTAGTTTGTCATTAGGTTGTTAGACTAATATGATTCCTTCGGGTTTTTTACGCTAGCTAGGGATTATTTATCTCTCCTTTCCCCCTCCCTCTCTAAACCTCTCTCCATTTCTTCTCCATTTACAGTGTCCCCATTTTCTCCATTTCTCCCTTGATGATATCAGTCGCCTGTGGTCCCATCTCTCTTCAGCTCCAACTTTCCCATTACCCCCACGCTCCTTCTATAACCTTCCTCTTCAATCGCATTTACATAGCCTCATTTTGCCCATTTCCTCCTAAGTCACACCTGTCTCCTACTGCTCTCTCTCAGGTTCCCTCTTTCCCTTTATCTTCCTGGTTCCTTCCCATTTTCCGGGTTCCTGCAGTTACATCATTTATGTACCCACAGATAAGATTTGGTACTCGAGGGGCTGGAGAGATGGCCTAGCGGTTAAGAGCGCCGACCGCTCTTACAGAGGACCCGGGTTCGATCCCCAGCACCCACATGGCGGCCGAGAACCGTCTGAAACTCCAATTCCAGGAGAACTCCAGTTCCAGGGGAATCTGAGACCCTCTTCTGACCTCCGCGGCACTGCACGACACGGGTGCACAAACTTGCATGCAGACAGTACATTCATACACGTACAGAAATAAATAAATTAATTAATTAAAAAAAAAGATTTGGTACTCGGATGCACAAACGAGGGCCACTCGTCATTTCTTTGGAAATGACATAAGGAGTGGTTTGGAGATGGTAAAGCTAAGAGATGCATCCAGGGTCACCCAGATTCACAGCCTGTTCTCTCTGTGTGTATTCAGGGCATATTTCCCTCTGAGGTCTTCCCTGTTGCCAATTAGGTGTGATCATTCTAAGTACCAGAATTCAGAAGGCTTTCGCATTAAAAATGCATGTTATTCCAGACAGAATTCAACAGTTAAGAGAATAACTGGGATGGGAAACAATTCATCATATGACAAAGGTGTGCCTCCTTGAAACGGAATTGCACAAAAGCAGTGAATAATTTGATTTTAATATATTTCATAGGATATGTTTACACTGAATCTGTGGTTAGTCACAAACATTTAATGGGATGTCTGGTATTTTTACTTGCTAGAGCTGGCAATCCCAGACACCTGCAAATTCTGTTACTTGAATTAGTGCAGGTGAAGTTTTAGAGTACTTCAAGTAGCCCGAGTGCATCTAATCATTAAGTCAAGGTAGGACTTAAACACATTTAATGTCACCTTAGTGCATATTGTAACTCTTTTTTTGTTATATTTCATCTTCTGACTTCAGTGTCTTCCTCGATGCAAGGGAGATGAAATTTATGTTGGATTGGGCTAGAAACCTGACTCGTCTACTTGTAGCCCTTGGGCACATCCCTTCCTCTGCTGACCCTCACAGCTCTCTCAGTGAGTGGCATGTGAAAAGAACGAACTAAAAGCTGCATATGGAGTATGCGGTGACTTACTTCTCCCTCTCCTTTCTTCCCTTTCTTTTCAAGAGGAAAAGAAATATGTGTATGCGTTTAATATTGCATTTGGTATGTCCGACATTTTTCTTATTGTTTAATGACTGATTTTACATTGTAGGACATAGTGCTCACCTTATAATGGTTTTATGGATGTTTGCTAAAACGGAGAACGTAGAGTCCACAAAAGGTATCTTAAGAAAAGAATACCACAGTTATCTACTGAAACATCTGTTTGCAATCGCCTTGCTTGATAAAGTGCCAGACATAAATTCCATTGTTAAGAATTTTTTTTTTGGTCTTTTTGAGATAGGGTCTCCCTGTACCCCTAGCTGGTCTGGAACATCCTATGTAGACCAGGCTGGTCTTGAACTCACAGAAATCCACCTGCCTTTGCCTTGAGTGCTGGTATTAAAGGTTTGTGTCATCATGCCTGGCCTGTTAAGAATGTTTTAACCTCTGCCCTTAATATCTTTTCTGTGAACATGTGTTCACTAGGAATTTCCTGTCTGTGGTTATGTGTCTGCACTGGTAGTCACGTAGGCTGTGATTTAAATCTACCAATGCTGTAACTGTTAAAAGATTATGTGGGAAAAACCTATAAAAACTGGATATCTGTAACTTGGGCCCAGAACTTCAGAGCGTTAGCTCCTCTGGGTCCACTGGCATAAATGTGAGTCTTCCAACTCTGAGTAAATACTCTGTCCCCCAACTCTGAGTAAACACTCTGTCCCTTGACTGCCTGATATCTGTGATTCATTCACCTTTCTTTCTTTCTTTCTTTCTTTCTTTCTTTCTTTCTTTCTTTCTTTCTTTCTTTCTTTCTTTCTTTCTTCCTTTCTTTCTTCTTTCTCTCTCTTTCTCTCTCTCCCCCTTCCTTCCTTCCTTCCTTCCTTCCTTCCTTCCTTCCTTCCTTCCTTCCTTCCTTCCTTCCTTCCTTCCTTCCTCTCCCTGCCCTTACTTTTCTTTCTCAGCTTTTTAAAATTTATTATTTCTTATGTGTATGAATGTACTGTCTATATGTATATTGGTGCACCTGTGTCATACAATGCCATGGAGGTCAGAAGAGGGTGTTGGATTCTCCTGGAACTGGAGTTAAAGACGGTTCTTAGCCGCCATGTGGGTGCTGCGAATTGAACCCTAGTCCTCTGCAAGAGCAGTCAGTGCTCTTAACTGCTGAACCATCTCTCCAGCCCCTCTTTCTCAGCTTTTTAAAGATCAGGCTTCTTGTAGCCCTGGCCTTGAACTTACTACATAGCTGAGAGTGACCATTTAACTCCTGATCCTCTGGTCTCAGGAGATGGTCCCAGAATGCTGGGACTACAGGCATTTGCCACCATGCATGGGACATAGTGTTTCTGTTTTGAGGAAATCTAAATCTACATTACTTGATTCAGACTGTTTGGTTAGCTGGTGTAACTTTTTTTTTTTTTTGTCTGTGGAGCAGCTAGCTGCATGGGTTGGATTCCAGTTCTACTTAACAATTTAAAGGTATATGTGCAGCAAGTGACCTAACACCTATATTTCCCTGTGCTTTCTCTACGAAATGAGATTGTGAGACTTAATTGAATTAATATATACCTTAACATTGTGAGAAACCTTAACATTGTGCCTATTGATAACAAAATAGCTGCTAGATGTTAGAGAGTAGCTACCTTTTATTTTATTTTTTGTATGTGTATGAATGTACTGTCTGCATGTAGGTCTGTGCACCTGTGTAGTGCAATGCTGCGGAGGTCAGAAGAGGGTCTAGGATTCCCCTGGAACTGGAGTTCTTCTGGAATTGGAGTTACAGATGGTTCTTAGCTGCCATGTGGGTGCTGGGGATCGAACCCAGGTCCTCTGCAAGAGCAGTCGGTGCTCTTAACCAGTAGGCTATCTCTCCAGTCCCAAGAGTAGCTACCTTTTAGAGTATAGCTGTTCCCTGTGGAAAACAGTAGAATGTTTAAAAAAACAATAGCGTGGAAGGCTTACAGGTGAGATGGAAAGCTGGAAGCTGCCTCTGCAGACTGGGTTACCTAGAAGTGTCAGTGTAAGAATAGATTCTGTTCCAAAGAGAGAAAGGAAGAGCTTAGGAAGTTCATGAATAAATGAGAAGTGCTGAGGAAAGGTTAGGTGAGGGATGGGAAAGAAGCTAGCCAAACTGAACCGAGCTCTAAGCACTGGGCTTCATGGCGGGGAGGGGTGGAGGGCGAGGCGGGAGCAGAAGCCTGCTTCTCCCACAGGTAAGCCAGATCTTGGTGGAAAGGCTGCCAGTACTGTACTCAGGACAAGCCTCAGAAGCCTCGTATCCAGTTGTAAGCATTGAGGGACAGCGATCCCTCTGACAGACAGCACTGGAGAGGAGTTCCTGTGGTCACGCCAGATGACTCAGAGCCCTGCGGAGGCTCCACGTGGAGAGAGACTGCAATATTTAAAACTGAGCTACCCGGGGCATGAACACAGGGAAGCCCTGAGTCAGGGAGCAGGAATTTAACCTGCCACAACTCCTGGATGACAGACAGCCCCAAGAAGCAGTTGTGGAGAGCCAGAGATGTTGACAGCTAAAAAGTGCAGGCTGCTGGGGGCTAGGCTCAGGCCGTGAAGTGTGTAACCCTGCCGCCTGGAGCAGATCTGGTTAATTGGTAATTACTCAATTACTCCTGAGCCTGAGGTTAGCAGGAGGCTCAGCCTCTGCAGCTGCCACTCTGGCCTTCTCTGCTGTAGAACCCGAGAAGTCGAAGTACATCCCTCTAACAGTGTGGCAGAAGAGTAGGGTGTGGAGAGGAGGCGTCATGGCACAGGAAAGCTGGAAGACCATAGGCCACACAGAACGAAGTAGAGCAGACGGGAGAAAATCCATGATCCCCAAATGTGGGAGAAGGCAGGTGCTATGCAAATGACCTATAAGGAGTCATGACACTTGGGGTTCAGCCTCAAACCTTTTCCCACCTCTCTAGCTCACTTCTATTTTCAGGACCTCGTTTTTCTTAATGAACTGTCTCTCTTTATCATCTGGTCCAATTCTTTGTTCCAGGACACAAGAACATGGAAATCTCAGTGGGTTCCCTCTAGACTCCAATCCATGTTTATAGCAGTTGGTGAGCATTCCAGAGGTAAGATTTAGGCTATTTCTGCTGATCTTCTCCTCTGCCACATTGGATTTGCTTTGGAGTACTTGGAAATGGTGTGTAAACTTATGTGGGAGGTCCGATGATAGCCTGGAGCTACCAGATCCAACCTCCCTCTTTCCTCACTTTTCCTTTATATAGCTTATGGCACCTCTTGATCCAGAGACAAGGGCGTGCCTGGACCTTCTCTTACAGCAGCAATAAATTCCCCCATTAAGAGGAAACTCCTGGTCAAATTAATAAAATGTCTGGCCTGAATGGGAGACCTAACATTCCAGTTGGGCCCTGTATGAAATTAAGCTATTATAAAGAGATAGGAGGAATAATTAGTTCTTCTTCAAAGATGGTGAAGTTTTCCTGGCCAGATCTCTTCCCCCTGGTGCAATAGCTTATAGATAACAGACAAGCTGTTCTATAAGTCAACCTGTTTTTCCGAAGACTGGCTTAAGTAACAAGTGGCTTCCCCCTTTCCTTTTAGATTTACAGCTTGCCTGTTTTGGAAGTTTTTCTTTTCAACTCTAATAAAATTGTCCTTAAGCTTCCATTGAGTTAATTTTTAAATTCTTTTATTTTTATTTTTATTTTATTTTTATTTTTATTTTTTGGTCTTTTCGAGACAGGGTCTCCCTGTAGTTCCAGCTGTCCTGGAACTCACTCTGTAGACCAGGCTGGCCTTGAACTCACAAAGATCTGCCTGCCTCTGCCTCCTGAGTGCTAGGATTAAAGGCGTGCACCACCACGCCCGGCTTTAAATTCTTTTATTAATGAGACTAAGAATGCCAACAGGGATACCCTGATTTCCCCTGTATCATTTGGCAACCCAGATCATACCCCTAAATTCCAGTAACACTTCTACCCTGTGTTAGATTTGGGGTGCAGAATACAGAAATAGGAGAGGAAGAAGAACCATACCTGCTGGAGTATGAAAATAGCCAAAGAGTCCCTAGGCTTTGGAGGGGAGTGTGAAAGAGAGTAAGAGATAAAAGATCTAGTCTTTCTTTCTTTCTTTCTTTCTTTCTTTCTTTCTTTCTTTCTTTCTTTCTTTCTTTCTTTCTTTCTTTCTTTCCTTCCTTCCTTCCTTCCTTCCTTCCTTCCTTCCTTCCTTCCTTCCTTCCTTTCTTTCTTTCTTTCTTTCTTTCTTTCTTTCTTTCTTTCTTTCTTTCTTTCCTCTTTCTTTCTCTCTCTTTCTCTCTTTTCTTTCTTTCTTTTTCTCTCTTTCTCTCTCTCTCTCTCTCTCTCTCTTTCTTTCTTTCTTTCTTTCTTTCTTTCTTTCTTTCTTTCTTTCTTTCTTTCTTTCTTTTTGTGACATGTAAAACTGTTGGGGCTCTCCAAGTTCTATTTGCAATGAACTGGTGGGTCGTTTATCAGTGGCTTTTTAATTCTAGTAATAAAGCACAAATAGTAGCAAATATTAAAGATTATAACAAATAACTCTATGGGCACAGACACACATGCTTTCTAATGTGGTCAACAGAGCCTCCTGACATTAGGAGGCACCAAGGCTACAGTGTCAGCCATGTGTCATACCCCGCCAGGGAGTGGGCCATAGATCAAATTGGGATTTTTTTTGGGGGGTATACATTTATCAGACTGCCGCTATTGCACTTTATCTTCTTTGGCATGAAAAATGTAGCTCAAGAAGTCTGTAGTAAAGCTACAGAGACCATTTTTTTTCCAGCGGTTAGTATCGTGCTCTCTGACACCATGGAAGATCAGCTGTTAATTTGCAGTGCAGGGTCTCAGCATAGTGTTTCCCTTTTTTTCATGCTCTTATCATGCTGTATCTTCAGCAATAGGGTCTTAATATCCATTTCTTATGTGCACCCAAAGTTATAGGCAAATGGCACTGAAGCCTTTATATACCAGTGCTTTTTATTTAAGGCAAAATTGTATCCTAGAGGGAGGAGGTATATTCCTTCTCCTTCTGTTTTTGTAATTGTCACTACAATCTGAGCAGGCTCTCTTGTTTTCCAGATCCCTAAGTCCCGATTTGTAGTTTTCCAGAAGGCAGGAGTGTATCACATACCTATAAACAGGAACCCAGCTGTAGGGGTTTACCATACCCTTTCAGACTGTCTCCGCTGGTTCAAGTGGATAGAACCCAGCATTTCCTGAGCCAAATTATCTTGCTATGTGGAAAAAAATGTCAGAATTATCACTTGCATAATAGAGGGAAACACGGAGTACATTTGCATCCATTTAATCTAATAGCTGTAATTGGGACTTCAGTACAAGTCAAGAGTGGATTGAAAATTAACAATTCTGTATCTCTAGCTTAATAGTGTTACTATTTTCTATTCCTTTGAATTAACAACTATCCTTGAGGGTCAAGAACCCTATTGTGATTTAACAGTCTTAGCATACATGGCTTAAAATATCCTAAACCTTAGATGTGAAAAAAAAATATATATCTCAAAGTATATCTATTGCAGTAACAATTATTTTAATGTTATCTTTATTGACCCATTACTCAATTTGGTGTTAAAAAACACAAATAAGGGATAACATATATCATTTGTTTCTATGAGACTGTATCACCTCATTCAGCATAACAGCCTCCAACTCCATCTATTTGCCTACAAAATTGATAAAGTCATCCTTTTTCACTGCTGCATAGAATTCCATTATATAAAATATACCACATTTTCATTATCCACTCATCAGTTGAGGGACACGTGGGTTGCTTCCAGCTCTTTGCTATTGTGAAAGGAGCAGCAGTAAACATGGCTGTGCACGTGTCTCTGCTATAGGATGCATCCTTTGGGTATATACCTAGGAGTTGTATAGTCAGGTCAAATGGTAGGTTCATTTTTAGTGTTTTAAGAAATATTGGTTTCAGGTCTTCATTAAATGTCTGATAAAATTCTGCTGTAAATCCATCTGGATCTGTGCTTTTTTTTTTAGTTGAGAGGTTTTGTATTACTGATTCAGTTTCTTCATATGTTATGGGTCTGTTTAAATAATTAACCTCTTCTTGGTTGGGCTTTGGTGAGTCCCATGATTTCAGGAATTCATCCATTTAATTTAGGTTAACAAATTTAGCAGAGTATAAATTTTTAAAACATTCCTGCATAATATTCTGGATCTCTTTATAATCTGTTATAATGTTTTCCCTTTCATCTCTAATTTTATTAATTTGGAGTTGTTCTTTCTTTTAGTTAACTGAGCTAGGGGGTCTGTCTATCTTGTTTTTCATTTCAAAGAACCAGCTCTTAGATTCATTAATTCTTTTTACTTTTTTTGTTTGTTTTTATTTCATTAATCTCTGCTCTGATTTTTGTTATTTCTTCTTGTCTTTTAGGTTTGGGAATCATTTGTTGTTGCCTTTCAAGTGTTTTGAGTTGCAACATTAAGCCACTTATTCATGCTCTTTCTGTTTTTATTTTTTATGCAGGCACTTAGAGCTGTAAATTTTCCTCTTAGTACTGCTTTTAAAGTGTCTCAGAGGTTTTATTGTGTTCCATTGCCATTTTTGTTTAATTCCAATTTTGTTTTATTTCTTTCTTAATTTCTCCCTTGACCCATTGATTGTTGAGGAATGTTTTGCTTAACGTCCATGAGTTTCTGCATTTAATAGGGCTTCTTTTGGTGTTGATATTAAGCTTTATTGCATTACGGTCTGGTAGAATACATGGAATTATTTCAACTTTTTTGTATTTGTTGAGACTTGTTCTATGTCCCAATATGTGGTCAGTTTTGGAGAAGGTTCCATTGGGGGCTGAATACAAAGTATGTTCTTTGGTGTTTGGGTGGAATACTTGGTAGATGTCTGTCTGTTAGGTCCATTTTGGTGTATTGTATTATTCAGTTCAGATGTCTAATGGACACAGTGGGGTATTAAAGTCCCTTACTACTAGTGTGCTAGAGTCAATCTATGCCTTAAAGTCCTGTAAAATTGTGTTTATGAAGTTCGAGGCACCTGAATTTGGTGCATATAGATTAATGATTGTGATATCTTCTTGGTTAATTGTTCCTTTGATGAGAATGAAATGACCCTCTTCATCTCTTCTGATTAGTTTTAGTTTGGAGTCTATTTTATCTGATATTAAAATAGCAACTCCTGCTTGTTTCTTGGTGCCATTTGCTTGTATTATTTTTTCTATCCTTTCACCCTGAGATGATGCCTATCTTTAAAGGAGAAATGAGTTTCTTGTAAACAACAAAAAGATGGGTTTTGTTTTGTAATCCATTCTGCCAGTCTATGTCTCTCAATTGGAGAATTCAGTCCATTGATATTTAAAGTTATTATTGAGAGATTTATATTACTTCTGATAATTTTGGCATCTGGTGCATTCTTGTCCTAAGTTTTTATTTCCATAGTAGTATCATTTTTTTTTGTTGTTGTTTTTTGTTGGTCTTTTTGAGACAGGGTCTCCCTGTAGCCCCAGCTGTCCTGGAACTCACATTGTAGACCAGACTGGCCTTGAACTCACAAAAACCCGCCTGCCTCTGCCTCCCAAGTGCCAGGATTAAAGGTGTGCACCACCACACCCGGCTATCATTTATTTTATCATGCTGGTTGGTTATAGTCATCCTTAGCATCTGCTCTGTGTATTGTTTCAAATATTCTCTGAAGGGATGGCTTTCTGGACAAGAATTCTTTCAACATATTTATGTCATGGAACATTTTCCTTTCTCCTTCAATTATAATAGACATTTTTGCTGGATAAAGTATTCTGGATTGACAGCTATAGTCATTTAGAAATGGGAGTATTTTAGACCAAGCTCTTCTGGCTTCATTATTTGAAATGAAAAATCAGCTGTAATTCTGACAGGTTTTCCCTTATAAGTGACTTTTTGTTTTCTTTTGCTGCCCTCAATATCTTCTCTTTGCTTTGCATATCTAGTGTTTTTACTATAATATGGTGTGGGGACTTTCTTTTCTGCTTCTGTCCATGTGGTGTTCTATATGCTTCTTGGATTTGTATAGGTATCTTTTTCTTTAATTTGGGAAAATTTTCCTCTAAAGTTCTGATAAAAATTTGGGCAGTACCATTATTCTGTGAATTTTCTTCCTCTTCTACCCCTATTATTCACAAGTTTGGTCTTTTCATGGTGCCCCACAGTTACTGGTTGTTCCATTCTGGTGTTTTTAAAGATTTTCTTTTCATAATCTTTACTTGTTCTATCCAGTTCTTCAGTATTGTCTTCTAGTCTTGATATTCTATTTTCCACTTCATACATTTTGTTATTGAGAGTTTCTCCCATCCTTTCCAAGTGGTTTGTGGGTTGTTGCATTTCTTTTTTTATTTAAACTTGAATTTTCTTCAGTGTTTCTATATCTTTTGTAATTTCATTCTGCAGTTTATCGTTGTTCTCTCTTTTTTTTTTTTTGTCTTTTTGAGACAGTGTCTCCCTTTAGTCCCAGCTGGCCTGGAGCTTGCTGTGTAGAGCAGGCTGGCCTTGAACTCACAGAGATCCACCTGCCTCTGCCTCCCAGTGCTGGGATTAAAGGTGTGAGCTACCAATGCCTGGATCGTTGTCCTCTTTTAATTTATTCCTATTTTCTTTTAGGTCCCTGACTTCTTTGTTTATATGCTCTTTAAATTTCTTCAACTCCTAATTTGGCTAATCATGTTTATAATTATTCTTTCCAGATCTGTATCCTGAGTTATATCTAAGGAGTCTTCACTATAGTGTTCTTCAGTAGGGCTATTAATATTTGGCAAAGATCTGTTTGAGTTTTTTATGTTATTGTTTTTTCATTGAGCTTTAGGCATTTGGGTAGCTTTGGTTGGGTGTGGTTCTAATGTGAAGCTTAGGGTGTTTCTTTGTTGAGCTAAGACTTATTTTGGTTATATTTTTCAGGTGTTTTATGTTGACGTCTTAATTGGTGTACAGGTGTGGATAGTTTAAGCTCCGAAATCTCACCTCTACCTTAACACTGTACAGCCCAGTACCCCTCACCCAACCAGTAAATAGCTCACCCAATGGCCAAAGCTGTGCAACACCCAAGCCGGCTGAAGCCCCCAGCTCTGTAGAACCCACACTCCAAGGGCCCCAGGTACTCCCAGACCAGTGAGCTGGAAGGTTGCTACACCTCCGCTGCTGTGCAGCCAGAGTCCCCCTGACCAAAGCGGGCTGAGCTCCAGTCACCCACCTGGTGAGATGAACTCACAGAACCATTGCACGACACCCGTGGTCTACCCACCAGTCCCCCAGGGCCAGCTGTCAAGGTCTGTACCTGGGTCCCACGGGAGGGAGGCTCAGCCAACGCCAGGGTTATCCCTTCTGTCTCGCGACACCCTTTGGGCATCGTCTATGGTGCGGAGTTGCAGTCACTGAGGATCCAAGTGCCCCCGGACCACCTCCGACGCTTCCCAATACTCTTGGAGGCCCCTAGGTCCCCCCTAACTTTGCCTTAGGTGCTCTGAACACACCCGCTGCCCAGAAGCCACCATCTTGATCCACTTCTAACATTCTTTTTTTTTTAAGAAAGTTTTTTTATTTTTATTTTTTAAATTTTATTTTTCTATGTGTATGAGTGTACTGTCTGCAGTAGGTTTGCGCACCCGTGTCATGCAAAACACGGAGGTCAGAAGAAGGTGTTGGATTCCCCTGGAACTGGAGTTAAAGATGGCTCTCAGCCGCCATGTGGGTGCTGGGGATCGAACCCGGGTCCTCTGCAAGAGCAGTTGGCACTCTTAACCACTAGGCCACCTCTCCAGCCCCCACTTCTAACATTTTTTTTTTTGGTCTTTTCGAGACAGGGTCTCCCTGTAGCCCCAGCTATCCTGGAACTCACTCTGTAGACCAGGCTGGCCTTGAACTCACAAAGATCTGCCTGCCTCTGCCTCCCAAGTGCTAGGATTAAAGGCGTGCACCACCACACCCGGCTTTTCTAACATTCTTAAAACAATATTTTCCTATGTGGCCTGAGGACCGAGCTCTCCTCCAACACTTTTCCTAGACCTGTGACATAAAGCCCATGTACTAATTCCCAGTTCAACCTTTGACCCCCACCCTTCCCATCACACCAGATGAGGGGACTTTTGCCTGCAGCAGACAGGCAAATTGATTTTACTCACATGCCCCCTGTAAAATATCAGAAGTACCTTCTAGTTTTGGTGGATACATTTTTAGAATGGGTAGAAGCCTTCCCTACCACTAATAAAAGAGCAACTACTGTGACTCATTTCTTAATTACAGAAATCATCCCAAGATCTGGGACCCCCAACTTCCTCACTGGGCAAAGAGGCACCTGCCAGGGGCTCCTATGTGCCTTGGGTGAAGTCCATCATTTTGTGGGAGAGACTCAGCATTCAGGAACCAATGCAGATGTTTCCTTTCTGCTAGCAGAACCAGAAGATCAGATCTGCAACCCTTGAGTCTAGGTGGACTGGACCTTTCCCTGTGGTACTGGTCACCCCTACGGCTGTCAAGGTTTCAAGAAAATCCCACTGGATACATAGAACGCAGATCAAGCCAGCCCATCAAGAACACATCCCAGACAAATGGCACATAAAGAAGATAAGGGACTCCCTAAGGATAAAACTGATAAAAGACAACTAATCTTCCTCTTTCTCCTTATAGGACAACTAATCCCCTTTGTTTCCAGCACCACAAACCCTCACCAGGTCAAACAAGTAACATGGACACTAAGCCGTACTCTGGATGGACACATCGTCAGGAACATCACTCTCCTGGGCAGTCAGACACAGACTGAAAGACCATCTTTTCTCTTTGATTTCTGCGACCTTCTCCAGAATGATTGGGACCAAGGGACATGGTCGCCTGGATGGGAAGATAATGTCCCCACCTATGTTGACTGTTCAACATTTGGATGCCACGAAGCCTGCCTCCAAAGGAACCTAGCTGAGTACTCCTTCTACATCTGCCCAGCAGGGAATGAAAATTGTGGAGATATGAGTGATTTTTACTGCAAGAACTGGGGCTGTGAAACCATGTGGGGACCTGATCCAGAAACTCAAGGAAAGGGCAATGACTTAATCACTTTCCAAAGATATAAAGGGCCTGGTATCAACCCCATTAATTTAACCATCCTCCCCTGGATCACAAGGAACCCCAAACCCACATGGTTTGCAGGAAAGACATGGGGATTACGCCTCTACAAGAGTGGATATGACGTGGGAATTCTCTTTACTATTCAGAGATTTGAACACCCAGTAAATCCTTCAATACCTATTCGGCCTAATCAGGTTTTAAACCCCTACAAGCAGCCTGTCTCAGAAAATCAGCCTACAAAGGAGACCTTTCTTGCCTCACTGGGGAACTCACCGAGGAGACAGGACAACAATTCTGATAGGACCCCTCTTCGGTTGGTCTCCTCTGCCTACCAGTTCCTCAATAGCTCACACCCCGAACTGGTTTCAGATTGCTGGCTTTGTTTGGATCCAAGGCCCCCTTATTATTCCGGGGTTGGGGCTCAGGCAAACATTGGACCAAATGAAACCCAGGTTAGAAACCTAACTGCTGAGCAAGCCCTCATCCTCTGCCCCTGGGGCACAAACCCTATATTAACCCTAGGGGAATTATCGGGAACAGGCACTTGCTTCACTACTGGGAACAAATCAGCTATCCCAGTTCCCTACGACGAATACTGTAATGAGACCCTGGTCATAACTGCTAGCTCGTCCATGTACCTGGTGCCTCCTAAAGGCACTTGGTTCGCCTGCAAATCAGGGATGACGCCCTGCCTTAATCCCCATGTGCTGGACGAAACATCGGACTTTTGCATCCTGGTTCATCTGCTTCCCCAAGTGTACTACTACTCTGGGGACAGTGGCAGAGAACACTTTTACAGAAGGCGGGTCTCTCGTGAATTCGTGACTGCGTCCATCCTTGTACCCCTCTTGGTGACTGCTGGGATAGCGGGGTCAGCCAGCTTAGGGGCTGCAGCCCTCGTTAAGAATGATATGAATTTTAAAGAGCTAAGTTGCCAAATAGACAGAGACTTAAGTGAGCTCCAAAAGTCAGTTGAGTTCCTGTCAGACTCCCATGAGAGCTTAGCTGAGGTGGTCCTGCAAAACCGGAGGGGCCTTGATCTTCTGTTCCTCCAACAAGGTGGTCTGTGTATGGGCCTGGGAGAACAGTGCTGCTTTTATGCAAATAATTCTGGGGTCATCAAGGAGAGCCTAGGCCTAGTAAAACAACGCTTACGGGAAAGAGAAAAGACCCGAAAAGAATCCTCCAGCTGGTGGATCAATATCTCGCCCTGGCTGACCACCCTTCTTAGTGCCATTGGAGTCCCCCTAATCCTCCTACTGATTGCTCTGACCTGTGGGCCACGTCTGTTAAACCTTATCCTCCAAAACTGGAGACTCAGGTCAAACTCAGGGTCCTCGGGTCCCATTACGACCAAGTCGAAAGCATAGATGATGGGGGTCGGGGGTGGGGAATAAATGGCACTCAAGGGTTTGAGTACTTTCCAATAAAAGGGGGAATAATAATAAATAATAATAATCAAACTCATCCCGTCTTCTGGCCCCCCACCCCGAAAAATGGTTCTTTTCCTTCTTACTCTGACTTAGATAATGGGACACTCTGAACCTCTGCCATGAGCATGGACTAGCCTGGGCTAAGCCCAAAGGAATCCAGGACACAAATATTATAATGCAATCTAATCTTATCAATTCCACACAGGTTTATCCTAGCGTTCTAAAATCCTACTGGCCTAACTCTCCCTAGGGCTCAGCCAGTAGTGTGGAGTGCACTCAGTCCCAGGTACTAATCTCAGGCCTATGCCTGGGGTTCCCCATACATGGCCAGGCAGATATTTCTCTACCTGAGTTCATGCCCAGGTCCTGCGGCGGGGCACACAATTTAGCCTGGTCATCTGATTCTTGTGTCCAAGCTGGCCACCTAATCAGTTGTGCATGGCAGTCTGGGGGCTCTCCCAAGCCCCTCTGGTGGCTTGCCATAGTGCTAAGTGCCAATCTTAAGGCAGCCCTGGGTTGGAGCAGGCCTCTTGCTGAGCTAAGTTTACTTTTGCTAATTTCCTTAAGGTTACAGAATTTCACACATTATCTACTGTTAGTTTAGCCTTAACTACCTTTAATCCACATGACTTTCATATGCTAATTATGCTCCTAACAACCCCATAAATCTGTCCCTAGGCTATCTCTAAAACCAGCCATCAAGATTCTGTCCTGGGCTTGGGAGGAAAGGGACCTCAATTGGATCCTTAATAGACCTGTAGGTAACGAGAAAACAGGCTCTCAACAGGCTCTCACTTCATCCACCTCACTCAGCTGATCCTGTCCGAGGAATATCATCAGCCTTTCCCCTGAACATGGAGGAAGAAATTAAAAAGGAGCTTAATGAAGAATTCCAGGGTAGCCAGCCTGAAGGACTGGTTGGACTCAAACCCATGTTTTGCCATCAAGACAGCACTGTCTCCTTACCCCTCATCGTCCCATGCCAGCCTGAAGAAGTTAAGAGACATGTCACCCCTACTCCCACCCATACCCAGTCTCCACTCCCTCTTTTCCTTTTTTATGACCCCAGGGGTCTGGAATGGTGGAGTATGAAAATTGCCAAAGGGTCATAAATTCAATTAGGAAGAGCCATAAAACTGTAAATCCCCAAAAGTGACCAGCTAGCCTTAAACTGGCTAGCAGACCTTACTCAAGGCTTATCAATCCATCACTCCCTGGGCAAAGGGGGTGGCGAGGCTTCAGGGATGAGACACCCTATCTCCAGGGCATTCATGAGACAGAGGAGCCCTGTCCCACAAATCAGAGAAATTTTCCTCCCTTCAAGGACAACAGGCCAGGGCACCAGACACACTCCAGCTGGACCCACAAGGGGATAAAACCTTGCCCCCACCCCTGCCAGTTTGCAGAGAATTCCTTGTTGCCAGAGGAATCTCTCTGCTGGATTTTCTCATGTTCTTTAAATAAAGTTTCTGTTCGTTGAAGGTCTGGCTCTGGTTTCTATTCTTTGAGTTCTTATTCTTCCTCTTCTCTCTTCCTCCACAACAAAAATTTAAAAACACCAGAACTCAGACAAGCTTGTGTTTTATTCAAATAAATGAATGCTGGAACCAACTGCCTGGGGAGAGAGGGTTGTTCATAATAGTGTAGCTGCAGCTAGGCTACGTGTGGGTCGGGGAACTTTGAGAAGTTTATGGCCCTTTCTTTATGCCATCATTTGCTTCCTTTGTCTTGAGAATCAGGGGTTTATGGACTTCCTCCTGGGATCATTTTTCAAGGAGACACGCTGTTTAGGGAAACACAGATTATCTCCCAGGAAGGAGGGAAGTGGCTGATGATCAGGCCAGAGGCAGTCTTCAGGTGGCTTCTGGTTCTCTGCTAGGAGCATTCTACCACCCTGCCCTACTGGAACATTGGCCAACTTATGCTGGGGCAAAGAAATATGCATATTGGCGAGAGGCTGCCAAGCTGGCATTGAGACTGGGAGGTGGCTGCTGGGAAGGTCCACTCTTATACTCCTGGCATTCCCTCCCTCCCTCCCTCCCTTCCTTTCTTCCTTCCACCTTCCTGTGTGGACAATGGCAGCTCTTGCCTGCTCTGTAAACCCGAAATGATTCCCCAGAGAACCACCCCTGCCTCTGGGCTCCTAGTAGGAGTTTGTATTTGATGTGAGGTCTAACTCCATTGCCCTCAGGGCCCCAGTGCCTGCTTTTTCATGAGCCTGTGGGTTCATGTTTGTTTGTAGGGCCAACTTGTGGTGGGGGACAGGAAGGTAAGCCAAATAAATGCTGTCCAGGGGCTAAATGTTTGAGCCCATCCCCGGGAAAGAAGGAATACAAGTCAGGCCAGGGCAGCAGATTCTCCTGTGTCCTCGGGCTCGGGCTTAACGTTGCTCGGTACTGCTTGGTCTATCTTTGCTCTACACCCACATTTCCTCAGTCATTCATTCCAGGCAGTCCTACCCCTGAGAGTACGGATTAGTCCCTCTGGTAATAGCACATTCCCTTGGGCAGGAGATCCAAAGGGAAATAAAAGAAAATAGATCAGTTTGCATTTTTAACCTAAGTGGGAGTCTGAAACAAAAGCCAGAGCCATTTATGAGCAAGCCTCATTCTGTGTAGCAGGAAGCAGATTTTCAGATCTGATACTGGGGACAAAGTGGGAAGTCACATCTTTTGTTCTCGGTCCTGCTGGCAGTAGGCCCAGGGGAGCAATCTCCAAAACCTGAACTCAGGTAGTAGTGATGGAGAAAAAAATATACCCATGAATTTAATGTCACTTCTCTCTGTATCTAATACTGTTTTATGACTGATTTTATTTAGAATAGAGTATGTACCTTGTAGTGGTTTTATAAATGCTTACTAAAATTTGTGTTAAGACAAGAATCAAAATTGCCAGGCATAGTGGCACCTCCTTTAAGCCCAGCACTCGGGAGGCAGAGGCAGGTGGATCTCTGTGAGTTCAAGGCCAGCCTGGTGTACAGAGTGAGTTCCAGGACAGCTGGGCCTATAGGGAGACCTTGTCTCAAAAAGGAAAAAAAAAAAAAAAAAAAAAAAGAAAGGAATCAAAATTAAAATGGAGAAAGCAAGCCTAAGATGTAAAAAGATCACAGTTATCTAGTTGAATATCTGCAACTCCCTTGCTTGCTAAGGCACTTGCAACAAACTCTTAAAAAATATAACTCCCTGGGCATGGGGGTGTATGCCTTTAATCCCAGCACTCAGGAGGCAGAGGCAGGCAGATCTGTGTGAGTTTAAGGTCAGCCTGGATGAACATGGTACCAATTCAACCCCCCATAGATTCAGTTCTGCACTGGTAGGCAGGGTCAGAGTAGGAGTCTTCTGGGCAGGACTTCTACCTGAGACTGAGGCTCCAGAATAAATCCCCCAATTCTCCATCTTCTTGCCACCACCTCCCTAAACCTCTTGATAGAAGGATGACGTCCTACCTTTGCCAGATATCCCGCCACCATCTGTGTCTTCCTGGAGGGCCAAGGATGACCTTATCCACTCCCTCCACTTCTGGAACAGGACCCTGCACCACTGATGCCTCCCTCCAGGTCTGAGGAATTATGACCAACAGGAAGATACCTCTGGTCGATCCAGAGGTGGACACGTATCCTCCAGATGCCCCTCCAGATGACTAGGGGGCCCCACAATGTGGTGTAAGATGGGAGCACAGAGGGAGGACAGTCTGTTTTCTACTATCAGCCCTTTTCCACCACAGATTTGCTTAAGTGGAAGCACGGCACCCCCTCATAATCCAAGAAAGCACAGACCTAATAAAGTCTATTTGTCAAACAAATTTTTTTCCACCTGGGGTTGACAGCTGCCAACTCCTCCTAACCCTTCTTAATATGGAAGAATAGCAGCGATAGGGTCAAAAATGTCTGATGACTCAGGTCCTGGCAGGGGAATTAAATGCAGAGGCATAGGCCAGAAATCTCCTTCCAGAAGATCCACGCTAGAACCCCAATTCAGAAGGTGATAGCATCCACTTAGGAAGGCACGGGAAGGCCCTACTAGAAGGATTAAAAGAACACGTCTACAATCATGGAAATCCTGCAGAAACCAGACGAGAGCCCTTCCGATTTTTAGGAGAGGCTCTGTGAAACTTTCTACCTGTCAACCCCTCTTGACCCTGAAGCCCTTGAGAATCAATGAATGGCAAATGCAGCTTTTGTGAGCCAGGCACAAAGAGCCATCTGAAGGAAGCTACAGAAACGGGAAGGGTTTGCAGGGATGAATAGCACTCAGCCACTGACGTTGACAACAGTGTTTGTAAATTGGAAGCTGATTATCAAGTGAGGCAGACAAAAGAGTGAAACAGAAAGCCACCTTCCTCTGGCAGCTCTGGGCTATCCAGCCTCTCGCAGACCCAGAGGAGACCAGGCAGGAACCAAGCGTGGGTCTCATGCCCCACTGCAAAGGGACCAATGTGCCTACTGTAAAGAAACTGGACACTGGAAAAATTGAAGCCCTAGTAAGAAAACGGGAGACAAGAAAGCTGACCAAAAGCCAAGTTAGAACTGCTCTCTGTGCCAGGCTGCCCCTCCCACTGCAAACTTCACTGCACTGGCTGGTGTAGTCTCAGACTGAGATAGAAGTTGGGGGCCAGTTATGGACTTTATGATTGATAACGGTGCTGAATGTTTGGCTATTACCAAACCAGTGCGTCCCATGTCAGGAAGGACAAGAGTAGTGAAAGCTACCAGGCTCCAACTGGGGATCCCTCTGAAGTTCCTCAGCTGCATTATGGGACAGCAAATAAAACATGACTCTTTCTATCGTGTGGAGTGCCCAGTGTCAATGTTGGGAAGATAGAAGCACAGATCGCCTCTGTTGATGGCACTGCACACTTTGAACTGCAGAATCCTTGGAAGCAGATGATCCAGCATCATTTTTCCAAGAGGGAGAATGGAGGATTCACTTTCAACCCACTGCAAACACTGACTCTGTGCTGAAAGTGTGGAGCTCCTGTTTCCCTGGAGTCTGGGCTGAAAGGAACCCTCCTGGGCAGGCTGTTGATTATCCACCTGTGGATTCCTGCCTACAGAATGCCTGGTAAAGATCAGACCATACCCCTAATCTCATGAGGCCAAGATTGGAATCCAGACTCATCTGCAGAGGTTGTTAGTTTGGGCTGCTTCAAAAAATGCCAGCCTCTTGGAACACTCGGTAGATACCTGTGAACAAACCAGGCACCAATGACTACTGACTTGTGTAGGACCTGTGGGCCATCAACAAAGCTACAGCCACCATCATCCAAGGTCCCCAACCTGTGCACCCTCCCCCGCCTTGGGCCTCTGTACATGGATGACATACTTCTGGAGGGTACGGCCCTCTTCCGATGTAATCTGAGAATTTACCTGGTTTGTCCACAAAAAGAAGGGAATAACCCTTGAGTTCTAACTTAGACTGTAGGGCCCTGGCAGCAAGCTATGGCCTTCCTGTCTAAACAATGACGATCAGGATGGCCACCCTGCCTGTAAATGTTAGCTGTAAATGACCAACCCTTATCCTCCCCTGACTAGAAATTACACTGATGACAGAAGTTTTCTGCTAAATTCAGTGTCTGTGTCTGGCAGGATATGTGGTATTGACAGACTGAAATAAGAGTCAGGGCCTTTCTGATATATCAGATAGCTCAATGGGCAGAACTGTTAGTCTTTTTTTTTTTTTTTTTTTTTTTTTTTTTTGGTATTTTTGAGACAGGATCTCCCTTTAGTCCCAGCTGGCCTGGAGCTCACTATGTAGACGAGGCTGGCCTTGAACTCACAGAAATCCACCTGCCTCTGTCTCCCAGAATGCTGGGATTAAAGGCATGTGCCACCACGCCAGCAGAACCATTAGTCTTAATCAGGGCTTTGGAACTGAGCAAGAGACAGAAGGCGAACATCTTCATGAACTCAAAATATGCCTTTGCCACCCTCCCCCCATGTATACGGAGTCACCTACAAGGAGAGGAGACTTCTCATTGCAGGAGGAAAAGAAATTAAAAATCAAACTGAATCTTACACCCCCTAGAAGCAGTTTGCGACTCTGCAGCTGTTGCTCTCAAACGGAAGGGACACCAAAAAGAAGACCCCAGCACCTCCTGACAGAGTTCTGATGGTTTTAACATTTTCCAAACACCAAAGCTATATACAAGAAGAAGACTCCTGAGCAGAACAAGAAAAGGGAAGTAAAGACTTGGAGGGGATGCTGGCTCTTCCCCCCATGAGTGGCCTTTCATACCATGTCATCTGGCCTATCCTTTGGCCCACTGACTCCATAAAGAAACCAACATGGTTTGAAAGACAGTCCTAGAGACTCTGATAAACCCATACTACTATATGGCCAGGCTCCTGTGCTTGCAGAAACATATCACAGACATGCCAAGTTTGTGCCTAAGACAATGCCAAACAAGGGCCCTCCCAGTTTCCAGGAATACAGAGTATTGGACAGCACCCAATTTGAAGATCTACAGGTAGACTTTTGTCCCGTATCCTGCGGGACTCAGTTACTAGTGGGTTTCGAGGGGAGACCTCCAAACCTGAAATATAATGGGCAAGAGAAAAGTAAAGGTTTGTCAAAGTCTATTTGACAACCCTTTGTAAAGGTTGTCAAAGTCTATTTTAATGAAATAAGCAGTTACATTTATACTTTGCAGAAAGTAGGAAGTAAGGAGGGGAAGGGCAGTACATGCAAAATGTGTTTAAGATAAGCTTGGAATGTCCTGTGGGCTGGAACATCCTGAGGCTTATCTTCAGCAAACATTAGCATAGTCCTAAGATTGGATCCATGCTGGGTGAGCAGGGTGTGTTCCGGCCTGTCCAGGTGGGACTGTGTCTCGGTCTCCAACATGTCCCCCTTTTTTATTTACTTTACAAAAGGAGAGTCTGTCTTAGGCTAAGTATCTATGTTCATATTTTGAACAACCCAAGGTTCCCATAGTCCAATTGGAGAAGCTTGTATGCACAAGCATGTTGATCAATTAAGAGTCCAGTCCATATTGTTGTAATCTCACAATTCATCCCAGTCTCTCCACAGCCCTTACATTCTACCATGCCTCCTCTTCCACAATTTGTTCCCTAGGCTTTGGGAGAGGGGCACAGGTGGGTGAGAAGCAAAGCAGATGTTATTTTTTACTCCAGCCAGGTTGTTTCCCTTCAAGGGTTGACAGCTTATCCAGGGTACCTTTTTAATCCTACTAACAAAGCACAAGCAATTAGATGTACAGGCATTTAAACAATATTATTATGGCAAGCTAAGCTGTGAGCATAGACACAGATGTTTGGATGGTATGTTAATCCACAAGCTGTGGTCTCTCTATAAAAGATGACAAGTTCTTATTGTGGCTCATATAATCTCCTAACCACTAGAGGACATAAGCTTATGGCATCAGCCATGAATTATTCCTCCAAGGAGAGAGCCAATAGCCAATTAGATTTGGGATATGTATAGACACATGGCTGCCACTGTTGCACAGCATCTCCAGGCATTTGAGGTGCAGCTGATACTGACAGAGGAGTCTTGCTTGACTCAAGGAGACCAATATCCTGCTTTGACGCATTAGTGGCCTTTGGTAACACTCTCTGGCATTTTAAAGGCCAACTGTACATTAGCAAGTGATGTCTCAAAATATTTTTTCATGTTTACACCAGGTTTTTAACAACAGGGACTTATTACCTATTCCTTGCTGATATCCCATTTTTTACAGGCAAAAGGCCTTTATAATTTGGGGGGCTTGGATTCCCCCAGCCAACATCTCCTTGGCAGAACAATCCATTGCTGACATCAGAGCTCTCCTGTATTAACACATTGTGCTTAATTGTACCACTTATAAATTACATTTATATTTAGCTTTAGATAGAGAACCATCTCTGTACAGTTTGTATGTCTATCAATCAACCAAAGAAGGCAGTCACACCTGTTCTATAAGCATTTACCATTATAGCAGTTGGTTTCAATTTACAGTTGGGGAATGACTTCACTACCATCACATTTTTTTTCTTTTCCATATAAAGGTGAGGGGTAGAAAGGTTTCTCAGCATCTGAAAGGTAAACTTTATCAGACCACATCATAAACAGTTATCCCAAACAGAATTTAGAGAGATGTTCAGTATCTGTGACTCAGGCAATCTGAGGTTTTTTTTTTTTTTAATGTCCAGATGGGTCAGCCTTTCTGTTGGCATTTCTCAGTCCATCTTGCAGTCAAATATTGTGTATTTTTAGACATTTAGATTAGTGTTTTTACCTGTGGGAACATACAAATCTCCTCCCATTGTTAGCTTTAAGATTTTTAAATTAAAAATTTATCAAAAAGTCTGGACTATAGAGGGAATATTATACCACCTCCCTCTTTTTTTGATCAGTAGATGACTAAATTGTATTACAAATACCCATAAACAGGAACCAAGGTGTAAGTTTTCATCAAATTTATCCAAACTGTCTATCCTTGACTGTATGTTTATTTGGGAAGTAAACTCAGACCTAATTTCTTCAAATTATCTTATAAGCAAAGGAAAAATGTTACAAGGTGATACTGCATAACACAGAAAAATACAGAGACCATCTGTGCACCCCAATCTCAAAGCCACTGTTGGAAATTCAACACAGATTACAAATAAAGCAATTAACATCCTATATTTTTAATTAGTTTACATGTATTACCATTTTAAACTGTAAACCTTATGGGGTGGATTATAATAGCTACCTTTTTTTTAAGTTTTTGGCCTTTTTTAGGCCTGACATGAAAATCTACTTTAAAGATTTTTTAATATTTAACTCTTAATAAAAAATATATATATATATATATTTTATAGTTATCATGTTCATCAATCAGTTAAAGATTGGTTAGATATGTCCCATGAGAAGTTGTTACCATCATTACCATCTTGATTAAGTTTAATATAAATTTGCGTCTTAAGATGGAAGGGCCAGTTCCAGCTTAGAGGCAATGTTTTTATATTATCATGTCTATTAACATAATATACTTAGAACACAAAAGGTACACTCATCCATACACACATGTGCGCGCACATACATACATACATACATACATAAGAAAGATTTGTTAGGTTAATCTGTAAGAGAAGAAAGCCATATCATTTGATGTCCAATGAAAAACATGAAATTTTTATAATCTGTTATAGAGCTATTTTTACATAATTAGAATAAATGTCCTAGTAACCCATAAAACAGCTGAGATCCATATGCCACCTCTTAGGCCCATTTGTAACACTTGCCTTTAATGAACTATACCTAAAGTTTACTATTTTTCCCTATCCTGTCCCTTTGGTCAATTACTCCTAAGCTGTCCCTCTGCTAAGCCTAACTGACCCTATATTATTTACAAATCTAAAGATTGAGGATTCCCAAAAGTAGACAGGCCAAAGTTGTTTGTAGTCTTGAAATGATCCATCTTGTCTTGCTATTAAGGACTTTGGAAGAATAATAATTATTCATAACCACAACAATTATAACCATTAATAATTATTATTAATTATCACAACAGTAATTATAAACAATAATGGTCAAAAATAGCAGCCAACAATGAACAATTTACTATTAGACTGAATTTTTATCAATTATTATCAATAATTATATTTAATAACAATAACTATAACTATTAATAACAATTACTACTAATAATTAACAACAATCTATCATTAAACTGAATAATATGCATACTATAAACCCAATTAAAAATTGTTAACACTAAGGGGTATAAAGCAAACATTTTCTATGAATCGAATCTATTTTTGTTTATAGTTAGCTAAATAGATTTAAACCTGTAGGACTATAATGAATTGAAAGCAGGAACTCACATTCACTCACACATACACACAGCTTGAAGATGGGCCTAAAGAAACATAAAACAGTTTTATTCAAAGAATTTCTTATTTAAATTAAACCAAAATATCAATTTACGTTGTTAAAGAGACTTTTACCAATGTTCCTTAAAAAAAGACAATTTATTGGACCAAGTTTGTTTTGTTAGAACTTCAAGGCCTGTAAATTCTCCTAGACTTTAAGTTAAACATGCTGAGATGGATTTGAATTACTTAATTGATACAACTTGGTAGGGTGGAGGTCCACAGTCTGTCTCCGGAGGATTGGAATCAAAGCTGCACTTTTAAAACACAACGAACACTGACCCGGGCTGGGCTCTTGCTCTAGACTTTATGCTTCCCAGTGAAACACAGAATACTGTAAAGCCAGCCCTTCCCCCACCAGCCATCCACTGTTTCCAGAGCAGGAGAGGGGAACAGAACAAACATTGGACTAGATTAGCCAGAGTATCTACAAACAGCTACATGAAAAATATAGACTAGGCAGCCCAGAACTCACAGACATGCATTTGGATTAAAGGTGTGGGCCACCACCAAGCCTAGAATTTACAAGCTCAATTTGCAGCACAGAAGACCAGCCCTCAGGAACACCTCCATGGAATGCTCGCTGCAAAATGCTCCAAGGGCATGCCCATCCCTCCAGCCTCCATGACCCACCCCACCCGAACTGTGGCCAGAAGGTGGGAGCCAGGACCCCAGGCTGCAGGGCAAACCCCAACCACACCTCAAAACCTCCAGAAGGCAAACCAATGGGAGAGGAAGGGCTCCTCTCACAATCTCCCTGAACACCCGCCACCTGGGAAGGCTTGGGAAGCAACAGATGCCCCCAATCCAAGGAAGCCAAGACAGCACCCATGGGCTGCACAATCGTGTCCCTCCGAGTGGGTGAAAACCCACAAGAGAATGCAAGCCTCCCAAAGCCCATCAGAGAAAGGGTCTCTGGCACACAGGCCAAATCTCCATCAGCGCCATCCACAGGCTCACCACCAGTCAACAGGAGAACTCCCTCTGCGTTCATCCCCAGCCCATGCCTTCACTGATTTGGAGATGCCAAACTTTCTCCATGCCACAACTTGAAAAACAACAGCCACGGCAAACCACAGCACACAGTCAACAAACACATACCATACATCACAAAACAATTCCTCCTGGAACATAGCTTCCTTGAAAGTGTAATTTCCCATCTTGCAGAGATTCTAGCTTACCAAACTGGTCTCCGAGACCCACATTGGGGATACTATCAGGTCCTTCTTTCTTTTTTTTCTTTTCTTTTTTCTTTTTTTTCTGAGACAGGGTCTCCCTGTAGCCCCAGCTGTCCTGGAGCTCACTCTGTAGACCAGGCTGGCCTTACAAAGATCCGCCTGCCTCTGCCTCCCAAGTGCTAGGATTAAAGGCGTGCGCCACCACGCCCGGCTGAATACCTGTAACTTTAAAACAGTTTAATTTGGAGGTCAAATCCAGTCTTAACAGATAACAAATAAAACCTTTAGAAAACCAATTTAGAATTTTTTTGTAGAAACTTAGGAACCCGGGTTCAAATTAGGCCTTTGAAAAAGTTTAAGAGGCATGCCGAAAGTAAGCTTAATTTATGTGCACAATATAGAATGAAAGAACTTTGAAGTGGCCACTTTTAACAGAAACCAACACAGAGGAACACACATGACACAAATCTCAGACACATGAGAGAACAGTTAACACACAGAGAGCTTGCATAGACATTTGATTTATATAATGAGAGATTTCCTTTTTCCTTAAGGTGGGCATTAAGTTCCCTACCCACCTTGTCCCATATTTTGGGATGAATGGAGGGGCCGTCCAATATAACATGTGGACAGATGTCTCCAATAAACTAAAAAACTTTACCAAATCTTTTTTCTTTACCCTAACTCCTTTCTCCCTGAAAGAACACTTAAAGAAGGAAATAAACTTTCCTTCAAGAAGGAAATAAACTTTCCTTCTTTGCTTTATGATTGGCCCATTATGTACTGAATGGGATGAAGGCAAAATCACTTACTTTCTTCTAGAAGTCCAGCTTCCGCAGGCGATGGAGAGTCCTCATCACTTACTTTCATCTAGAGGTCCACTTCCATGAGTGACGGAGAGTCCTCAAAGTCAAAATGCAGCTGCTACCAATGTCTCTTCATCCGATGAGGGGTCTGCGACCACTCGAGTCCCACGTGCGGGCGCCACTTGTCCCGTATCCTGCGGGACTCAGTTACTAGTGGGTTTCGAGGGGAGACCTCCAAACCTGAAATATAATGGGCAAGAGAAAAGAGCGAGACTTTGCAAAGGTTGTCAAAGTCTATTTTAATGAAATAAGCAGTTACATTTATACTTTGCAGAAAGGTAGGAAGTAAGGAGGGGAAGGGCAGGACATGCAAAACGTGTTTAAGATAAGCTTGGAATGTCCTGTGGGCTGGAACATCCTGAGGCTTATCTTCAGCAAACATTAGCATAGCCCTAAGATCGGATCCATGCTGGGCAAGCAGGGCGTGTTCGGGCCTGTCCAGGTGGGACTGTGTCTGGGTCTCCAACAGACTTTACTGAGTTACCATCTAGCAAGGGATGTAAGTGCCTGCTAGGCATTATGTGGACAGGTTGGGTGAAGGCATATTCTGGTAGGACTGAAAAAGCTAGAGAGGTAACAAGAGTTTTGCTGATTGAGATTTTGCCCCAGTTTGGGATGCCCACCTCTACCAGCCTGTCTTTGTAGACAAGATCACACAATGGGGCTGGAGAGATGGCTCAGTGGTTAAGAGCACATGCTAATCTTGCAGAGGACCCATGTTAGGTTCCCAGCACCCACATGGAGGCTAACAACTGTCCTAACTCCAGTTCCAGGGGAACCAACACCCTCTTCTGACCTCCACAGGCATTGCACACAGGGGTGCTCTTTTTTTTTTTTTTCTCTTTTTTTTTATGGTGCTTTTCGAGACATGGCTCTTCCCGGTAAGCCCCAGCTGTCCTGGAACTCATTCTGTAGACCAGGCTGGCTTTGAACTCACAGAAATCCGCCTGCCTCTGCCTCCCAAGTGCTAGGATTAAAGGCGTGCACCACCATGCCCGGCTCTGGGGTGCTCTTATACATATGCAGGCAATACACTAATACACACAAAAATAATAAATAAAATATTTTTAAATGATCATGCAAGGAAAGGCCTATAAAGTAATTGCGAATTACACCCAGCCTACCAGTCACAGGGAAAGTGAGTGTATAAATGGAATATTAAAGTAGGTCTGGAGCAGGCTAAATGTTAAATTTTTCCAGGAGAACAGATTCCCTGGACCACAGTACTGCCTGTGGTTCTTACAGGGAGATGTTCATCCCAAGCAGGAGTGAAGTTCTTAACTCATGAGATTTGTTTGGTAGCTTCCCTCCCCTCATAAGAATTCTGGGGGATCAAAGGGAGATGGGAAATCTAGAGCCTTATGCTCAGCCTCAGACTTTGGCCAGCACCACATCTCAGTTACCCAGATGGGTGTTAGAAAGACTCTTCTTGTCTATAAGTAACCTAGTGCATCCTTACAAACCAGGTGATTTCATATGTGTAAAAGGCTGGGACAAAGCTGGGAATGGTGGTGCACGCCTTTAATCCTAGCACTTGGGAGGCAGAGGCAGGTGGATCTTTCTGAGTTCAAGGCTAGCCTGGTCTACAGAGTGAGTTTCAGGCCATTTGGGGCTACAGGGCAACCCTGTCTCAAAAAGACCAAAAAAAAAAAAAGGTTGGGACAAGGTACCTCTCAAGCCTACTTGGTAAAGGCCCTATCTTGGATTCTAATAATACTGTAAAAGTGCTGCATCCATCGATATTCCAAGTGAAGGCTGCTGCCCTGACTGAAAAACTGACCAAGTAGACAGCAACCAAAGACCTTAAGAATCCCTTCAAAGTAACCCTTCATGCTTACTGCCTGCTTTGACCACATGGGGAGCTGATTAATCTACACACAGTTGAAGCTTGAGGAATTTACAGCATTGCTCTAGGAGCAAACCTGGAAGCGCATTGGTCAGTGCACTATAGAAGCCTGAGGAACTGAATGGGAAAGATGGTAAGGATGTCATCCTATTCCTATAAGCTTAAAGATGTTGCTAACCTTAATATTCCCCAGAAGTCTGGCTGCAACTGCTTCAGACAACTGGAATAAGCTAGAAAAAGTATCCTTAGCCCTACTATATTTAGGTCTAATGGATATATTCTTTGGAATCTATTGCTTCTTATAGCCATCTTTGCCTCACTTAGTCCTAGAGCAATGGCAAGTCCTTTACATCCACCATGTCAGTGTAACTATTATTTCCACCACAGCAATGGGCTCCATACTTCATGTGTTAACCAAAATCCTAGCTTTTGTAGGGGATTGGGAAAAATCTTTGTAACCAACCCAGACCCTAGCTGTAACATCTGTTACCATGAAGAGGTTTTTGGGGGAACTTGTACATTCCACAAGGAGCTGATACATAGCCCACGGGCAATCTCACACTCTAAGAAGTAACCACCATGCTCACTATCTCTATGCCCAAGATACAGACACTTCCCAGATGGATTACCTGAAGGGGGGCACGACAAATTTAAAGCTTGTTTCAAAGACCCATTTGCAGCATCAAAGGTAACTATTTGCTCCCTCAATGTTGACCATATGACTACCTCTTGCCCAGGATGCCCCTGCTATAAAGCCCTTGATGTAGAAGCCAGTAACTTGGAACTAAACAGGGAAACTCAAGGTAATTGTCACCTAGCTGAACTTCATCAATTCTCTATGACACTCAGGGATTGATTTTTAGACCTAACACCCCAGACACTGGGAGTAATTAACTCAGCTTACCACTTGCTAGCAAGACAGAATCCTATCTTAGCAGCTGACTGTTGGCTTTATTTGCCCATGGGCACCCTGCAGGGCCTTGCCACCCCAATCAACATATTAGATGCTGACTATACTCAGAGAGAGTGGCAGAACACAGACTCCACAGAGGCTAAGCTAGAAACCTTCTCCTTAACCAGTGACCTGCAGAAATGTATACAAGGCCCCGGGGGAATGGGAGATTCCCTAGTCAGCCTCCGACATAGCCGAATTTACAAATGCCAACTTCACCCAGTTTGTCCAACTGAAGGAATATGGTGCACTAGCCAGCCCTCATTCCTGTTCATCTGTAATTCCTTGGGCTATACTTACCTGCCCAAAGGATGGAAGGGTAACTGTACATTGGCCTTCCTGACATCACGTATAGACATTATGTCTGCAGACCAACCTCTGCCAGTACCTGCCCATGATACACCAGCAGGCCCCAAAGAGATTCCATACTGACCCCTCTCCTGATAGCCCTAAGATTAGGATTCACAGGGGTAGCCCTAGGAACTTATAGTATAGCTAACACAGAAGCTAAAATCAAACACCTCACACAAGAATTTAATAAAGACCTTCGAGAAATCTCAGAATCAATATTTTTAGTACAGAAACAATTAGATTCATTAGCTTCAGTAGTTTTGCAAAATAGAAGAGGGTGTGATCTGTTAATAGCAGAGAGAGGAGGCATGTGCTTGTTCCTACAGGAGGAATGCTGTTTTTATGTAAACCAGTCTAGAATAGTACAAGCTAAAATCCATAACCTAAAGAATTGGATACAGAAATGTAAAGAGGCCCATGCTTCTTCCTGGGACCTCTGGTCCTCACTCACCCCATGGCTCTTACCAATCATGGGCCCACTGTCCATCTTCATAGTGGCACTCCTCCTTGGACCCTGTCTCCTCCACTGTTGGACTTCATTTCCTCTTGCTAAGAAGCAGTAAAGTTACAAATGGTCCTCTATTAGTTACTTTTTCTTTTGCTCTGATAAAATACCATGACCGAGCCAAATATAGAAGAAAGAGTTTATTGAGCTTATGGTGCCAGAGGGATGAGTGCATCTTTACAGAGCAGCATGGTGGGAGCTGGAACAGGAAGCTGAGGGCTTCCATCTTCAAGTGCACACAGGAAGTAGAGAGAGAGACAAACTGGAAATAGGATGTGGCTTTGAAGTCTCAAAGCCCAACCACAGGGACATGCTTCCCTCAACATGGCCATACCACTGAAAGATTATATGACCTTCCCAAGTAGCACCATGAACTGGGGACCAAGTGTTAAAATACTTGGAGCCTATAGGGGACACTTTTACTGAAACCATCACAGGTCTTGACTGCTAGACAATAGGACAAGAGGATCTGGAAGATCCAATATTTAACAAAACTGATTTTTAAAGATTGTGTTGAAGCCTTAGGTGATATAAACAGGCTTTGAGAAAGGGAAATAATTGGGAAAATAAATCTACCCATGTATTTAATGTCACTGTTCTGTCTCTAATATTGTTTTATGACTGATTTTATACTTTAGAATATTCACCTTGTAGTGGTTTTATAAACGATTACTAAAATTTGTGTTGAAAGAGGAATCAAAACTAAAATGAAGAAAACAATATTAAGAAATAAATATCATAGTTATCTAGTGAAATATCTGTTTGCAACTACTTTTCTTGCTAAGGCACCCACAATAAACTCTGCTAAAAATTATCTTAATTCCTGCCCTAATATCTGCCTTTGCAAACATGCCTAGACAAGGAATTTCCTTTCAGTGGTCTTAGGGCATATAAACCCCTGTTTTTATAATCATGTAGACTGTAAATGCACCATGCTGTAACAATTCAGGGGACCTATAAAAACTATGTATTCTGGTTTCTTTTCAGTTGCTGTGACAAAATACTCTGGCCAAGAGCAACTTGGGGAGGAAAGGGTTTATTTGGCTCAAGTCTCCTGGGTCATAGTTCATCACTGAGGGAGCCCAACATAGGAACTTAGGGCAGGAGCCTGGAGGCAGGAGCTGAAGCACAGGCCATGGAGGAATGCTCTTTACTGGCTTGCTCCTCTGGCCCATGCTCCAACCACTTTGTTATACAACAGAGGACCACCTTCCCAGGGGTGGGACCACCCACAATGGGCTAGGCTCTCCCACATGAGTCAACAATCAAGAAAATGACCTACAGACATGGCCACAGGCCAGTCCAATGGAGACAATTTCCCAATTAAGGCTCTCTCAACCCAGGTGTGTCAAGTTGATACTCTCCAGCACACTTTGAAAAGATTGTATGAATAGAGGGCACAGCAAAGACAATGCAATGGAGGAACAGCAGTTTATTGGGAATTTACTGCTGGACTGCTCTTACTGGATCAAAGAGAGAGCAGCAACTCACAGCAGAAGTAGACCACCTTTGTAGGCGGTTAAGAACTCAGGTGAGCTGGGCGTGGTGGCCACGCCTTTAATCCTAGCCCTCAGGAGACAGAAGCAGGCAGATTTCTGTGAGTTCAAGGCCAGCCTGGTCTACACAGAGAGTTCCAGGAAAGCTGGGGCTACGGGGAGACTCCGTGTCGAAAAGACCAAAAAAAAAGGTACATTGGCTGGGTGTGGTGGTGCATGCCTTTAATCCTAGCACTCAGGAGGCAGAGGCAGAGGCAGAGGCAGAGGCAGAGGCAGAGGCAGAGGCAGAGGCAGAGGCAGAGGCAGAGGCAGGTGGATCTTTGTGAGGTCAAGGCCAGCCTGGTCTACAGAGTGAGTTCCAGGACAGCTGGGGCTACGGAGAGACCCTGTTTCAAAAAGACAAAAAAAAAAAAAAAAGAACTCGGATAACTTTCCATGACATATGCTGGGTGGCTTAGCCCAGTATTGGTTTATTCCTGACAGGGAGAGAAACCTGTCTGGGATAAGTGAGGACCTGCCATTTTAGAACATTGGGAGTTGTGCTACCATTTCAGGAGTCCACCAGCAACCTAACATTCCAGTCATTTGTTGATAAGGGGTGACTGTAGTCTTTCCATAGCCACTTCCTGCTGGACAGGGACGTCAGCAAAGAGGGGTGGTCTCAAACGATTGCTCTGAAGTGTGCGGGTCAGGCAGGCAGACAGTGAGGGAATTAGAGTATCTGGTTCACTGACTGTCAGGTCATCTCATTGGTTTTGTCCTGAAAAAATTTAAAAAGGCATGGAATGATTATCATTATGAGGAAGATGGCTATCAGTGGGCTCTGGAGGGGAAGGAAAAGTAAGTAGGTAGGCATAAATTCTAAGCAGGAAACCAGGAGAAATCAGAACAGGGTGATTTTTAAAGGCTCCCAAAAGCATCCATCTGTTGAATTTCACCTCGTTTTTCTTTTGGCTGCCATGATGGACTCAGGAATTGCTCTCTAGGCACTTTGATAGCTGTAGGAGTGGCTAGAATCACAGGGTGAATTCCCTCCAAAATGGCTTCTAGACAGCAAGAGAGAAGAAATTTTAGCCATGATCTAATTTTAGATAAAACAGTAGGGGCTGGAGAGATGGCCTAGCGGTTAAGAGCGCCGACCGCTCTTACAGAGGACCCGGGTTCGATCCCCAGCACCCACATGGCGGCCAAGAGCCGTCTGAAACTCCAATTCCAGGAGAACTCCAGTTCCAGGGGAATCCGAGACCCTCTTCTGACCTCCGCGGCATTGCACGACACGGGTGCACAAACCTGCATGCAGACAGTACATTGATACACATACCGAAATAAATAAAATTAAAAAAAAAATTAAAAAAAAAACAGTAGTGTTTTGTGGTTGTTGTGATCATTTTTTGTTTGTATTTGGCTGCAGGTAGGTAATGCAGAGTTGATTAGGCCAAACTTTGAAGTATTACATCTGAACAGCATTTTCTTATTAAGGACAAATCATCAGTGAGAAATTGTCTAAATAACGTCTTATATGAACTTAAAACTTAATTTCTGGGAAGTACAATCCTTTGAACTCTTAAAGAAATATACCAGTCATTTTAATTTTTGGTTATACTTTCCTGTTGGGTGTTTAAGACCTCCAGTTGGCCCAAATAAAACAAGTAAGTTTTTACTCTTGTGGTTGGTTGAGGATCTATTCTTCAGGGATCATAGGGACTTGGGTGGAGTGTCTGCCTCCTTAAGCCTTTCTTTTACCAGTTCCATCCAAGCAAGGATAATTCAGAGGTCCTGCTTGACCATGGCTTTATTTGGAAGCATAAGGAAAACTCTTTCCGACCTCCTGTTTGTAGACTGGACACTGATTCAAGTCCTTCTAGTGGGGGTCTCCTTGCCCTCCCTGAATGAGAGAACATCATCACAGTTACAGGACAATTCAAGAGATGCCACACGGTCCCTTGGAACTTAATTGACCTTAGAGGGCAAAAATTTGTCCCTTTAAATCCTTCTGACCAAATTAGTATAAGCCTCAGAGTATGGTTATTAAACATCCAATAAGGTAAGGTCAGTTACACCATTCTAGTATCTTTAATTACTATGTAATATATAGATAAAGCTTGAATAGAGACATAAGCATTTTGACTAGACATGCATATCTTTAAGTTAGTCTTTTTATAAGAATTAACCTGTGGTTTGACCTTAGAAAAACTAAAATTATTTTAGTAGATTTGTGTACGTAAAAGTCTTTCCAGACGGGCTGGAGAGATGGCCTAGTGGTTGAGAGCGCCGACCGCTCTTGCAGAGGACCCGGGTTTGATCCCCAGCACCCACATGGCGGCCGAGAACCATCTGAAACTCCAATTCCAGGAGAACTCCAGCTCCAGGGGAATCCAAGACCCTCTTCTGACCTCCGCGGTGTTGCATGACACGGGTGCACAGACCTGCATGCAGACAGTACATTGATACACATACAGAAATAAAAAAAAAATTAAAAAAAAAATGAAAAAAAAAGTCTATCCAGACAATATAGGAAAAGTAGACCTAAGTCAGTAAAGGGGGATTTAGCATCATAGGTTAAGTAGGCATAGCCCAGGAAAGGAACTCGATGTAATTTTTAAGGTTTTTTTAGGCAATTGTTATATTTTAAAAGCGATTTTCTCTGTTTCATAGCTCCCAATACCCTGGTTTACAGTTTTCAGAAGGAAAGGAGAGGTCATATTACATACCTATAGACAGGAAATAACTTGATCAAGATTCAGACTAAACCCAGTGAGACTTCTTTTCTTTTCTTTTTTTTTCTTTTCTTTCTTTTCTTTTCTTGGAAGTGAAACCTCTTGAGCCAAATTATATCCTTTTTTTTTGTCTTTTTGAGATAGGGTCTCCCTGTGGCCCCAGCTGTCCTGGAACTCACTCTGTAGACCAGGCTGGCCTTGAACTCACAAAGATCTGCCTGCCTCTGCCTCACAAGTGCTAGGATTAAAGGCATGTGCCACCACACCTGGCCAAATTATATCTTCTTATAGCAAAAATAAAGAACCAAATAACATCTGCATAATACAGAGAAATATAAAGGGCATTTTTAGTAGCCACATGTAACACCAATTCTTGTCCAGATCCATTTAACATAAGACTGTGCAGTACAACTCAAAGGAGCGGAGTTTAAATTTTTGACTGTGATAGTAATTATTAAGATGACAACCTTGTATTTCTACAAACTTGTTTAAAACTTTAATAAACTTCCTTAAACTTTTCATTATCCCTCTATTCTGGAAATATCCAGCCATTTTAATTTTTATTTATAAATTCTTTTTTACTAAAACATCTCTATTTCAAATATACTTTTACCAATATTTAACCCTTTCATTATTTTTTATTAATACCATGAGATATAATAACACTCACAAACAAATTTATAATTTATTGTGAAAATTTACTAAGCAATTAATGTTTACATATACATCTAATTATATAGAAGATAAATTGTAATAACCAATATCTTTTGTTGAAATTATTTCTTGTTTTTGTTTTAAAGAGAAATACTTTTAAAGCAGACATCAAAATGAATACCTTAAAATACCTTGAAAGTAAACCAAAGCAAAAAAAGGTATTTAATGAATATAATTTTATATAAGTACTTTCGATGTTGTTTTATATAAACAATTAGTATTTAAAAGTGTTATGTAACATTTTTTTTTGGTCTTTTTGAGAAAGGGTCTCCCTTTAGTCTCAGCTGGCCTGGAACTCGCTATGTAGACCAGGCCTCCCAAGTGCTAGGATTAAAGATGTGCACCAACATGCCTGGAAGTTTTATGTAACATTTAATATACCTGGAGAAGCTATTTAATAGATTTTAAAATAATTAGGGTAGCCAAGTTCATAAGGCCTCAAATGTACCATCAAAACAGACATTTATAAATGTGTGTGTATTTTGATTGGGCATGCCCAAATAAAATAAAACCAATAATTTTGTGCACAATAAGAGTTAAAAAGAAAAACTGAAGTGGCCACAGTTTAGAAAAATGTTTTGAAATAAAAAAAGAAAAATGTGTTGACATGAACAACATATGAAGACAATAGACACACAACACAATTATGTGAGATCTCAACATATGAAAACACATGACGTAATTATATGAAAACTAGTTGCACCCAAAATAAGATAATTAGTCCTATAGTGTGTATTTTTTTCTAGATATGTAGGCTTTGAATAGAAAAGCAAGGCAAGAAAATTATGAGCACTGAGTGATAAACTGGAACTCGGTAAGGTGAAAGCTTGGAAAGCAAGCTGCACCTAAAATCAGGAACCACAGAGAAAGCCTTGGGACAGCAGACCACAGACTCAGCCATGGCGAGAAGAGATGGGGAAAATAGACACAAAACCCTGCCAAGATGGCCAGGAGCCAGACCCACTTTTGAGAACCAGGAACTGGCTGCAGGCCTTGGGAAGTGGGGAGGAGCTCCATAGCTCTGTAGGGCAGAGAAAAGCTAGGCACTGTCTGGAGATGGAGCTGAAAACCCAGAGGAACAAAGGAGAAGTACTTTTGTTCAGAAAATCTGTCAGCATTTGTGTGACTGGGAAAGCAAAGTCAAAAACAGACACAGGATTCTGTCAACTGAGAATCTGATAAAGTTTTAAGCAGAACAAGGGTTACAGAGGGAGGCTGAGGTAGCCCAAGGGTGAAAAAGCCTCTGAGAAAGGGAGGAGCAAGGAGTGGAAGGAAAAAGTTGAAAGATTGACAAGAAGTTGAAACTCAAAATAATCCCATTTAGAAACAGGTCAAAACAGTGTTATAATTTAAATTCCCATCAAGTATCTAAGATGAAAACAACAACAACAAAAATAAATTGCAAGAGGATTAGGACATATTAAATTCCTGTAGTCCAGGGATCCCCTAGAGTTCAGTAATACCAGTAAATTTCTCTGTGTTGCCATCTTGAATTCTGTCATGTGGTTGCATTAGGATGGTGGCAAGTTCACTCAGGTCACCACAATTTTAAAAAATGATACCGACTTTTGTGTGCACAGAGCTTAGATTGGGGATTTCCCAGGACTACCTGAAGCAAAGGTAGGAGCCAAGCGCTTCAGCCAGCTGGATTGTTTGATATTCCTATCTGGCCCATTAGATAATTGGGTTGATTCAATCATCCTTCAGTACCACCTGAAGCACAGAGTAACAGGCATAACACGCCCCCTCCCCCAACTGGAATTGCCGAGGGAGTGTCCAAGTGGATTCTTTGAAGAACTAAGGCATCTGAAGGAGGCAAGCAAAGCAAGCCTTCAACACAGTGAAGAGACATTTGGGATTCACATTGGAATACAGGCAAAGAGAAACCCACATGTCAGGGACACGAAGAAGGGACAACATGGGAAAGGTGCAGGATAATTCCACACCAAGCTCTACCAACCCTGTGGGAGATTCCCACAGTGGGATCCCCTTGGGGATGGCCCAGTACACAGATCTTAGAGGAACAATTGTGGACATATTCAAGGAAATAAAAGAATATAAAGAACAAGTCAGAGAACTAAGGAGAGAGAATGAAAAACTCAAGAAGGAACTAGAGAGAGAGAATGACAAACTCCAGAAGGAAGTGGAAACACTGAAAAGATCCCATGTTGAAAAAGAAAAGGAAATCAACCAGTGAAGCAAAGAGCTACAGGAAGAGATTGAGAAGCTCCAAAAGGAAGTGGAAATACTAAAGAAATCACAAGATGAAATGAAAAAGGAAATCAAACACTCATCCAATCAAGAGGAAAGGAACCGAAAAAGCCTCAGAAGTAGGATGGAGGAAGCAGAACAAAGAATATCAGACCTGGAAGGTAACACAGAACAACTAAAAACCTCAAGTAAAGATTATGAAAACTTAAAAATACACAAAAGTGGAACAGCCAGGAATTGTGGGACACTATGAAAAGATCAAACCTCCGCATCATAGGAATAGAGGAAGGAGAAGAAACCCAAAGGAAAGGAAGCAATGCACATCTTTCAGTTATAACCTTTAATATTAATGGACTAAACTCCCCAATCAAAAGACATAGACTGGGAGATTGGATTAGGAAAGATAACCCATCTATATGCTCTCTATAAGAACGGCAGAGATGGCCTAGTGGTTAAGAGCACCGACCGCTCTTACAGAGGACCTGGGTTCGATCCCCACACCCACATGGTGGCCGAGAACCATTTGAAACTCCAATTCCAGGAGAACTCCAGTTCCAGGGTAATCCAACACCCTCTTCTGACCTCCGCGGCATTGCACGACACGGGTGCACAAACTTGCATGCAGACAGTACATTCATACACATACGGAAATAAATAAAATTAATAAAAAAAATTAAAAAAAAAAGAACCGCATCTTACCTTCAAGGATAGGCACCACCTTAAAGTGAAAGGATGAAAAAAATATTCCAAGCAAATGGTACCAAAAAGAAAGCAGGTGTTGCTATTTTGATATCAAACAAAATAGATTTCAAAGTAAAAGAAATCAGAAGAGACAAAGAAGGCCATTACATTTTTATCAAAGGAATAATTGACCATGAAGATTTCACAATCATGAATATATATGCATCAAATTCTGGTGCAGCGACTTTATAAAGACAATTCTCCAGGACCTCAAGGCACAGATTAGCCCCCATAGACTCATAGTAGGGGTCTTTGATACCCCATTGAACCCTTTGGACAGGTCAACCAGACAAATAATAAACAGAGAGACATCTGACCTTAATGATATGTTAAACTAAATGGACCTCACAGACATCTACTGAATATTCCACCCAAATACCAGAGAATACACTTTCTACTTAACACCCCATGGAACAGTCTCCAAAATTGACCACATACTGGGACACAGAAGAAACCTTCACAAATACAAAAAGATTGAAACAATTTCATGCATTCTATCAGACCACAGTGCAATACAAGCTCATCATCAACACCAGGAATAGCCCTACTATCCACAAGAACACATGGAGATTAAACAACACACTCCTGAATAATGAATGTGTCAAGGAAGAGATAAAGAAATAAATAAAAGCATTCCTGGAACTGAATGACAATGATAATAGAACACAACAAAACCCATGGGATACTTTAAAAGCAGTCCTACAAGGGAAGTTTATACTCCTGGACGCCTACATTAGAAAAACAGAAAGAGCACAAGTGAACAATCTAACACTGCAGCTAAAAACATTTGAGAGACAACAACAAATGAACCCTAAATGCAACAGACAGGAAGAAATAACAAAAATCAAAGCAGAAATCAATGAAATAGAAACAAAGAAAACAACACAAAAAAAATCAATGAATCCAAAAGTTGGTTCTTTGAGAGAATAAAGATTGACAGATCTCTAGCCCAGTTAACCAAAAGAAAGAAGAACAACTCCAAATCAATAGAATCTGTGATGAAAGGGGAAATATCACAACAGACAATGAAAAGATCCAGACAATCATATGGGAATACTTCAAAAACCTATATCTACTAAGTTTGAAAATCTAGGAGAAATGGATGAATATCTGAAATCCTGGGAATCACCAAAGCTCAACCAAGAAGAGATCGATAGCTTAAACAGACCCATAATATATGAAGAAATTGAAGATGTAATAAGAAACCTCCCAATGAAAAAAAGCCCAGGCCCAGATGGTTTCACCGCAGAATTCTAGAAAACATTTCAAAAAGACTTACAACCATTATTACTCAGATTGTTTAGAAGGATACAAACAGAGGGAATTCTCCCAAATTCCTTCTATGAAGAAAGCATCACTCTAATACCAAAACCAGGCAAAGATACAACCAAAAAGGAGAACTATAGACCCATCTCATTAATGAACACAGATGCAAAAATTCTCAACAAAATACTTGCAAACTGCATACAAATCTACATCAAGAAGATCATCCATCATGACTAAGTTGGATTCATACCAGAGATGCAGGGATGGTTCAACATATGAAAATCAATAAATATCATCAAGCATATATAAATGGACTGAAAGACAAAAACCACACAATCATCTCAATTGATGTGGAAAAAGCCTTTGACAAAATCCAGCATCCCTTTATGCTTAAAGTCCTAGAGGGAATTGGATCGGAGGGATCATTCTTCAATGTAATCAAAGCCATATACAGGAAACCCACAGCCAATATCATCCTAAATGGGGAAACGACAGAAGCATTCCCTTTAAAGGTAGGAACTAGGCAAGGCTGCCCCCTGTTACCACTCCTCTTCAATATAGTGCTTGAAACACTTGCTAGGGCAATAAGACAAGTACAGGAAATTAAAGGAGTACTAATTGGAAAAGAGGAAGTCAAGCTATCCCTTTTTGCTGATGATATGATTGTTTACTTAAAGGATGCTAAAAACTTCTAGAAATGATTAAGAGCTTCGGTAAAGTAGCAGGATACAAAATTAACCTAGAAAAATCAGTAGCCTTTCTTTACACTAACAACAAGCAACTGAAGAAGGAATACAAGCAGACCTTCCTTCTCCTAGGAACAAACCTCACCAAAGTCATCAAAGATCTGTACAACAAAAATTTTAAACCACTGAAGAAGGAAATTGAAGAAGACATCAGAAGATGGAAAAATCTTCCATGCTCATGGATTGGGAAAATGTCCATTCTTAATATACAGATTCAACACAGTCCGAATTAAAATACCCAAGAGCGTCTTCACAGACTTGGAAAAAAAAAGTCCTTAATTTCATTTGGAATAACAAAAGACCCAGAATAGCCAAAGCAGCCCTGAGTGAAAAGAGCAATACAGAGGGGAATCTCTATACCAGACTTCAAACTATGCTACAGGGCTATAGTCATAAAAACATCCTGGTACTGGCACAAAAACAGACCTGTTGACCAATTGAACAAAACTGAAAATCCAAACTTGAGCACATACAATTTCATCCACCTCGTATTTAACAAGGGGGCCAAGAAGACACAATGGAGGAAAGACAGCATCTTCAGCAAGTGGTGTTGGCAAAACTGGATCATCACTTGTAAACCCCTACCTCTCGCCCTGTACAAAAGTCAACTCCAGATGGATGAAAGACCTCAATGTGAAACCCCAAACTCTGAAGGCAATAGAAGAAAAAGTTGGCAGCAGACTACAAGACATAGGCGTAGGAAAAGACTTCCTAAATCAGACAGCAACTACGCAAGAATTAAGGTTGACAATTGATAAATGTGACCTCATTAAACTCAAAAGCTTCTGTACATCAAAAGAAACAATCAAGGAAGTGAAGAGAAAACCCACGGAGTGGGAGGAAAACTTCACTGCAGATACATCTGACAAACATTGACTTCCAGAGTACATAAAATACTGAAAAAACAAAAAAGAAGGAAAACAAATGACCCACTCAAGAGATGGAGGAAAGAGCTGAACAGAGACTTCATAAGGGAGGAATTAGAGATGGCTGAGAAACATCTTAAAAAAGAGTTTAACATCACTAATCATTAAGGAAATGCAAATTAAAACCACTTTAAGATATCATCTCACTCCAATAAGACTGGCTAGGATCAAGAAAACAAATGACACCAAGTGCTGGAGAGGTTGTGGGGAAAGCGGAACACTTATCCACTGCTGGTGGGAATGTAAACTCATACAGCCACTATGGAAAGCAGTGTGGAGAACCCTTGGAAGACTTGGAATGAACTTGCCACCCAACCCAGCCATAGCACTCCTGGGTATGTACCCGCAGGACTCATCTTACCACAGAGATTCATGCACAGCCATGTTTATTGCAGCTCTCTTCACAACCCAAGTGCCCCTCAACTGATGAGTGGATAGAGAAAATGTGGTACATCTACACAATGGTGTTCTATGCAGCAGTAAAGAAAGATGACATCATGAAGTTTTCAGGTAAATGGATGGAGCTAGAAGATATCACGCTGAGTGAAGTAACACAGTCCCAGAAAAACAAAGGATGAATGATATCCCTCATCTGTGGATGCTAGCACCAATTACCTAATTGTATGGCAAACTGAGCAATGTCAACGTGATCTGAAAACAACTGTGCACTTATATTTTAGAATCCCTTAAAAAAATGAACAAATAAAAAAATGTTACTAAGATGGCAACCAAGCCATGTGGCTGTCCTTGCAGATGATGTTAGCAATCAAGATGGAAGTCAGACCACATGGTTACATCCCTCTCAGTGAGGTCACTAGCCATAATGGGGACTAACCCACAGGGCTACCTTAATGAGCTCAGCTTCATGATAAAATAGGCCCATCTCCTACCAGGATACAAGTCCTGTGGAATTCCCATATCGCAGAGATCAAATGTCTACAGCAGCCTTTTTACTTTTAGAACAGCACTCAATTAAGTTAGACTTGATATAGGAGGGGAAGATATGTAGGCCCCAACTAGGAAAGGAAAGCAAAAGAATGCATGGTCTCAACCCAAGGAAGGGAGTCCATGTCACTCTCCACCCATTGCACCTGTGAGAGGGAAGCAATGCCTCCATATCTCTTCATTCCTAGATACAAGCCATTGCTGGAAAAGGAACTTCTGAAGGCAGAAGAAATAAATGGGGAGCTCTGTCTTGCGCACATATCCTTGGGCTGTTGCTCCAGGAGCATAGCTCTTGCCTGAGCATGGAGTGTGACTCTCCTCGTTCACTGAAATTTAAAATGCTTGTTAGGAAAGCAGTTGCTACATGGGCTAAGCACTGCTTGCTTGGTGCCTAGCAGGCCTGAGGTCCAAATTCCAGGCCTCTTTGTGTGTTCTCTTTTCCAGCACCCATAGAGAGAACCCATGGTGGAGGGAAGAAAACAAAAACAAAAACACCCCCCACCCAAACCCTCAAAAGCCTGAGAAAAGGTCCAGGAAAAAAAACGGTCTTTTAAACCCGCCTTTCCCCGTTTTTCTTTTCTGGATTGTTCCATTTGGTTCAGGGGAGTGAAACCTCTTGAGCTAAATTATCTTGTTATGAGCAAAAACAAAATACCAACATAACACTTGCATAATACAGAGAAATATAAAGGACATTTTTAGTTGCCGTAGTAGCCACGGGTAACACCAATCCTTGTCTGGATCCATTTAATCTAAGACTGTGTAGTACAACTCAAAGGAGTGGACTTTCAAATTTTGGCTGTGATAGTAATTATAATGACAAGAACCCTCAAGTTAGGTTCCCAGTACCCGTATAAGGGGAGTCACAACCACTTGTATCACCAGCTTCAGAGGAATCTAACACCCCTGGCCTCTGCTGGTACACGTATTCATGTGCACATACCCATAAGCTGATTCATACACATCATTAAAAATAATAAATTGGAATGAGTTTGATCCTGAGGTTGTAAGGAAAAGAAAGGATATTATTCTACTGTAATACTTTTTGGCTTCAGTACAAGCTGAGTGATGAAAATGTTTAACAAAAGAATGGATGCATAAACTATCACACTGTTGATGTGAAAACACAATGCTTACTTAACAGGGAATAAAGGATAGTTCATTCTGGAGCCAAATACAAATGACCATGGTCCAGGAACATGAATCTAAGTCAGTCACCTAAAATTTTATGTTCCAACATAGAAGCAGTTTCATGAAGTTTCTGTAGTAACAGAACAAGGAAAATCGTAAATGAAGGCACCTTTCAAATACATAGGTATAAGCATTAAGCAGGTAGACAGAGGAAAGACTAGATGCATCTGTTACCATGCTTAGTTAGCTTTTTGGTTGGTAGAAACTAGACTTATGGGGCTGGAGAGATGGCCTAGCAGTTAAGAGCGCCAACCAGGCGCTCTTGCAGAGAACCCAGGTTCGATTCCCAGCACCTTGTTCCAGGGGAATCCGATGCCTTCTTCTAACCTCCGTGGCATTGCAGGACACGGGTGCACAAACCTACATGCAGACAGTACATTCATACACATACAAGAATAAATTAAAAAAAAAGAAACTAGAGTTATGTTAATACCCTCCAAAAGGTGAAAGTTTTGTTAAACTATTACATTTTACATTGGATACAGACATTTTGATGAGGATTTTCTTCAAAATCAGCTTCTGGAAAAATAATTAAAATTTTACTTCTTTTTAAAATAGTTAAGGATTACAGAAAAATTAAAATATATAAAATGATTATCAAATACTAATCATAATCCCAATCATAATACTACTAATAATGCACATTAAAATTCCTTTCTTTTGTTTTTTGAGACAGGGTCACATTATGTAGCCTGGACCTCTCTGCCTCCCAAGTGTTGGTATTAAAGGTGTGCATTATCACACCTGGTTTAAATTTTTTTTTTATTATTATTTTTTATGTGTATGAGTGTACTGTCTGCATGTAGGTTGGTGCACCCGTGTCGTACAATGCTGCGTAGGTCAGAAGAGGGCATCGGGAGTCAAAGATGGTTCTTAGCTGCCATGTGGGTGCTGAGAATCGAACCTCGGTCCTCTGCAAGAGTAGTTGCAGTACTTAAGTAGCTGCTCTTAACCTCTTAACTGCTTAGCCATCTCTCCAGCTCCCTAAAATTTTTTTTTTTTTTTTTTTTGGTCTTTTCGAGACAGGGTCTCCCTGTAGCTCCAGCTGTCCTGGAATTTGCTCTGTAGATCAGGCTGGCCTTGAACTCACAAAGATCCGCCTGCCTCTGCCTCCCAAGTGCTAGGATTAAAGGCGTGCACCACCACGCCCGGCCCTAAATTTTTTTTAATCGACCAATTGTTTTGTTTCTTTTACAGAAATATTTTCTAGAAATTCTTTCTTTTTTTTCTAGAAAGAGCTTCTTTCTACAATCTCCCCCACCCCATATGAGTAGTCAATATCGGATGTTTTCCTCAATTGCTTTTTTTAAACAAGGTCTCTCATTGAATCTTGAGCTCACCAATTCTGCTTGACTGACTGGCCAGCAAGCTCTGGGACCCTCCTGTCTACAGCTCCCCACAGTTGGTATTATCGGCTTGAATAGCTATGTCTAGATTTTTACATGGGTGCTTGAATAGCTATGTCTAGATTTTTACATGGGTGCTTGAATAGTTATGTCTAGATTTTTACATGGGTGCTTGAGATCCAAACTCAAATCTTCAAGTACTTTGTCGACTTGCCATCACCTCAGCCCCTTAATTTATATTGTTAAAATAGGTTGCTAATATGTTGGATATACTGAGCTTAATTTCACTTGGTTATTTCCCTCCCCTTTTCCTTCCTTCTCCCCCCCCTCTTTTTGTGTATATATGTTTGAAACAGAGTCTCAGATAGACTAGGTTGGCCTTGAACTCCAGATCCCCCTACCCTCAACTTCCAAGGGCTGGGATTGCAAGTATGCACTATGAGATTCACTTGTTTCTTTATATTTTAAAAATGTTAATAATACAAAGTGAAAGTATGTACATTATTTTTGTATTGAACAATGGTGACATAGTCACCTGCCTCTCACATCATTTGAGATTTTGGCAGCAGGCAGCAGTAACACTGGGCTTCTGCCCGTGAGTCATCTAAGCATCTCAGTGACCTGTGGCTGCTGGGGAGGTGGAGGGCAGCCACAGGACTTGAAAGGATTATCAGTGAACTGAGAAAATAACCAATGGACCCTCTGGCACAGGCAGCTGTTTTTATTCTTATACTCATTAGAGCTACAGCTAAATGTTTCCAGAACAGTGAATGATAAAGTGGCTAGAATATATCAGTATGGTAAAATATAATGAGCAATATAGCATTATCACCATAGTGTGCCTTCTTGGGAGATCGATGTTTCTCTTGAGAAACTAGGGGAGCACTAGCATTCCAGAGATAACTCCCCAGCAAGCATTCTTGCAAAAACTTTCTCTTGGGAGACAAGACTCTGCAGGCCTGCATGCTCAGTGTTCAGTTTAATTGACTGAGCATATTTTTAAAGCCGTAGGGACACTGTTTCACAGTCCCTTCAGTGACCTGTCAAGATTCCACAGGCCTTCTCCTGGATCTCAGCCACAGAACATATCCTGTCTGCAATCAATCAGTGCATCCTTCTCACCTTACAGGGATCTAAGTTTGCTTTTCTTGGTCTCCCAAGCTTCACCAGGTGGCAGTCTAATCTGGCTTCGGAAGGATAGTACACATCCTAAACTAAGGACAGACAGCAGTTGCTATTCTTTGAGGATTCACAATTTCAATTTAGTAACCTTTATAAGTAAAGCACCATCTGGACATTATGTTTTTCTGTCTCTGTAACTTTTTCTACAAAATGGAGTGTGTAAGCATACTATACGGTGCCCTCAATATTTTTTATGATTAAAAAAGTGTGTGTGAGTCTGGGTGTCAGTGTGACATGAGTCTCCATGAACGTGTGGAGGTCAGAGGACAACTGTCGGGAGTTGGTTCTTTCCTTCCATTATGGGATCTGGGAATCTGACTATGACTAGCACCTTTACCTGGTGAGCCATCTTGCCAGTACTTCCTCTTATATGTTTTACAGTGTTGAAGTATATTGGACTTCTTTCCTTCCTTCCTTCCTTCCTTCCTTCCTTCCTTCCTTCCTTCCTTCCTTCCTTCCTTCCTTCCTTCCTTCCTTCCCTGCCTCCCTCCCTCCCTCCCTCCCTTCCCCCTTTCCTCCTTATTTTTCTTCTTATTTTTCTTCTACCACCAAAGAATGGAGTCCCTGTTAGATTTTTGAAGAGGGAAAAGGAGGTTTAAGGAAAGGAACCAGAGCTAGACCTTGGGAGGGGTGGGCAGCAAGAGTGACGAAGATCCAGTTTCTTCGCAATGAGATGGGGGCACCTCTGCCAACCTGGTGGGGGTGTGCTGGGCATTGGGGGGGGTTATTTTACTCTGGGCCCAGTGGGTACGTATTTGATGCTGAGGCCTGGTATCTTTTGTTAAGATGACTTCCTAAGCCCAGCAGGCTAGTTAGTACCTCAAAGCCTTCCTGTAGCCTGTTTTGACATGCTGGTGAGTGACTTGTCTGATAAGGCTTAGTGAGACCAGACTGTCATCTCGTACCATTTGGTTACGGGGTTTTATGACTGGATGGGATAGCTTTTTGAATGAAGCTTATGGCTCCTCTGCTATTCACAGAGCCTATCAGTCCCCCTAGCAATTATTAACCATTTATTTTCAGGGAGGGCCCTCCTGTGCCTAGGGAGCCTCAAGAGCCACTTCCTGGAGGGAATGTTAGTAGATACTGGTTGGTAATCACAGCTGCTCTGATCTCAAGATGGCAACATCCATGTTGTGTTTGGAGGTACTCACTAAGTAGCCCAGGCTCCACTCAAATTCATGGTAACCTGCCTGCCTCAGGATCCTGAGTGTACCTGGCTTGTGTGATATGTTCTATGGCAACATTATTCCCCAGGTGTAGATGCTGCGGGGGCCCCCTATGACCTCACCGGTCTTGGATGCAGCTACTGATGTACAGAATGAACGTCGGTGCTAAGATGAAGCAGTGACAGCTCCGGCTGCTGTGCCCTTTAAGTCTTCCCTCGTTTGGAATTACTGCCTACAGCACCTTGCTCAAGGCTAGCTCCCATTCTCTATTCCATCTTGCTCCACAGGGCTACCCAAGGTCTGCCCTGCTACTTATCATGTGGGTGGTAAGATATGTACTTGGATCAGAGCACAGTTGCAAAATGCCATATTAGCTCAAGGTGGAGGGCTGTGTCCTCTGACAGAAGCTTCTTAGTGATTTGTGAACCCTCATCTAGAAATGGATTTTCAGATGCCAGAATGGTTTGAATTCCTTGCATTACAGAAGGAGAGGGTCAGTGGAGTCTGTCCAGTAACAGCTTCCAGGCTTGTTGTCTTTTAGAATGTCCCAAAGTATTTCTGAGAAGGAGCCCAACTCCCACATCCGGCTGGTTGGCTCTAGTAGCAAGTGTGTTCTCCAAAGTTCTGGCCTCCTGACAGTGTCACCTTCAGTACTCTAATGCACACAGTGTGCTTCGGGGAAAATATCCACATAGCCTTTCCTTGATACTCAGGGAAAGGTCTAGGCAGTATTGTTGATTTCTATAGGACTTAAAGGAAAACTTTCTCACAATCTCCTACAAATAAAGAAGAATGTCCTTATAGCGGAAACTCATGTAGGTAGCACCAACCTTGATTTCCAGATGGAACAGTACCTCTGCAAAAGGAAAGCTGATGGTATCTATATCATAAATCTGAAGAGAACTTGGGAGAGGTTTCTGATGGCTGCTTATGCCATTGTTGCTGTTGAAAATGCTGTTGATAACAATGTCATCTTCTTCAGGAACACTGGCCAGCAGACTATGCTGAAGCTTATCAATGACATGGGAGTCACTTCAACTGTTGGCAACTTCATTCCTGGGAACTTCACTAACAAATCCCAGCAACCTTCTGGTGGTGACTGATCCTGGGGCTGACCACCAGCCTCTCATAGAGCCATCTTATGTACAGAAGATATGTACCCAGCCAACTTTGTTCTGTGTAACACAGATTCTCCTCTGTGCTATATGGAAACTGCTGTCCCAAGCAGCAGCAAGCTGCCCATTCGGTGGGTCTGATGTAGTGGATGCTGACCTGGAACTTTCTGCACATGTGCAGTACCATCTCAGGTGAGCATCCATGGGAAGTCATTTCTGATCTCTATTTCTACAGAAATCTTAAAGACATTGAGAAGGAAGAGCAAGCTGATGCTGGAAAGATGGTGACCAAGGAGGAATTTCAGGGTGGATGGACTGTGCCGGCTCCTGAGGTCCCTGCTGCCCAACCTGAAGTGGCAGATGGTCTGGAAGCACACAGGTGGTCTCCACCTGTCCAGCAGTTCCTAAGTCTGAAGCTACCTTGCCGGCACAGAGGACTGGTTTGCTCAGGCCACTGAATGGGTAGGAACCCTACTGTGCTTCTACAGTAAGATGAGAAGAAAGCAGATGGAAAATGAAGTTTCTATCAATGACAACAACAACAACAACAAACAACAAACCAAGCCAACAATAAGCAGCACACATACCTGTCATAGGGTTATTGATTTGTTTGTTTCGACACTGAGCTTTTTTCCTTCCTGGTGCTTTTAGGTGGGTGTCTATATGTGTACAAGCTCCCTTGAACTGTTATTATCATACATTTGCTTGGCTTGGAATGACAGAAATGTGGGGCTAGGGATGCACCTCTCGGGAAGAATGCTTGCCTAGCATTCTCTGAGCCCTGGGCTTCATCCCCAGTACTGAAAAAAAAAATGCTGGGTATGGTGGGACACAGCTGTAATTCTAGAAGTCAAGAGGATCTGGAGGGCTACACAGCAAGTTCAAAGCCAGCCTGGACTACATGGGACCCTGCTTGCAAAAACACCCACCAAAAATAAAACCCCAAGTTGTATTCTCCTCACTGTCCTGAAGGACAGAGACACAGAATCACTGTCAGTGTGGTCTCAGATGTTGGAAACTACGCAGGACAAGTTATACCATGCAGGTCTTCTAACTTGTGGTGGTGCTGGACATCTTTGGCAGACCTTGCCTACGGCTGCTTTATAGTATCTGCCTCTATTTTCACTTCGCATCACTTTCTTTTCCGGGCCTCTATGTCTCCTGTTCTTCTTTTTTTTTTTTTTTTTTTTTTTTTTTTTTTAAATTTGTTTTATTTAATTACTTTTATGTGTATGAATGTATTGTCTGCATGCAGGTCTGCGCACCCGTGTCGTGCGATGCCGCGGAGGTCAGAAGACGGTCTCGGATTCCCCTGGAACTGGAGTTCTCCTGGAACCGGAGTCACAGACGGTTCTCAGCCGCCATGTGGGTGCTGGGGATCGAACCCGGGTCCTCTGCAAGAGCGGTCGTCGCTCTTAACCGCTAGGCCATCCCTCCAGCCCCCTCTCCTGTTCTTCTTATAAGGGCAGCAATCATTAGACTAAGGCTCTACCCTAAATTCAGGATGATCTCATCTCAAGAGCATTAACTTAATTTTATCTGCAAAGGCCTCATATCCAAATAGGCTCACATTCTCAGGTAGTGGGAGTTGGGACACAGGCATATCTTTCTGAAAGGGATGCTACTCAGTCCACAAAAGCTAAAATACAAAAAGTCATTTGAGCAAGTGATACACCTGATTCTTGCCATTAAAAGTATTTCTGAGTCTCCTAGTTAAAACCTAGGATTTTCCATCCATTTGTATATTTTATTGTTTAGAATCAGTACAAATTATTATTTCCTGCTGCCCCAAACTTACAGGCATTTTAGTCGCCAGTGGCTCCAAGCCCCCTTATTGTGTGGAGTGGCCTTCCCCCTTCCGTAGACAGGATGTCTATGACAAAGGCTGGAAGGTAGTGCCTGTCCACTGAGGCTCATTCCTTGCTAATGTTTTAAGTAAACAATCAAGATCAGTCATTTTATTTTATAGGGCAATGAAACACTTTTCTAGAAGTAAGATATTCAGTATAGGAAAGAATAAAGAACATTTGCATCATGGAAAAGCAAATTTATTTAGAAATCATGATTGAGCAGAGGAAAGTTTACTTATACCTGCTTTTTTGGTCCTATAGGATGGGAGTAGTTTATCAAAAGAAAAAAAAATCTCTGAAATCCTCTCTACAAACACTGAAGTAAAATCACTACCCAAATAACAAGTTCATCTTCTACATTGCTCAGCAGAAGGCATGGGATCATCTTGTCCAGTGTGTAGGCTGGCAACAAGTTTTTTAAGCCATGGTCCATAGACAGTCTTCCTACTAATAGGAAGGCAACAACAGCTCAAGCCAGGTCACAGAGGAAGTCAAAGCGGATGCTTTGGCTGTCTGGTCTGACCGCGTCATGTAAAGTCATTCCATTCATTACTTCTCTTATGAGATAGGCAGATCCATTGGGACAGGCACGGTCTCTTGACCTCTTAGTCTAGCTTGAGCCTGTGTCTGCAGTTCGGTGCCAGTTTGCCTTCAAGATTTATACCAAATAGGAAAAGGCTTGAAAAAAACCTCATGTTATCATCCAGCACAGAGGCCTATTGTCTCATGTTTAGTAGCAAATGCGGAGATCCTCTGATGAGAAAATAAAAAACATGGTTCCCAGTAGCATTCAAGGCAGCACCAGCCTTGTGTCTTACCACACATAGCAGGACTGCACTACGGGCCCCGTAAGTACATCAAATGAAAAGCAACAAAAGCAGACATTATTTGGGTCACAAGGGAAATGCCTTTGTCACTGGTCAATACCCCAGCAACTGCATCTGTATTAGCTTTCTTTGGCTGTGAGCAAACATCTGAGAGGACAATTTAGAGGACAAAAGGCTTTTTTCTTTCTCTGGGATTCAGAAGTTTTAGTTCATGGTTAGCTGATTCCATTATTTCTAGGTCTGTACTGAGGTGGAACATTATGGTGGGGAGAGCCTTTAACTCATGGTGGCTGGAAAGGAGGGAGGGAAAGAGGGAAAGGGAGCAGGAAAGAGAGAGGGAGAGGGGGAGGGGGAGGGGGAGTAGGTGAGGGGAGAGGCAGGGGGAGAGGGAGAGTGAGGAGGGAGGCGGGGTGGAGGGAGGAGGGAGGAGAGAGGGGGAGGGGGGGGGGGCAGGTGGAGGGGAAGGGGAGGATGGGGAAGGGGGAGAGGGGAGCGATAGGGGGAGAGGGAGAGAGGGGAGAGGGGTGAGATGGGGAGAGGTGGAGAAGGGAGAGGGGCGAGGGGGAGGAGGAGAGTGGAGAGGGGAGAGGGAGAGCGAAGGGTGGGAGAGGGAGAGGGGGAAGAATTGGGAAAGGGAAGGGAGCAGGGAAGAGACGGAGAACAGAAACGAAGGAGCGAAAGAGAAGAGAGGAAAGGGTGGTGAGAGGGAAAGGGGATTTTGAAAAGGGTGCTCTGTCTCACACTCTTACTTCTGATTCACAGATTAAGTCCTGGCAGGATGCTGCCCCTTGTCCAGGCATCTCAAAGGGATGGGCAGGATCAAGGATGCTTCTTGTAGAATGAGTTCATCTACACATCTTTCCTCCTTTCTTAAATTTTGTTTCATTTGATAATCAAACTATTATCCTATATTGGTATATGAGCAGTGGATTCCAATGTATGATCATCCCAGAGACTGCTGGTCAATCACTAATCTAGCAGTAGGCCAGCCATTGTCTTGTAAAGGGAGTATAATTCTAAGCTGCTGAAAGCACTGCCCTAGTTGAAAATTCTAAGTACTTTTTCTGTAGTTTTCCTTACAGGACCTGACCTTTCCCCTGGCCTGCCTTCATGAATCACCTCGGTGGGAGAGATAGATATCATGGATCCTGTAGTTTCATCTTTTCTTCTCATTTACAGGGCCAAAGGATTATGCTGAACCTCAGAAAACGGTTCCTCAAAGTGTGGTATTTTCTGATGGAGAACTGAAGTACTCTATGACCTCCTGTTCTCCTGTCTCTGGTATCTATCTGTCCCAACTCCAAAAAGTAACTCCCAGAAACCAAGGCAAGACATAGAATCTAGAAAAGTCACTGTCCTAGTTTGTCTTCCATTGCTGTGACCAAACACTCTGACCAACACCAACTTGGGGAGGAAAGGGTTTATTCAGCTTACATCTCCTGGGTCTCAGTTCATCACTTAGGGGGCCCAAGGCAGGAACTCAGGACAGGAACCTGGAGGCAGGAGCTGAATCACAGGCCATGGAGGAATGCTGTTTACTGGCTTGCTTCCCTGGCTCATGCCCAGCCTGCCTTCTTATACGGTACACAACAACCTGCCCAGGGTGGCACCACCCATAGTGGGCCGGGCCCTCCCACATTGCTCAACAATCAAGACAATACTCCACAGACGTGGCCACAGGACAGTCCAATGGAGCTATTCCCCAATTGAGGCTCCCTCAACTCAGGTGTGTCAAGTTGACACTAAAGCTATCCAGCACAGTCACTCTCTCCCTTTAACATCTTCACTGCAAAGAAGTTCTGCTCCTCACCCAGGAGAACGGCATGCTGCACAGGGAGGTCACAGGGAATCTGAACAGACAGGCTTGCTGGGCACCCATTTACTATCATCAGAACAAACTCTTTTGTCTAATCACATTTCTGTGTAGCTGTCAAGACAGTTTGCCTGGGTCTTTGGGTCTTCATTTATAAAGTCTCTGTGTCAGGTGTAATTTCCATTAAGTCAATTTGGTATGTTATTTTTTTTTGTTCTTTATCTTCCCTCCCTCCTTCTTTCTCTTTCTTTCTTTCTTTCTTTCTTTCTTTCTTTCTTTCTTTCTTTCTTTCTTTCTTTCTTTCTTTCTTTCTTCTTTCTTTCTTTCTTTCTTTCTTTCTTTCTTTCTTTCTTTCTTTCTCTCTCTCTCTCTTCTTCAGTTACTATGCAGCACAGGATAGTCTTGAACTCATGATCCTCCTGTGAGATCCCCCTCAGTTCTGTGATTATAGGTATACAGCCAAATCCAGCTTTAATCTGCCTTTGATTGCATGGGTGAACCATGAGCCATATGACAGGTAATGAAAAGTACCATACCTTTACCTTTGCAGCTTTAAAGATAGAACTGACCAACTATGGCTTGTAACTTGGCTAGGGTTAAGTCTCTAAGGCTTTTCCCATCTGCATTCATCTTTGTAGTCTTTGAGTCTGCAGAGTGTGGGTCCCCAGACAGGAATCCTATATTAAACTTCACCCACCCAGGTCTCAGGGACCATTGCAGAAGAGGGGGTGGAGAGATTGTAAGAACCAGGGAGGAGGTGCATGGCCATAAGGAAACAGAGTTACAGGCTGACAGGCTCCTGGGACCTTGCTCAGATGAACTTACAGCAAGATATAAACTGTTTAATAATTCCCAAAAATTATACATATGGTATTTGTACTTGAGTATATTAGCTGAAGGCTACATAACAAGAAACAGTGCCACAAAGGAGAAACTTCTCTTTTAGTTGTTGGCCAGAGTAGTCCAAGAGACTTCCCAAATTACACAGGCTATTGCCACAGCTCTTGATTGCCTCAAAAAACCCGAAGATAAGATCCTATTGCTGAAGAAAGGGCATAATTCGGACACAGGATTTGGAGCAGTGGAGCGGGAACTGATCTGGAAGCCACCTCTCTGAAGACTAGCTCTCATAGTTTTGGAGGACACTATGTAAGGGAAAAAGTCAGTCAATGGTCCAACCCCAGCTTTAAAGCCTAATAACTACATCAAATTACAGTGGTACAATAGAAGTACTTTTATCTTAGAGATTATCAACAGCTAGATAACTGGACTTAAAGCCCACTCAATGGGAGGGAACTCATGTGTGGTGCTATAAATAGAGCCCAATATACATGGATGGAGAGGTTATATAGCTTAGTGAAAACCCTAAGACTGCCACATCCCTAGACAAACGTAATTTCTTACTATGTGCTAAATATGGATCCTTTTATTTACAGACAAGTATTCCAGTCACCATTCATCAAAGAAGCTTCTTTTGTAACAGATGGAGACTGTTACAGAGTTTTACAATTGGTCACACACAGAGAATTAGTGTCTGTGAAATGCCCAACCCTAAGTGGCACATCTATGATGGAACCTACCCAAGGCTCACAGAACCTAATGGAAGAAGGAGTAGAGAGAATACTAATGCACCTCTCAACTTTTATCAGTGAAGCTTCTTCATGCAACAGAGGGCAGTGAATAGAAAAGGTCACAAATGGCCAAAGTGTAGAGAATAAGAGTCTGTAGAGTATGGGTGTGGACAGAACTGCTATATTAAATTTTACTCACCCAGGGCTCAGGGACCATTGTGGAAGAGGGGGCAGAAACATTGTAAGAATCAGAGGAAAAGGTGCATAACCATAAGGAAATAGATTCTTACAGGCTCCTGGGACCTTGCTCAGATGAACCTACAGTAATGGTGACAGCGTGCACAAGACCCATGCAAACTCAAGCAGAAAAAAACCCAGCACAGAACTGGGGAAATGGATAACAGGCTCGAACCTTAGCCAAAGAACTCTTGTCAGCTGATTATTACTGGGCGAGGGAGAGCTGATCTTTAAGGGAGAGACTCTAGATAGGCTGACTAGACCCCGATGGATGAACTTGCACTAAAGGATGTCTGGGTACACTCACTTGGCTCCATATGCCTTAACATTTATGACAGAATGCATAAAAAATTTGGTGGGAGCAGTTATGGGGGGGTAGATAATTAAGATGTTTTGTGTAAATGCAGAGAGGAAGCAACAGCAATAGTACTGAGCTCAGATTGTCAGGCTTGAAGAGTCTTAACCTGCTTGAACCAACTCATCAGCCTTAAACTTGATTTTTTTTTTTAATACATAGTACCTTCACATGTTTACATAACTGCAGGGTGCTGCTCCTCTTTGGGTTTTGATTTTCTGGCTCAGAAAACGTATCAGCAAGAAAATGTATCAGATGTCATTCTGCCTCCCTGTTTTCTTGGAAACTAATATGGCTGTTCCTTGGACTCTCTGTGGTGAAGGCCTCTCCCACAACTCTGGGAGGGTTTGTTGCCTCTAAGCAACCTCTTAAGATGGATAATAAGTTGCCCACTTTATTATTTTACTTTAAATTTTGCTTTATATTTTGAGAAAGGATTTCATATAGTCTGGACTGGCCTCAAACTCCTAATGTAGCCACTGTTGATTTTGAATATCTGCTTCTCTTCTACAGACATAGACAACCACAGCTGAAGGGCATATTGGCACTCTGGCTGCCTCTTCTCTCTCCTTGCTTTCTGACCACTGTGAGCTTTCCTCTACTGCATACTCCTCTATGGCCTTCTTCCCCATACAGGCTCCTAAACAATGGAGCCAAACAGCTCTGTACTGGAACCTATGCAGCTGTGAGCCCAAATGAGTATCTCTTCCTTTTAAGTTATCTTAGGTATATATGTGACAGCAATGAACGCTGACCAACACAAACACTCATTCCTAGCAGTACCCAGATTTTCACAGAGAGATCAGTTTTCCTCTTGCACCACCCATATGCTCTGGGGGGAGCAGCACCCACTCTGAGCCAGAACTAGATATGATTTTGTTAAAAACTAATCATTAGCTCTCCTGTTAACTATTTGCCAAGGACCTCAGGTTTGGTCCTCCATTGCATGACACTCCCAGCCATAGACTTTGCGTCTGGAATGGGCGCACACCAGTGCAAGGCAAGGGGAAAACTTTATGCGTGGGAGTTTCTGGCCCTATGTTTAAGATGATTCTTACTTTCTTTTAGATCTTGTGAGGTGATGTAAGGCCAGGCAATGTTGTATTTATCTTACTCCCAGCATCAATATAAAGCTGACACCTTTGAGGATATGTAGAATGTGTGGAAGGCCACACAACTGTAGAGAATCAGCTTTGGGGACACTGTAGAGATGGTTCAGCAGTTAAGAGCCCTGGCTGCTCTTGCAGAGGACCCGGGTTCAGTTCCCAGCATCCACATGGCAGCAAACACAACTAATCCACAACTTTGGTTCCAGGGAAATCCGATGCCTTCTTCTGACCTCTGTAGGCATTGCATGGCATAGGTGCTTACACAGTTATGCAAGCCATATGCTCAGTATACATAAATAAAAACAACATTTTTAAAAAGAGACTTAGATTTGGAGTTTGATTGACTCACACTTTGTTAACATCCTTTTTAAAAATTTTGGGGCTCAAATTGGATTTCCAATTGGAGAACTATTTGAACAGGGCTTTGTTCTTTTAAAAAATATTTTGGGGCTGGAGAGATGGCCTAGCGGTTAAGAACTCCGACTGCTCTTGCAGAGGACCCAGGTTCGATCCCCAGCACCCACATGGCCTCTGAGTATAGTCTGTAACTTCAATTCCAGGAGAACTCCAGTTCCAGGGGAATCCGACACCCTCTTTTGACCTCCGTGGCATTGCATGACAAGGGTGCACAGACCTGCATGCAGACAGCACATTAAAAAATTATTTTTATTTTATGTATATGAGTGTATTGTCTGCATGTGTGTAAGTGCACCCATGTTATGCAATGCCCAGTGGAGGCCAGAAGAAGGTGTCAGACTCCCTGGAACTGGAGTTATGGTTGGTTGTTAGCTGCCATGCAGGTGCTGGGAACTGAACCTGGTCCTCTGCAAGAGCAGCCAGTGCTGTTAACTGCTGAGCCATCTCTCTAGTTCTGTAAATTGGATTTTTCTTTCTCTCAGTCTGAAGGCTGAAGGCTGAAGGCTTCTGACTGGTACTTCCATATTGGGTTCCTCTATGGACAGGTGGACAGCCACTGGAGGAGATAATTTTCACCAGGTTTCCCCTGTGCCAAGCAAGATTCCATGATTTCGGGACTTATGTTCCAAGTCCACACCATCAGATTTCTAGCAACGGTTGCCTATCATAACCTTCTGTACTTTAGGCTCACATGTAGCTCAGGCTAGTCTCAAACTCGCTTTGTGTCCCAGGATGACCTTGAACTGCTGATCCTCCTGCTGGCGCTTTCCAGTGCTGGAGCCACCTCATCTGGCTCCTCTGCTGTACCGTCTAAGTCAGACTCTAGGTCCTTCTGGGCTCCTGCGATGGTCCTGAGAGATACAAGTTTCTTCCACAGTTGGAGGAAGAGAGGAGACCCTCAGATGAGTGCATTGATTGGACATACAAGATGACAATCAGCCAAGTCTTGCTAAGGAGAAGGCCTGAGATTTTTCCAGGTAATAATGTTACCAATTCCTTGCTCACATCATTAAGTGGACTCTTCATACTCCCTTTAAAATGTTTTCATTATTTAGGTGCTGGATTCCCAACTCCATCCAGTCTCCATGTTTGTTCCGGAGCAGCAAGCCCTGAACTGCTGAGCCATCTCTCCAGCCCCACCCCACTTTTTTTTTTTTTTTCTTTTCTTTTTGGTCTTTTTGAGACAGGGTCTCCCTGTAGCTCTGACTGTCACGGAACTCACTCTGTAGACCAGGCTGGCCTTGAACTCACGGAGATCCGCCTGCCTCTGCCTCCCAAGTGCTAGGATTAAAGGCGTGCGCCACCACGCCCGGCAAGTGGGTGTTTCAATTTGTAGCCTTAGCTAGTCTCTAACTGGCGGTCTTCCTCCATGTACTCATGCACAGCTTCCAGAATGCTGGATAACTGGCTTGTGCCACCAGCCACCCTGTCTGGCTACAGCAACAACGGTCAAATCCCCATTCTCACCAATTTCCCCTGGCAGGGGTGTGTGGGTATCAGGCAGCACCCACAGCCAACCTCCATTAAAACAAAGACCAGCAAGTACGTTTTCTTCATCCCGCCCAAAGTTAAGTGAAATAGCTCTGAGCGACCCCCAAGGAAGAAAGAGCAATAAATGGAGCCAGCTGCTCAACCCAGGATGACTACTGGGAAAATACCAGAGGTGCCCCACCCGCTGGCTCACATTCATAGCCAGTCTAGTCACAAAGTTGAGACTTGGGGGTTGTAACGGAACATTCCAGGGCCTCCCAGGCTGCTCCTCCCAGACCAAGCCTGGGCTCAGCAGTTGGAGGCTCAGGGTAGGCGGTGATGGCCTTTGCTCAAGGCTTCTTTTCCTACTCGAGGCGTGACTGAAAACCTCCAGGGCTTGTCCTTTGCTGAAGGGCGAATACAGGCCCTAAAGAGGCGCATCAGGGTCGTGGAGGAGGGAGTTCAAACACTGGGGTGACTCTGGGCCAGCCTGCTTCCCGCGGGGCCCCAGGGCGGGGCAGCAGGAGCTGGAGCGCCTCCAAAAGAGCCCCCAGCCGCCATCCCGCCCTGCCGGGCCTCCTCCTTCTCCCACAGCAGGAGAAGGCCAACTCCGCCCGCCTGAGTCACGGCTGGAGCTGGGGAGGAGCCGGGGAAAGGCGGCCCCAGCTCAGAGCGCAGCCCTCGGCCGCAGGGAGAGCAGGCAGGGCGGTCAGGGATCATGGGGGAGAGCGCGCTGCAGCCGGGGCCTGTGCCCGAGGCGCCAGCCCGGGGCCCGGTGCATGCGGTGACCGTGGTGACCCTGCTGGAGAAGCTGGCCACCATGCTGGAGGCGCTGCGGGAGCGGCAGGGCGGCCTGGCGCAGAGGCAGGGCGGCCTGGCGGGCTCGGTGCGCCGCATCCAGAGCGGCCTGGGCGCGCTGAGTCGCAGCCACGACACCACCAGCAACACGCTGGCGCAGCTGCTGGCCAAGGCGGAGCGCGTGGGCTGCCACGCGGACGCGGCCCAGGCGCGGGCGGTGCACCGCGCTGCCCAGGTGCAGCGGCTGGAGGCCAACCACGGGCTGCTGGTGGCGCGCGGGAAGCTGCACGTCCTGCTCTTTAAGGTCAGTGACTGGGGCGTCCCCAGCCTGGGGCCTTTTCCCGCTAGGCCGCCATCTAGGAACTCCCGCCTCCCAGCTAGGATCTCCGCTTTCCGGAGCCTACCCGCCTCCTTCAGCTGAGCCGCACCCGCCTCCCACGTCTCAGCCTGCCCCTCCCTCATCCCCAGCTCGGCCGGTCCACACCCTACTTCCCCCATCGCTGGCTCGGGCTAGTCTGCAGACTTGGTCTGTCTCAACCAGAAGAAGATAGCGGCGGTGGACCGGCATTCTCCGCCTCCTCCAAGAGCCCAGGCGTCTCGTACCTTTGTTTCACACCTACTTTACAAACTTCTGCAGTTCATTCGCGGCCCTCCCTTTGGATCGGTCCCCATCCTTGCGCCCCCCCCCCCACCATCTTCTCGGCTTTTTGGTCCCCACTCCCGGTGCAGCGTTAGAGGGTGGGGTGGCTTCCCCTTGGGTAATGGAGGAGTAGGTCTCTGGCTGTCTCTGTAAGGGCTTGCAAGGGTCAAAGCTGTTGTCCTCACTGCAGGAGGAGACTGAAATCCCAGCCCGCGTCTTCCAGAAGGCACCGGAGCTCTTGGGTCCTGAGGACCAGTCTGAGCTGGGCCCCGAGCCCCCCGAGGCTGAAGCTGGGGAGAGTTCGGACGAGGAGCCAGTGGAGTCCAGGGCTCAGCGGCTGAGGCGCACGGGTCTGCAGAAGGTACAGAGCCTGCGAAAGGCCCTGTCCGGCCGGAAAGGCCCTGGAGCAGCACCAACGCCGGTCAAGCCGCCCCGCCTTGGGCCTGGCCGGAGCTCGGAAGGTCAGCCCGAAGCCCAGCCTGCAGCCCAGTCTGCGCCAGAGTCGGCACCGGAGTCTGCGCTGGAGCCGCTGGAGCCGCTGGAGCCGGAGCTCCCCCAGGGTTCCCAGGACGATCCTGGGAGGCCGGGGGCAGCGGAAGCAGCTCTGCTTCAGATAGAGAGCGCGGCCTGATCTCTGGTGCTGTCTCCCTGGGTGCCTGGGGCTTGTCCCAGAAGAAAAGCGCTGCCCTAACGTCCAAATAAGGAGAGAATCCCGCATCGCATCTACTGCTCAGCTCTGACTCCCTTTTTCTGGCCTTTCAGCCTAGTACTCCGAGTCCTCTGAAAGAGGACTACTTGGCCCTTCATACCTAATTTGCGCTCACGATCAATAAAAGTTAATTTAATCTAATCCAGACTTCCTATGAAAGGGCGAGGGTGGGTGGGGGATGGGGGAAAGGAGGCGGAGCAAGCCGGATTGAGTTGAGGATGGGGCGATGTCAAATATTTCTTCAGTTTTCAGTGAATTCTGGGCTCTCCTCCAGGGGCACTTAGAAATATCCTGTTGGCCACTTGTTCTTTAAACACTTTGCCCAACGGGACGTGAAAGTGCAATGTTTGGGCACAACAGGGGGCAGGGTACAGTTCTTTGATGTAAATGCCCAAATAAATGTTAAGGAATGGCTTCTCTTTTAGCCTTTTCTACCTCTACCCACCCTTTAAGAAGTGGGTTTTACCAGATTCTTTAACCAGCCATGTTTCCACCTTCTGCTTCAGGCTGACACTCCTTCCCAGGCTTCTCACAACAGCTGCATACGACCAGGCCATTGTCCCAAGGTGCATCAAAAAGCACTCCAAAAGTACCACTCTGTCTTCTACTTAAAAAAAAGCAACACTTGGCTGGGCGTGGTGATACATGCCTTTAATCTCAGCACTTGGGAGGCAGAGGCAGGTGGATCTCTGTGAGTTCAAGGCCAGCCTGGTCTACTTAGCGAGTTGCAGGACAGCTGGGACTGCAGGGAGACCCTGTCTCAAAAAGACCAAACAAAACCAAAACAAAAAAACCAAGAAAAAAAGAAAAAAACAAACAACACCCCCCCCCCAAAACACAACAAAACAAAACAGGCAACAGAAAACAAACCAGTCAGTGGTTTAAAAGACAAAGGCCCTGAAAGGTTGAGCGTGTAGGCCACTTATAGCTGAGCATTATACACAGGGCCAGCTGGTGAATTGACTTCATGAGGGAAATGAGTGAAAACAAACCCACAGGAGTCCTCCTGTCTGTAATAATGCATCAAAGCCTAAAACATAAAAACTGCAGTCAGGATTCTCTTTGGATTTTGTTGTTTTAAATCTGTGGTGTTCCCTGAGTCCTCATGTGCTGGGAGTGCAGTTCCAGGGGTGGAGTTTCCCAGTCAGCATGGATCCGGAGGGATCTGCTCCAGTTGTGGATTAAGCCCTTGATGGATTCATAATATATGAGCATTATTGGGTCACAGGGAGAAGTATGAGGTGAGGCTTAGTTGGAAATGGTCACTGGCTGTGTGCCCTGGACAGATGGACACTTAGCCTCTCCTTGATGTTCTTTCTGCCTCCCATGAGGTGAGGAACCTCAGCCAGGCACATCTGCTAAAGTGTTCTGCCTCACCTTAGGTGGAGTGGCCACAGTTCAGCTGACCGAGGACCAACATGTCTGAAACAGTGAGCCAATTAAATTGTGTCTTTCAGTTATTCATCACAGCAATGAAAGACTAACACAGATTTATAATCAATTACTGAACTTCTTTTTGATGTATTTACTTTTTACTTTTTAATTTTTGGTCTTTTTGAGACAGGGTCTCCTGTAGCCCCAGCTGGCCTGGAACTCACTATGTAGACCAGGCTGGCCTTGAACGCACAGAGATCTGCCTGCCTCTGCCTCCCATGTTCTGAGATTAAAGGTATGTGCCACCACACCCAGTCCGTTTAGATTTTTAAATGAGTAATTTTATTTTATTTTATTATCATATGAGTGTATTGCCTATATATGCATTAATGCATCCCTGTCATGCAGCGCCCACAGAGGTCAGAAGAGGGCATTGGATCCTCTGGAATTGGAGTTATGTTTGGTTGTTAGCCTCCAAGTGGGTCTTCTACAAGCAGACATTGCTCTTAACTACAGAATCATCTCTCCAGCCGCCTAAATGAGTGATTTTAATACTGCAGCATGATGAGTTAATTTGACACTTGATGCATATAGGATAACTGCAATGCGTAATTTAATTCATAGCTATAGAAAATGTTTGATTTTTAAACTCTAACCAGAAGAGACTGCATCATTATGGATAATAAAGCAGGGAATGAACAAATACAAGTGATTTTTCATCAGTAGCTCTTCACAATTTTTCTTTTAGAACCTGGAAGAAATTGTCATCTTGACTTTCAAATGTTCCAGCAAATCTATATCTTAGCTGCTTTAGTATTACCTTGATTGCTGAAATGTGCCACTCTTCAGGACCAAAGTTCTTTGGGATATGAGGTTGCCAGCAACAACCCCTTAGAAGTCATCTTTGAAGGTATATGCTATGTGAGCTTCCATGGACTTTTTCTGGTAGTGTTGATTCCATCCTATGCTCACCACTATTGTATGGACATTTCCACCCATAACACAAGCCTGACCATAATAAATACCAGCAGGCACATCAGGTGTAAGATTGTCTAATACCTGTTGAGGAAAATGGTTGTGGGGAGGCCCAACTGCTTGGAGTTGTGACCCAGGCTTCTTTCCATTTGTACAGCATGTTGCTTATAATTCCTTCCTTCAAGGATGTGGGCTACAGCTGGCCTACACATCTGGCAAAGCTTTTGTGGGCAGTGTCACAGGATCTGAGGACTGGCTGAGACACCAGTGGGTGTTTCAGGACCAGGGAGCACAGATAGATGACATTTGAGTCATGGGAGGTTGGTCCCCATGAGATCTACCCGAAATAAGCTGCCCGGTGACTCTGGAGGTGTATGTCTATCTTCTAACTTTAAAAAAGAAGTATGTGTGTGCATGTGTGTGTATGTGTGTGTGTGTGTGTGTGTGTGCGTATGTGTACGTCAGAGGACAACTTTCTTTACTGGGTTCACTCCTTCTGCCATGGGTTCTGGGGATGGATCTCAGGTCGTCAGGCTTGGGTGGCAAACATTCTTACCCTCTGAGCCACCTTTCTGGCTGTCTGTCTTCTTTTTTTTTTTTTTTTGTCTTTTTGAGACAGGGTCTCCCCGTAGTCCCAGCTGTCCTGGAACTTACTCTGTAGACCAGGCTGGCCTTGAACTCACAAAGATCTGCCTGCCTCTGCCTCCCAAGTGCTAGGATTAAAGGTGTGCGCCACCATGCCTGGTTCTGTCTTCTAACTTTTAACTAAGCTCTATTCCAAGACAACAGCTACTTATTGAGTGCCTACTACACCCCAGTCCCTAACAAGTATAGTTCATAGTTCTTCCTCCTGTGCTTTCTGACTATTGGCTGGAACCACCATTCTCATTAAAACTCAAGAGTTTGGGTTGGTTCAGAGATTCTCTGCTGTCCCCTCCCATATGGAAACAGCTGCCATCGATTTGACACCTGTAATAATTACCAGGTTTATCCTCACCCACAGCCATCTTTCAGGCCTTCTCTTTCACCTGACCAGGGTTAGAAATGCCAGTCTGATCACATCAGCCTCCTGATTCACATGTTTAGTGTAGCTCCATCACATTCAGAATCCGGTTTAAGATCTCCAGCTGTGCCTGCAAGTCCTCTGTGAGGCCCCCCCCCCGTTCTACTACAGGTTGAACATCTCTGATCCAAAAATCTGGAATCCAAATGCTTCAAAACCTGAGCACTGAAATGTTGTCACAAGTAGAAAGTTCCACACCTGAACTCATGTGATAAGTCATGGGCAAAATGCGGTGCGTTAAAAACATTGTGCACGCTTACCTTCAAGCTGTTTGCATGAAATGTATGGAAAGAAATGAGTGTTATGCTTGGACTGGATTCCAGCCCCAAGACTTATAACGCACATGCAGACGTTTTACTCCAAAATCTGGAAAAAGCACAATAGTCAGAACTCCTGAACCCCTATTATCGTCATAGTGAACTGCGTGGTCTTGGTCTCTACTCTCCTGCAAAATTCAGCAAGGCACATTTGCTTCAGGGCCAGGCATTTCTTTTCCTTGTTCCCAAAATGCCCCTCAAGGCACTGATTATGGTTGTTGTTGCTCTCCTACTCCACTCCATCAGACTGATTGCTTTAGCAAGGGACTGTCTCCTTCTGTGCTGCTGTTGCTTCCTATGGCCACAAGGTGTCACTGTCGGGTGCGAGTGTCCCAGACCCTACTTCGGTCCTGCCCCCCCCCCCCCTCCCGCTCCACCAGTGGGCTGTGGGGGCCCATCCAAGCTGGCTCCAATGTTCGTCTGAGTTATCCTGGTCTTCATTTCAATTTCTTTTGCTTTATGGCAAATGATATTCAGGCTCACTTTGTAGTTCCCCGCAGACCTAGAACAGGCTGTTCCCCCCAAAGACTAGTTCTTTGGGGGGGGGGGGGGAACAGAGTGTTTAGAAGCCAAAATCTGGGTGGTAAATGTGCTCACTGCTGTTGGCATGTCACTGCTTCAGGGTGCTGGACACAGACACACAGACACACACTTAGAAGAACTATATGTTTATATGTTTATTCTTGTATCTAGCTGTATCTTTTTTTTTTTTTTTATCTTTTTGAGACAGGGTCTCCCTGTAGCCCCAGCTTGTCCTGGAACTCACTCTGTAGACCAGGCTGGCCTTGAACTAACAAAGATCCACCTGCCTCTGCCTCCCAAGTGCTAGGATTAAAGGCGTGAGCCATCATGCCTGGCTACAACAAGTTTTTTTTAAAATTTTTATTTTATGTATATTGCCTTCATGTATGTAAGTGCCTATTCAATCTGACTTGGGAGGTCAGGGGCATTTGATGGGCAGTGGTAGGGGCCTTGTGGGTGTGGGTACAGTTTTTTTTTCCCATGGAGGACAGTTCTGTAGTAGGGCCATATCTGTGGAAATTAAGGGCCCCTCCTGCAGAGTCCTAAGCCTTGGTGCTCAGATCACCCCAGCTTCCTAGCAGCCAGCTGTTTCCATATTCTGCACCTCAGGTTGGTATGAGTAGGCCCCACTTTATATCTCCAAGGAAAAAGAAGTTCTCGTTTTTTCACAAATCCCTAAGAACACACCTGATTTCCCTTTCAACCCACAAACAAAATTAAGAGCTCAGATGCACATTTTTCCACATAAAATGCCTTAGTCCATAACTCTAGAAACTCAAGACTTGGTGAGCTTCCAGGGGGAAGGTGGAACGTTGGTTTTTATTCCTTCCTAATTGGTCTATAGCAGAAAAATAACAGAATCAAGTTAAAACAAAATTAGTTCTATTTCTTGATACTCCACTTAGTTACATTAGATTCTCACTCATCAGTGCTATAATAATTTGATTATGAAGGCAAGGGCATAGAGACACAGACAAGTACCAGCTTGTGAAGCAGTAGTATCGAGTGGAGGCAGCTGCTTTAAGCAGGCGAGGTGCACACTGATGGGTCATTAAAGTTCAGAATTTGGTTCTTAGCAATTTAGATCAGAAATGGAAGTTTATTCCTCATTCCAGCATGATTTGGCTGATCTGAAATAGCAAAACTCAGAAAAGACTGATTAACTAGAGTGCTAGATTCATGCATGAATTTCCCTAAGAAATCCAACTGCCAAGTAAATGGAACAATCTAGCTAGTGAGAATACTTTTCATCCTGCCACAAAGTCTATGAGGGAAGTCAAAGACAGATCTTACCTGTGTAAAGATAATAGATAAAGTTATCTAACCCGTTTTCTGCTGTGACATCTCTTCCACATGTATAAAGAATGTGTGCGTTGATGGTGGGGAATTACTTCTTGAGGTTAGTGCAGGAATCCTTTGGGCTTTCCTTTGTCTCCTGCAGAGGACTCAGTCTCAGCACTGAAAATCACTTAAGGCACTGAGTCCACTAAAGTGTTCTGTTCCGTCTTCTTGTCTATCTTTAGCTGCTCTATTTGAAAATTCACAGGGTCAAAGAGCCCGCTGCTTCCCAGGCAGCTCTATTTTTAGATAACTGTAACTGACAAAAACATTTTCTTTACACTGAGATCAAAATCCGGTTGGTGGCAGTTGGCTCTCCTTCTAGAGAAGGTCATGGAGGCTGGCTGTGACAGGGCACCCTGGATTGACTCATCCGGATTTCCCCAGTCTCTCCAGCCCACATTACTGGATGTTCTTGTGATATGTTCTTTCAAGTTTTGCTCTTTCTTTTGTGAGTTGTCTTACTTTGCTGGCATCTGTTTTAAATAGGCAGGTGTCAAGATTCCATGAAAAAATGTGAATTTCAGCTGGGCATGGTGGCACATGCCTTTAACCCTAGCACTCGGGAGGCAGAGGCAGGCAGATCTTTGTGAGTTCAAGGCCTGGTCTACAGAGTGAGTTCTAGGACAGCTGGGACTATAGGGAGACCCTGTCTCAAAAAGACCAAAAAAAAAAAAGGAAAAGAAAAGAAAAGAAAAAAATGTGGATTTCATATTCAAAGACATCTGCACTTCCTGGTGAATGCCAGTTTTGTTTATCAGGCCTGTTATGAGAATTTAAAAAGATTATTCAGGGCTGAGGCTATAGATCAATGGTAGAGCATTTGCCTAGCATAATGGTCTAGGTTCAGTGCCAAGTACTAAGAAAAAAAGACTGTCTATTTGGTATTTAAAAAATATTTATTTGTATTTGTATATGTATGAGTATTTTGGCTGCATGTAAGTACACCGAATATGTGCAATGACTGTGGAGGCCAGGAAAGGGTGTTGGATCCTTTAGAACTGGAGTTACAGGTAATTGTCAGCCACCCTGGGTGGTGGGAAGAGAACTTGGGTCTCCTGTAAGAACAGCCTCTGAGCCATCTCTGCAGAGCTTGATATCTGTGATGTTAAACGATGTAGATGAATGGTGAGCTATAGATGAAGACAGTGTTTTAAGCTGGATGTGGCGGTGCATGCCGTTTTAGCTCCTGGGAGCCTGTGCCAAGAAAATACTGTGAGTTTGAGGACAGTCTAGGCTATAGAGGGAGACTGTCTCAAAATTCCACACATCCACCATAAAAATGATGCTGCCTGTATGGCATTCACTTGAAATTACCGGTTGTAATGGAAGTTATTTTATTTGAGAGAGGGTCTCACTGTGTAGTCCAGGCTAACCTTGAACCCCCAAGTCCCCTGTTCAGCCTCCTCAGTGACACTGTGCCTAGCTTGTAATAAAATTTGGAATAAGTGCTCTGATGCAGCTGGGATGGAAGCGGCTATACGGGAAGCTAACAGGGCTCCAGCCGCCTTCAGTACAGCCCGATTTCCTCTTTTATTGTGAATCCTGTTGTATTACTTGTTTTTATGGAAACTTCTCAAGTACCTTTATTTACTGTGTGATACTGTCACCAGTAAATCACCAGGATTTTCCCCTGTATTGCCTTTCTTGTCACAGGCCAGACATGACCTTTTGCTCATATCCCTGAGTCTAGATGTGACTTTTCACTCACATCCCTGGCACAAGTCCCACATCCAGTGAAGCATTGAATGTTGCAGATTTTGTATTAACTCTTGTAACATTTTATCTCATAAATAACTCTACTAAACTTGGGCCACTTGAGAAGAACACTCAGTGAAGCCCGCCCAGGGAGAGAAGCAGAAAATGACGCTCGTGATGCTTCACACTGAACGTGTGTAAGATGATCAGGCACACAGATCCTTATTTTGTTGTGTTTACTTCATGGCTAAAGTTAGCCATGCAAGACTCTGGCTCATATCATGGATATTTTAATTTGTATGCACTGAGAAATTGACTTTTGCTTAACTATTCATATATATATATATATATATATATATATATATATTTACTATGTATTGAATTTAGGTCTTACACATATTAGGTAAGGGCTCTACCATTGAACTCTGTTTCCAGTTCTCTCTCTCTCTGTCTCTCTGTCTCTCTCTCTCTCTTTCTCTCTCTGTCTCTCTTAAACAGAGTCTCACTATGTAGCCCTGGCTGGCCCAGATTCACTGTGGAGATCAGGAGATCTGATCCACTCACAGAGATCTACTTGCCTCTGCCTCATGAGTGCTGGGATTAAAGGCTGTTTCCCCAGCCTCCTTTTTACTTTTCATTTTTAAAAATATTTTATTTATTATTTTTATTTTTATGTGTATGAGTGTATTGTATACATGTATGTAAGTGGGCCTGTGTTGTGCAATGGCTATGCAGGTCAGAAAAGGGCATCGGCCCCCCTGGAACTGGAGTTGGGACAGTTGTTAGCTGTCATGTTCATGCTTTTAACTGCTTACCCAGTTCTCCAGTCCCTTATTTTCATTTTAAAAACACAGTCTCTAATATATGTTTAGGAGTTCTGAGTTAACATATGGTTTATTCCTGGAGGACATAATTCTGGTACATATATGACATTTATATAGACATATTTTGGAGCAATACGACTGGGAGGGAACCACAACATAAGGACTGGGTCAAAGAACGGACAGATATAGTTAATTTCTGTCTAAAACAATAAACCTTTGCAGAGAAAAACTTTAAAAAGACTGAGAGGAGTGCACAGGGCTTAGATGGGGGATTTCCTAGGACCACCTTTAAGTGTCCCGCGCTGTAGTCTCGCTGGCAAGAACTTCACGCGGACAACAGGATTCTTCTTCAGCAGTATTTATTGTGCACAGCTCTTTTAGGAGAAGGACCCCGAAACGGGGAAGAGGCACTGCTTATATAGCAGTCTAGAGGGTTCGTGTATGCTCTGGATAGGTGTACTGGCCCGATGCCTCATTTGCATGTCCAATGCATGGGCTCGTAGCGCAACAGGGGCCAATGCCTCATTAGAATATTAGGTGTGCGGGCTCAAAGTCATGTGCAGATTGCCCAATGCATAGGCAACGGCGGGAAATGGCTTGTAGTGACTCAGGAAGTCGGCGCCATCTTTAGGGCGCGGTGCGGCACACACTGTTTGTGTGGTAGGCTGCCAACATTTAAGCACAGGTAGGAGCCAGGCACTTCAGCCAGGCAGATTGTTGGATAATTCTACCACCGAGTTGTTGGATAATTGTATCATTGTCTTGTGTGGCAGTGGGGGCAGAGTCACCCTGCCAGCTGGTATAAAAGGTGGGCGTGTTGCCACTGTGAGACTTGAGTGCACAGAGCTTAGATCGGGGATTTCCCAGGACCACCTGAAGCACAGAGTACTGGGGCACAGGCCAAGTGAGGCATATCCCACACCACCCCTGCCCTGCAAATTGGAATTGCTGAGGGAGTGTTCAAGTGCAACCTTAATAGTGATTCTGGGGTGCATGGCAAGGCAATAAATGAAACAGTGAACCTGAGACACTTCTAGTCCCTCATCACCAAGCCCTAGAAACAACCCAGAGAAACTGGCTGGCAGGAAGCAGAGTGAGCACAGTGCTCAGCAGGGTACTGACTGGACTGTTCTCTACTCAATTTTTTGGAGAACCTTCAGAACAGAAAGGGAAGAGTGAGTTACACTCCTAATATATAAACAAAATTGAAAGCCTGAAACCTAGACAAGTCAACACTCCATAAACAAGAAAAACAAAAACAAAAACAAAAACCACCACCACCACCACAACCAAAACCCAAAGGCATCTGAAGGAGGCAAGAAAAGTAAGCCTTCAACACAGTGAAGAGGCATTTGGGATTTGCATCAGAATACAGGCAAAGAGAAACCCACATGCCAGGGACACAACAAAGGGACAACATGGGAAAGGTGCAGGATAATTCCATACCAAGCTCTACCAACCCTGTGGGAGACTCCTACAGTGATTTCCCCCTGGGGGTGGCCCAGGACACAGATCTTAGAGGAACAATTGCAGACATATTTAAATCAAAGAATATAAAGAACAAGTCAGAGAACTAAGGAGAGAGAATGAAAAACTCAAGAAGGACCTAGAGGGAGAGAATGACAAACACCAGAAAGAACTAGAGGGAGAAAATGACAAACTCCAGAAGTAAGTGGAAACACTGAAAAAGGAAACCAACCAGTGAAGCAAGGAGCTACAGGAAGAGATTGAGGAGCTCCAAAAGGAAGGGAAAATACTAAGGAAATCACAAGATGAAATGAAAAAGGAAATCAAACACTCATCCAATCAAGAGGAAAGGAACTGAAAAAGCCTCAGAAGTAGAATGGAGGAAGCAGAACAAAGAATATCAGACCTGGAAGATAACACAGAACAACTAAAAACCTCAAGTAAAGATTATGAAAAACTTAAAAATACACAAAAGTGGAACAACCAGGAAATGTGGGACACTATGAAAAGATCAAACCTTCACATTGTAGGGATGGAGGAAGGAGAAGAATCTCAAGAGAATGGTATTGATCAGATCTTCAACAGAATAATAGATGAAAATTTCCCCAAACTAAAAAAAGGCAAACCCATACAAATGCAGTACATAGAACTCCAAACAGACAAGATCAGAAAAGAAACTCCCCACGCCATATCATAGTTAAAACACTAGACAGCCAAACCAAAGATAAAATTCTGAAAGCCACGAGAGAAAAACAACAAGTTACATATAAGGGGAAAACCATCAGAATTACAACTGATTTTTCAGTGCAAACTATGAAAGCAAGAAGAACGTGGAGCAAAGCATTCCCAGTGTTAAAGGACTATAGATGCCAACCCAGGTTACTATACCCAGCAAAAATGTCTATTATAGTTGAAGGAGAGAGAAAAAACTTCCATGACATAAACGAGATGATAGAATACAGCTGGGTGTGGTGGTGCATGCCTTTAATCCTAGCACTTGGGAGGCAGAGGCAGGCATATCTTTGTGAGTTCAAGGCCAGCCTGGTCTACAGAGTGAGTTCCAGGACAGCTGGGACTACAGGGAGACCCTGTCTTGTAAAGACCAAAAAAAAAATGATGATAGAATACATGTGTGGAAAAACCAACACTTCAGAGACTACTTGAAGCAATTCAAAGTACAGAGAGAGGAGCAACTATCCCTAGGCACCTAGAAAGAGAAATTAATAAAAGCATAACTGCAGAAGTAGAAACCTAGACCAAAAATGCTAATGGATATTAAGGCGAAAGGAAGCAGCACACATCTTTCAATTATAACCTTAATTATTAATGGACTAAACTTCCCAGTCAAAAGACATAGACTGGGAGATTGGATTAGGAAACAGAACCCATCTATCTGCTGTCTATAAGAAACACACCTTACCTTCAAGGATAGGCACTGCCTTAAAGTGAAAGGATGGAAAAAATATTCCAAGCAAATGGTACCAAAAAGAAAGCAGGAGTTGCTATTTTAATATCAGACAAAATAGACTTCAAAGTAAATGAAATCAGAAGAGACAAAGAGGGCCACTACATCTTTATCAAAGGAACAATTGACCATGAAGACTTCACAATCATGAATATATATGCATCAAACTCTGGTGCACCAAACTTTATAAAGACAATTCTCCAGGATCTCAAGGCATAGATTAACCCCAGCACACTCATAGTAGGGGACTTCAATACCCCACTGAGCTCTTTAGACAGGTAAACTGGACAAATAATAAACAGAGAGACATCTGAACTGAATGATATGATACACCAAAGGGACCTCACAGATATCTACCGAATATTCCACCCAAATACCAGAGAATACACTTTCTACTTGGGACCCCAGGGAACATTCTTGAAAATCAGCCACACACGGGACACAGAAAAAAACCTCAACAAATACAAAAAGACTGAAATAATTTCAGGCATTCTATCAGACCACAGTGCAATAAAGCTCAATATCAACATCAGGATAAGCCCTGCTATCTGCAAGAACACATGGAAACTAAACAACACACTGCTGAATAATGAATGGGTCAAGGAAGAAATAAACAAAGAAATAAAAGCATTTCTGGAACTGAATGACAATGACAATACAACACAACAAAACCTATGGGATACTTTACAAGCAGTCCTAAGAGGGAAGTTTATAGCCCTGGGTGCCTACATTAGAAAAACAGAAAGAGCACAAGTGAATGATCTAACACTGCAGCTAAAAACACTTGACAACAACAAATGAACCCTAAATGCAACAGACATGAAGAAATAACAAAAATCAGAGCAGAAATCAATGAAATAGAAACAAAGAAAACAATACAAAAATTAATGAATCTGAAAGTTGGTTCTTTGAAAGAATAAACAAGATAGACCGACCTCTAGCCTAGTTATTCAAAAGAAAGAAAGAGCAACTCCAAATCAATATAGTCTGTGATGAAAGGGGGAATATCACAACAGACAATGAAAAGATCCAGACAATCATACAGGAATACTTCAAAAACCTATACTCTACTAAGTTTGGAAACATAGGAGAAATGGATGAATATCTGAAATCCTGGGAATCACCAAAGCTTAACCAAGAAGACATCAGCAGCTTAAACAGACCCATAATACATGAAGAAATTGAGGATGTAATAGGAAACTTCCCAACTAAAAAATGCCCAGGCCCAGATGGTTTCATGGCAGAATTCTATAAAACATTTCAAAAATACTTACAACCATTATTACTCAAATTGTTCAGAAGGATACAAACCGAAGGAATTCTCCCAAATTCTTCAATGAAGCCAGTGTCACTCTAATATCAAAACCAGGCAAATATACAACCAAAAAGGAGAACTATAGACCCATTTCATTAATGAGCACAGATGCAAAAATTCTCAACAAAATACTTGCAAACCACATACAGACCCACATCAAAAAGATCATCCATCATGACTGTGGTGGTTTGAATGAGAATGACTCCCATAGGCTTTAAGTGTTCAGACATTTGTCCCTAGTTGGTGGCGATGTTTTGGGAGATCTTAGAAGGTGTGGTGATGCTGGAGGAAGTATGTTACTGGGGTCAGGCTTAGTGAGTTTAACAAGCCTTGCAGTCTCCAGTCTCTCTCTCTCTCTCTCTCTCTCTCTCTCTCTCTCTCTCTCTCTCTCCCTGTTTCTCCACTTCCTGTGCTCATTGGAGGTTGTGAACCTCAGCTTTCTGCTCCAGCCCCGGGAACATTCCTTCCTGCCACATTGGGCTGTAATTCCCTGGAACCATCAATCAATTGTAAGATCAAATAAATTCTTCCTGTTATAAGTTCCCTTTGTCATCGTGGTTGTATCACAGCAACAGAAAAGTGACTAATACAGTATTTGGTACCAGAGAGCGGGCTGTTGGCTGTGAAGAACATGGACCATGTGGGTATTTGGAGAAATGTGGAAGACTTTGGAACTTTGGGCTAGAAAAGCTGTTGACTACTGTAAGCAGAGCTTATTGGGCCATTCTAGTAGAAGCCTGGAAGAAAGCATTGCTGCAAAAAAATGTAGTTCCAGAGGAAAACAAAGACTTAGGCAGCTACTGGGATATTTTGGAAAAGAGTCTTGCCACATTTTGCCCACAGCCCCAATGCTTGCCTGATGCTAAGGTGAAAAGTAATGGACTAATGTCTTTGGCAGAGGATATTTCAAGACAGCCTAATGTAGAAATGGTGGTGTGGCGATTAATGGTCAATATTGTGCAGATCTACAGTAAAAAAGAGCAGATGGGGCAGAAAGAAATGCAGAATGTACAGTTTGGATCTGAAAAGTGCACTAGGAAGATTAATGGTGGAGCCAAGGCATGTCCTGAAGGAGAGGCTCCCTTTGATAAGGAGATTAAAGTGATTAAGGAGAGGCCTAGATATTTACAAGTAAGCAATGAAAAAAAGTGAGATTAAAGTGATTAAGGAGGGGCCTTGAGGTTTAAAAGTAAACAATAGAAACAGTGCCTTCAGGGCAAGACCATACCTAGCTAAGCCTCCAACTTTTGAAAGAAAAATACTGAAAGGGCAGAGAAAATTTGTGAATGTGGTTGAAGTAGGACAGGGTCCATCCCAAACTTGCAGCCAAACTCGGCAGTTTCATTTGCGTGGTGCTGGCTTTAGAGGCAAGAAGTTTGTAAGAGTAAAGGGGTCATCAGTTCTTCCTCCATGGTTTCAGAAAGCTGACGAGGCCAGGGAGAGTGAAGCAGGGGCTCTTCGAATAAAGAAGGCCCTGATAGGCCATTGCATGAAGCTGTGAATGTGAAGCCTGGTTGACAGCAGAGACCCCAAGAAGACATTAGAGATGCCAGAGCTGTGAGATACTTGCCAAGGAGAGCTCAATACAGGGAGTGGTACCAGTCTAAGGAAGAGATGTATATTGTATGCAAAGCTGGAAGTGCTGAGCCATCTAAGACCTTTGGAAGTAAAGTACCAGAAAGTAAAAGTAAAGTCACACATGGAGTTACTGGAGTTGGTGTTTGCCCTGCTGGTTTTTGGTCTTGTTTTGGTCCAGTATTTCCTCACTATGCCTCTATTCCTCCCTTTTGGAATGGGAATGTGTATTCGGTTCCACTGTATGTTAGAAGTATCTAATTTGTCTTTTGATTTTATAGGAGCTTACAGTTAATAGATTGGCCTGGGTCTCAGAAGAGACATTGGACTGTAGGCTTTTGAATGGAGCTGAGACTGGTAAAGACTATGGGGACTTTTAAGGTTGGACTAAAAGCATTTTGCATTTTATATGGTCATGAGCTTATGGGGGCCAGGGAGTGGAATGTGGTGGTTTGAATGAGAATGACCGCCATAGGCTTTAAGTATTCAGACATTTTTCCCAGTTGGTGGTGATGTTTTGTTAGGTTTTAGAAGATATGGGCCATGCTGGAGTTTAAAAAGCCTTGCAGTCTCCTCTCTCTCTCTCTCTCTCTCTCTCTCTCTCTCTCTCTCTCTCTCCACTTCCTGTGCTCATTGGAGGATGTGAACCTAAGCTTTCTGCTCAAGCCCTTGCCACCATTCCTCCCCGCCACATTGGACTCTAATTCCCTGGAACCATCAATCATAAGCTCAAATAAACTCTTCCTTTATAAGTTCCGTTGGTCATGATGGTTTTATCACAGTGTCAGAAAAGTGACTAATACAATGACCAAGTTGGAATCATACCAGGCATGCAGGGATGGTTCAACATGGGAAATCAATACATATCATAAAACACATAAATGGACTGAAGACAAAAACCACATGATCATCTCAATTGACGCAGAAAAAGCCTTTGACAAAATCCAGCATTCCTTCATGCTTAAAGTCCTAGAGGGAATTGGATTGGAGGGATCATTCCTCAATGTAATCAAAGGAAACACACAGCCAACATCATCCTAAATGGAGAAAAGACAGAAGCATTTCCCTTAAAGGTAGGAACTTGGAAAGGCTGTCCCCTGTCACCACTCCTCTTCAATATAGTGCTTGAAACACTTGCTAGGGCAATAAGGCAAGAAAAGGAAATTAAAGGTGTACTAATTGGAAAAGAACAAGTCAAGCCATCCCTTTTTGCTGATGATATGATTGTTTACCTAATGGATGCTAAAAGCTCCACCAGAAAACTAGAAATGAGCAAGAGTTTCAGTAAAGTGGCAGGATACAACAGTAACCTAGAAAAATCAGTAACCTTTCTTTACATCAACAACAGGCAACTGAAGAAGGAATGGAAGGAGACATTCCCACTCATAACATCCTCAAAAAACAGTAAAATATCTAGGAACAAACCTAACCAAAGATGCCAAAGATCTCTACAAAAAAATTTTAAATCCCTGAAGAAGGCAATTGAAGAAGATATCAGAAGATGGAAAGACCTCCCATGCTCATGGATTGGAAAAATTAATATAGTAAAAATGCCCATTCTACCCAAATTAATACACAGATTCAATGCAATTCCAATTCGAATCCCCCCAAATTTCTTCACAGGCTTGGAAAAAGGTCCTTAATTTCATACGGAAAAACAAAAGACCCCAAATGGCCAAACCAGCCCTGAGTGAGAAGAGCAATGCAGGGGGATCTCTAAACCAGACTTCAAACTATACTACAGAGCTGTAGTCATAAAAGAGTTTGGTACTGTCACAAAAATAGACCTGTTGACCAATGGAACAAAACTGAAGATCCAAACTTGAATACACAATTTCAGCCACCTCATATTTGACAAGGGGGCCAAGAAGACACTATGGAGGAAAGACAAAGACAGCATCTTCGGCAAGTGGTGTTGGCAAAACTGGATCACCACTTGTAGAAGAATACACTTGTAGAAGAATAAAGTTAAAGACCTACCTCTTGCTCTGTACAAAAGCCAACTCCAGATGGATTAAAGTCTTCAACGTGAAACCCAAAACTCTGAAGGTGATAGAAGAAAAAGTTGGCAGCAGACTACAAGACATAGGCATAGGAAAAGATGTCCTAAATCAGACAGCAGCTGCGCATGCAATAAGATCAACAATTGAAAAATGGGACCTCATTAAACTCAAAAGCTTCTGTACATCAAAAGAAACAACCAAGGAAGTGAAGAGAAAACCCACAGAGTGGGAGGAAACCTTCACCACAGACATATCTGATGAATCATTGATTTCCAGAATATATAAGCTACTGAAAAAACAAAGAAGAAAGAAAACAAATGACTGACTCCAAAAATGGAGCAAAGATCTGAACAGAGACTTCACGAATGAAGAATTAGAGATGGCTGAGAAACATCTTAAAAAGTGTTCAATGCTGCTAATAATTAAGGAGATGCAAATTAAAACCACTTTAAGATATCTTACTCCAATAAGACTGGCTAGGATCAAGAAAACAAATGATACCAAGTACTGGAGAGGTTGTGGGGAAAGGGGAACACTCATCCACTGCTGGTGGGAATGTAAACTCATACAACCACTATGGAAAGCAATGTGGAGAACCCTTCGAAGATTCAAAATGAGCTTGCCACCTGACCCAGTCGCACCACTCTTGGGTATATTCCCACAAGACTCATCTTACTGCAGAGATACATGCACAGCCATGTTTATTGCAGCTCTCTTCACGATAGCAAAAAGCTGGAACCAACCCAAGTGCCCCTCAACTGATGAGTGCATAGAGAAAATATGGTGCATCTACACAATGGAGTTCCACTTTTCAGGTAAATGGATGGAGCTCAAAGCCATCATGCTAAGTGAAGTAACACTGTCCCAGAAAAACAAACGACTAATGGTATCCTTCATCTGTGGATGCTGACAGCAATTACTTATGTGTAAGGCAAACTGAGTAAAGTTAATGCTATATTCCTCATGATCTGAAAACAACTGTGCTCTTATATTGTGAATCTCTTAACAGGTTCTAGAACTAAGATACCATTTATTTTCAGAGTTAGGAATTTTAGGTATATGGATGGAGGAAATGTATGTATATTTTAGGGTAATATAAGATCAAAGGAATGAGGAAAAAAACTGTCTAACCACAGTATTTATTTTATGGGAGTGTTTCTTAGTATTTCTTATACAAGGCTGCTTGAGCTTTTGTCCAAGCCTTTTCTAAAATATTATAGAGTAGTTAAAAGTATCAGGCTGGTATAACTTAGCCTTTCTGAATGATTAACGACCGTACTTAATGCCCAAACTTGTTTGGCCAAAGGTCTTAAGGGTTAACTTTGTTCCTTGCTCTCAGAGGTCAACTAAGTCCCAGATGACTATGCATGGGGACATCTCTTGAAATGTCCTGCAAATGTGAGTCACCAGTCTTCCTGTGCAGGGAGGTCTTGGAGATCCACTAATGGGACTTCAGTCAGTGTCCAATCTATAAAGATGAAAGTCTGCTCATGCTTCAAAAATGGAAGCCTGGTCTAGCAAGACCTGACTTTGTCCTCAAGTGGATGGAACTGGTGATCGGAAAAACCAAAAGGTGCCAGGGGCTCTCTCCCCCACCAAAACCTGAGTGACCCTTGAGGACTAGATCCTCAACTGACCTTGAGAAAACAAAACCCTTGGATAATCTGGGCTAACTGTGTGGCCTTAAACATCCCATCGGAAACAATAACAGAAATATACAAATAGTAAGTCCTGAGAATTTGTACTTCAGGTATAAAACTTGAGATCTTAGTAAAAAGACAAAAAGTAAAAAAAAAAATTAAATAAAAAAAGCACTGTTGTTATGCCTATCTTACTAGCAAGTGCAGCTACCCTGTGGCTGCCACTGCTTTTGCCATCCTTCAAAGACGTTAGACACAGCTTGTCAACCTTCCAATATGGACTGAAGACTCATGTCTCTCCAAGAATCTTCCAAACCTTCAGTGTCAGATGGGGACTGCTGAGACATCCAACTTGTGGAATGAGCTACTACTGGGGTCTCTGCCTCTTCAGAATATAAACTGCCATTGTTAGACTACCTAGGCTGTATCATGGAGACCAATATGTAGGGTGTTACACACCTGAAGAACAGACTTAACCTGATCAAACCACCAACTGAACTGTTGCTTCTGAGCACAGGTTAAGTCTGTTCTGCAGGTGTGTAACACCCTAAACCAGTACAGGAAGATCAGGACAGGAAGCGGTGCTTACTGGACCTCATTTGGTGACCACGGGAAGGGAAAACCCCAGTGTGGAACACAAGGGCAGAACTGATGGTGGTTTGGGCTTGCCAAGGAGGAGACTTCAAACATGACATCTTTCAGCCTAATAAAAAAAAATCATAAGCTGAAGATGCTAAAACCTATGATATATGTGGCATGCATATGTGCATATTTTGGAGTGACGCATATTGGAAGGAACAACAGCAACAACAGCAACAGCAGAAAGACTGCATCAAAGAACTGACTGAAACAGTGAAATTTTGCTTAAAACAGTAAACTTCTACATTGAGATTTTTGAGAGACCTGAGAAAAAGATGAAAAACATGTTTGGCAGAATGCATGATTCTGGTGGGAGGTGGGGTGGGAGGCAGGGAGGGGGGCATGGATCTAGATTTGATTTATAATGTAATTTTGTATGAAATGCACAGAGCTTCAATAAAACATCGGCTTTGAAAAAAAAGACTGAGAGAAGATGCAGGCCATGTATGGCAGAATGCATGATCTCGGGTGAGGTGGGAGGAAGGGAAAGGGAATATGTCTAAATTGAACTGAAAAATGATGTATGAAATACACAAAACATCAATAAAAGTATTATAAAAAAGACGCAGTCTCTCTAAGTTTCCTGGGCTTTCCTCGAACTTGTGATCTTCCTGGTTCAGTCTGCAAAATAGTTGAGTTTGAGCCATCAGGCCTGGATCCAGATTTAGTATTTTTATGTATTTGTGTTTGTACTATGACTGAAGAAGTCTTAATAAAGGTCCAGTGCCACTAGAAATAACACTGAAGGGCAGGAGGCACATAATTTACCTTTGAAGCCCCAGTTCCTGGATCGGTGTGTCACTAGATAGTAAGAATGTAGTCTGGTGAGGTGCTGGGAGTATCAGAATGAGCAGGAATCTGCCCTCAGGGAACCCACTCAGTTTAGTGCTGGGGGCTCCAGTTTATAGGTTTAAAGGCCAATGAAAATATTTTAACTTTTTAATTAGAAGAAAAAGCGAGTGTTTTATTAAAAGAAGACTTAAAATATTTTATGTATTTTATGTGTATAGTGTTTTGCCTACATATATCATGGATCACACACATTCAGTGCTTACAGAAGCCAGAAGAGGGTCCCCTCATACTGGAGTTTTTAGTCACCATGTGGTGGCTGGGAAACTAACAAGGGTACTCTCTAAGAGCAATAATACTCTTAACTGCCAAGCCATCTCTCCATCCCTCAAAGATGATGTTTTAATAACTACTTGTAATATATTTACCATTAACAAGTTGTAAAAATAAAATTAAAAGATTTTCCCCCTCCTTTGGATCAATAAAATGGCTCAGTAGGTAGAGGTCCTTGTGTGTAGGCCTGATGAACACAAGGATTTCACAAGGTGGCAGGGTTCTCTCCTGAAAGTTGTTTTATGACTTCCTGTGATGAAGGCATGCGTGCATGGTGCATACACATACAAACACAGACACAGACACAGACACACACACACACATACACACACACACAGAGCAAATAAAATCACCTTTTTTTTTTCTGAATGGAGGATGGGGATTCATGAAGACAAAAGCATCCAAGGCTCACAAAGTCTTCCTTTTTCTTGGTCTTCCTCCTTGTAAAATTCTCTGTTTTTGCCTGCCCTTTCCTTCCCTTTTCAAAATAACTATGGTTGGCTCTTATTTTATTTTTTAATTTTATTTTTGAGAATTTCATACTTGAATTATTTCTATCCCTTCCAGTCCCACTCCAAATCCTTCCATACTCCCTCTCCCTCTCAATTTCTTGTCCTCTTCTTTGATTTTTATTGTTACATATACAGACATACATAACTATATATATATATATATATATATATATATATATATAACTAAACAATTACATATATAAAACTAAATAACTACATATAAAATTCTATATGTATAACTCTATATACAATGCACTGAGTCTGTTTAGTGGTGCTCATGCGTACCTGTATTTAGAATGCCCACTTGGAATTAAATAGCCCTCTAGGAAGCTGGTACCTGGAGAAAACTGATTCTACCTCTATCAGCAGCGATTGACTGGGCTTTTATTTTTAAAATAATGATAAACATTATTTAATAACAGAGAATAAAATTTCATTAAAATGTTAAAGCTAGAAGTTAAAGGCACATTGAATTATTTTTCAATCCAAGTTTAAATACGTTCACTTAACATATAAGTAAAACTTAAAATCTGGAACATTATTTTGAAGTTTTTCATTGTCAGCTATTCCCAGAAAGCTCAGAGCTGCCTACGTTTTTCCACATAGGTGCATTGCCAACTCTTCGGACCACAGTGGCAGACCAGGGCCCACACTTCCACAGATGACTAGTCCAACGTCAGCATGCTGCAAATGCAAAGAATACAGTTCCCCAAATAAAAGTCTATACCAGTCTAAAGGTGATTCCTAGTTCTATTACACAGTACACAGGCATAAATACACAGAATATAGCAATACAAAAGGCACTTTGTGGATCCCAAAGTACACATTAAGAAAAAAGTGAACTTCAGTCAAAGTATAAACTTTATAATTAGGTGATTTTACTTGTGATCTTTGAATTTCAAGTGGTCCTAGAGAAATGGATGGCACAAGACTCAAAACATTTTTGAAATATTTGAAACTGTGGTGTGTGTGTGTGTGTGTGTGTGTGTGTGTGTGTGTGTGTGTATCCATATATGTAGAGGCCAGCAAAGTTAGCAACTCAGTGTTAGTCAATGAGTCTTCAAAAGATATAAGGGGTGGTGCTGGAGAGATGGCTCAGCAGTTAACAGCATAGGCTGTTCTTGCAGAAGACCCAAGTTTGAATCCCAGCACCCGCATGGCAGCTAACAACTGTCCATAACTCCAGTTCCAGGGAATCTGATGCTCTCTTTTGTTCTCTACAGGTGTTGCAAGACCTGGGTGCACTTACACACATGTAGGCATAACACTCATACATATAAAAAAAATCTAAGGGTTAAATACACTGGAACACACCAGTCACATGAATGGAAATCAGTTTCATCAAAGCTTCTAAATTGGTTCTTTTTTTTTCTTTCAATAGACATCTCGTACTGGTCATAGGACCAGGCTCCATGAGTGGTTTCCAGAGCAACCCACTGGCAGTTTCCTTTCCATTTAACAGCTAACCCTCTTCACATTCTTTGTCTCTGAACTCTGAGCCTGGACTAGGATGTTTAGACAGTCCACTGGAGCTGTGCACAGCATGCTGGAGCACAAATACTGGCGATGCTTCCAGCTAACAGGTGTCACAACAGGCCAGATTTTCTTTCCCCATCAGGTAAATAATAAGCCCTTCTACCTACTGCGTCAATTCTGATGATAGAAATAGTGTCAGTAACATTTTCCTCAGTTTCTTTAAGGACTGAAAAATGTGCTTCCTTTGATCATTCCGGTTCACTGCCATTTGTCTGTCAGCATCCAACAGCCATCAATGACTTTTAAAAAAATAAATATTTAGATCCATGGACTTGAAAGCATCAATAACTTCAGAAGTACTGATCCTGCGGCTGGAGAGATGGCTTAAGAGCACTGGATGTTCTTCCAGAGGACCCAGGTTCAAATCTCAGCACCCACACACAGGCTAACAGCGTTCCATAAGTCCAGTTCCAGGGAGTCCCATGCCCTCTCTGACCTCCTTGGGCATTTTTCTAGTTTGCTTTCAATTGCTGTGACAAAACACTCTGACCAATAGCAACTTGGGGAGGAAAGGGCTGATTTGTCTTACATCTCTTCAGTCACAGTTTGTCACTAAGGGAGCCCAAGATAGGAACTCAGGACAGGAACCTGGAAGCAGGAACTGAAGCACAGGCCATGGAGGAGTGCTGCGTACTGGCTTGTTCCTCTGGCCCATGCTCAGCCTGATTTCTTATACAATACAGGACATGGCACCACCCACAGTGGGCTGGGTCCTCCCATATCCCTTAATTAAGAAAGAAAATACTCCACAGACATGGTGGGAATTCCCACCATGTCTGTGGAGTATTTTCTTTCTTAATTAAGGTGAGGGTCCCCCAACCCAGATGTGTCAAGTTGACAGTAAAGCTATCCAGCTCTGACCCTGCATGACACATGCACACTTAAATACATGGAGGCAATACACTCACATACATAAAATTTTATAAAAAGCTATATTTTATTTTATGTATATGAGTCTTTGCCTGCATGAACCTGTGTGCACCATATTTATGCCTGGTGCATGGGGAAGCCAGAAGATGACATCAGATTCCCTGAAACTGGACTGATAGGCAGTTGTGGGACCCCCCTGTGGGTGCTAGGAATTGAATCTTGCTTGGTCTTCTGCAAGAGCAGCAAGCACTTTCCATTGCTGTGCCATCTCTCTAGTCCAGATTTTTTTTGTCTTTATGAAACATGGTCTCCCTGTAATCCAGGTGGCCTGAAACTCACTATGTAGACCAGGCTGACCTTGAACTCTGAGAGATCTGCCTGCCTCTGCCTGCTGAGTGTCGGGATTAAAGGTGTTTTCTACCACGCCTGGTTCCAATCCAGATTTTAAAATCATGATTTAATGGGTGTCGCTCACCATGATGAGGAAGGCATGGTGGCAGGCGCTGTGCCCCCTGTGGTGGGAGCGTGAGGCTGGGTTCCTTGTGGGGCTGCTTGACTGGAAACACAGAGTAAATTTCTGTGATTTTAATTTTCCTCTCACACTCTGGCTTGCTTCTTTGGTCCCTTAATTGGACTCTAAGCTTTGGTCTAAGATTTCTTAATTCAATGTGTTTGGACAACTGTTAAGACTCATCCTGAGGGGGCTGTAGAGATGGCTTAGTAGTTAAGAGCAGTTTATGTTTTTGCAGATGACAAAAGTTTGGTTCCCAACACCCATATTTTGTGGCTCACAACTATCTGTAACTTCAATCCACCTGGCCCTACCTATGTGAACTTTGGCCTATAATTGTGTTTCTTGGCTCCGGAGGCAAAGACCTGAGGGTTGCCACATTGTTGATTCTCCTAGAACTGTCCCTTAAACTGGCCACATTGAATCAAGTTCCTCATTGGGTGTTGCTAACTATATTTCTGAAGACTGAATATAGACTTAAGGGAGCTCCTGCAGCAGCCTGTGGCCTCAGTTCTTTTACAAGCTAGATTTTGTGCTGCACTGCAGAGTGAGCCACTCACTGTGTGTGTCCAAGACCCACAGTTCCCATCTTCACCCGCTGTTAATCTGTTTCCTATCTTTGAACTGGGGTTTCAGAAGTTTCTTAGTTTCACAGAGATAAACACAATTTGCATTTATGTTTCTCTGTCCTACTTTAGGATTCTTTTTGAGATGATATGTGAAAAACAGTCTTGGGGCTGGAGAGATGGCCTAGCGGTTAAGAGCGCCGACCGCTCTTGCAGAGGACCCGGGTTCGATCCCCAGCACCCACGTGGCGGCCGAGAACCGTCTGAAACTCCAATTCCAGGAGAACTCCAGTTCCAGGGGAATCCGACGCCCTCTTCTGACCTCCGCGGCATTGCACGACACGGGTGCACAGACCTGCATGCAGACAGTACATTCATACACTACAGAAATAAAAAAAAAAAATTAAAAAAAAAAAAAGAAAAAAACAGTCTTATTAATTTTATTTTTTAATTAATTTTTTTCAAGGTTTTTTAAAAAAATTTTATTTATTTTTTATGTGTACTGAATGTACTGTCTGCCTGTAGGCTCTGTGCACCTGTATCATGCAATGCCGTGGAGGTAAGAAGAGGGTGTTGGATTTCCCCTGGACTTGAGTTAAAGGACAGTTGGTTTCTTAAGTGGAGTTGCAGTCTTAGCGCATGTGGGTGCTGGGATTGAACGGGTCCTCTGCAAGAAGCGGTCAGCACTCTTAACCCTAGGCTTGTACAAGATTATCAAATCTAGACCGTGTCCCCCCATCCTCCACCCCACCAGAGCTCATGTATTTCTGCCAAACATTGCTTTCATCTCTTTCTCAGTCTTTCTCCGATATTCTACATGTGGAAGTTAACTGTGTTTGAGGCAGAAGTTCACTGTTTCAGTCAGTTCTTTGATGCAGTCCTTTCTGTTGTTGTTCTCAATATGCATCACTCCCAACTGCTTGGACCAAAGCTCAAGGGCCATGCACAAGAAATACTTACAAACTAGGTATATTGGCACTAGCATCCACAGATGAGGGTACCATTCGTGTTTGTTTTTCTGGGACTGTGTTACTTCACTCAGCATGTGTCTTCTAGCTCCAACCATTTTCCTGCAAAGCTCATGATGTCATCTTTCTTTACTGCTGCATAGAACCCATTGTGAGATGTACCATATTTTCTCTATCACTCATCAGTTGAGGGCATTTGTTTTTTCAGCTCCTTGCTTTCTGTGAAGAGAGTGAAATAAACACGGCCATGCATTTATCTCTCTGTGGGGTGAGTCTTGGGGTTACATGCCTAGGAGTGGTATGGCTGGGTCAGGTGGCAGCTCATGTTTTAGTCTTCTAAGGGTCTCCACACTGCTTCCATAGTGGCTGTATGAGTTTACATTCCCACCAGCAGTGGATGAGTGTTCCCCTTTCCCCACAACCTCTCCAGCATTGGTATCATTTGTTTTCTTGATCCTAGCAGTCTTATTGGAGAAGATGATATCTTAAAGTGGTTTGATTTGCATGTCCTTAATATGTAATGATGTTGGAGCACTTCTTAAAGGTTCTCAGCCATCCTAATCCTCCTCTTGTGAAGTCTCTGTTCAGTTCTTTGCTCCATCTATTGAGTGGGTCATTTGTTTTCTTTTTTCTTTGTTTTTTGAGTAGTTTATATATTCTGGAAATCAATGCTTTGTCAGATGTATCTGCAGTGAAGGTTTCCTCCCACTCTGTGGGATTTCTCTTCACTTCCTTGATTGTTTCTTTTGATGTACAGAAGCTTTTGAGTTTGATGAGGTCCCATTTGTCAATTGTCGACCTTAATTCTTGTGCAGCTGCTGTCTGATTTAGGAAGTCTTTTCCTACGCCTATGTCTTGTAGTCTGCTGCCAACTTTTTCTTCTATCACCTTCAGAGTTTGGGGTTTCATGTTGAGGTCTTTAATCCATCTGGAGTTGACTTTTGTACAGGGCGAGAGGTAGGGGTTTAATTTCATTCTTCTACAAGTGGTGATCCAGTTTTTCCAACACCACTTGCTGAAGATGCTGTCTTTTCTCCATTGTGTCTTCTTGGCCCCCTTGTCAAATATGAGGCAGCTGAAATTGTATGTGTTCAAGTTTGGATCTTCAGTTTTGTTCCATTGGTCAACAGGTCTGTTTTTCTGCCAGTACCAGGCTGTTTTTATGATTATAGCCCTCTAGTATAGTTTGAAGTCTGGTATAGAGATCCCCCCTGTATTGCCCTTTTCATTCAGGGTTGTTTTGGCTATTTGGGGTCTTTTGTTTTTCCAAATGAAATTAAGGATTTTTTTTCCAAGCCTGTGAAGAAACTCTTGGGGATTTTAATTGGGATCACATTAAATCTATACAAGAGTTTGGGTAGAATGGACATTTTTCCAATGTTAATTTTCCCAATCCATGAGCATGGGAGGTTTTTCCATCTTCTGATGTCTTCTTCAATTTCTTTCTTTAAGGGTTTAAAAATTTTGTTGTAGAGATCTTTGGTGTCTTTTAGGTTTGTTCCTAGGTATTTTATTGTTTTTGAGGCTATTGTGAGTGGAAAGGTCTCCCTGAATTCCTTCTCCAGTTGCTTGTTGTTGGTGTAAAGAAAGGCCATTGATTTTTTTTTAGGTTAATTTTGTATCCTGCCACTTTGCTGAAGCTATTAATAGTTTCTAGGAGTTTTCTGGTGGAGTTTTTAGCATCCCTTAAGTAAACAATCATATCATCAGCAAATAGGGATAGCTTGACTTCCTCTTTTCCAATTAGTACTCCTTTAATTTCCCTTTCTTTCCTTATTGCTCTAGCAAGTGTTTCAAGCACTATACTGAAGAGGAGTGGTGATAGGGGACAGCCTTGCCAAGTTCCTGCCACTTAGGATGATATTGGCTGTTGGTTTCCTGTATATGGCTTTGATTACATTGAGGAATGATCCCTCCAATCCAGTTCCCTCTACGACTTTAAGCATGAAGGGATGCTGGATTTTGTCAAAGGCTTTTTCAGCATTTATTCATTTTAAAATAAGACCTCTCCTGTGAAACTGAGTATAATTATTCTGGCAGTTGGTTATATTTAATTCCTATGTCTCTGCAACAGAAGAGATATTTTGTTAGGAAGTTTGTGATATTAGAGAAGATAGGTTTTAGATGACCCTATTTGGTTCATATTCTTTGTGAGTTTATATAAACCCTTAATTCTCCTGAACATAATGAGGAAGATATGTAGTCCAACATTGTCCGAATTCAATTCACTTAAGTCCTTTAATTTCACAGATACATGAGCTAGACCATTCTTAATTAATATAGATTAAGTATGCCATTATTTTATGCCATTATTATTATATTTCTATAATGGTCTTATTCTGTATTCCTTTGCTTATTTTTAAATCATATTCAAGCATTAACTAATTTTTTTTTTTTGGGTCTTTTCAAGACAGGGTCTCCCTGTAGCCTCAGCTGTCCTGGAACTCACTCTGTAGACCAGGCTGGCCTTGAACTCACAAAGATTCGCCTGCCTCTGCCTCCTGAGTGCTAGGATTAAAGGCGTGCACCACCATGCCTAGGTGCATTAACAAATTTTTACATTTGGTTGTCCAAAATGATTAAAAAATTGTAAAACAAATTTTGCAGGTTTACAATGGAGATAAAACTTGAGCCCATCTTTAAGTAATAAAGTTCACAAATGGTTTATTTCACCAATATACACGGACACATGTACTTTATTAAATTTATTATTATTATTATTATTATTATTATTATTATTTATGGATGTGTGCATGCCATGCTCATACAAGGAGGTCAGAGAACAGCTGGGTGGAGCTGGTTCCCTTATTCCACATCAGTGTGGGTTCTGAGGATTGAAGTCAGGTTGTCAGACTGCTCAGCAAGTGTCTTTACCTGTGGAGCCACCTTGCTGCCTCACATATTTTAAAATTTGTGGTGCTTGAACTCAGGAGCCCACACATGCTAAGTTACCATGCTAGGTTAGTTCCCTATCACTCCTAGTCCTATTGTATTTGACTGTCCCCTTCCCTTCCCTTCCCTTCCCTTCCCTTCCCTTCCCTTCCCTTCCCTTCCCTTCCCTTCCCTTCCCTCCCCTCTCTCCCCTCCCCTCCCTTCCCTCCTTTCCCCTCTACGTCTTTCTTTCATCCATTTTTTTTTTTTTTGGATACATGGTTTCGCTACGTGGTTTTGGTTGGGCTCATACTTCTTCTATAGCTCAGGCTGGCCTGGAACTTGTGGTGTTTCTCCTTCTTCAGCCTCCATCCACTTCAGTTACAAGCATGCACCACTAGGCCTAGCTTCCATTTTAATTTTAATTAGCAACATCTACTAAGGGACTATCCAAATTAAGAAACATTAGATCTTTAAATTGTTATATACTTTTGCCGGTATATTTGTGGGTTTGGAAAACAATGTGTATAATAAGGAATACATTTAAATTATACAAATTAATTGAATATAGGAATTATATTAAAATATGAGTTAGGCAGATTCACTTCCTTCCCTGGTAGAGCAGCTGGCAAAGGCAGGGCTTTTCGCGCCTCGGAACACTTTCCTCGCTCCTCATTTTTCTTCCATGGATCTATGTGTAAGCTACATGGCAGTTGTTTGGATATGATTCAAGTTTCTTTCTTCCCTGACATGTAGCTTGACTGAAGCATCCATACCTATCCCCGGGAGAAGATTCATGGCCATTTTGAAAAATGATTATGGCTGTGGACATGACTTAATTCATAGTAGCATTCTGTCTTGTTTAAATGGAGTCCATTTTATTACTTGAGGTTTATATGGAATAGCAAAACTAGTAGTTAAAACTATTTTTTTCATAGATAAGTCACACATTTCACCAGAAACCGATAAGATTTGCACTTTCTCAATTTCTCACACATATAAATCACACATTCATCCTGATCAAAACATACTCTTCAAAAATAAGTTTCAAAAAGACATTTCTTATATTATGAATGAAAGTTTCATGTTCCAAATTAAGTATTTCTGAACACTTGTACAGAGGCATCTTTTTAAGCAAACATATTTTGAAAATGATGTACATACTTTTAAAGTCGGAATGAGTCTCTCTTATTCTTCAACTCCCACTTACAGCTGACATTCTTTTCCACCATGAACAGATTGGAATATTAAGCATATACATTTCAAGAAGAGTATTTCAGAGTTAAAATTAAAAGCATCGGTTTACAACCAGCACAGGTGTAAGTGCCTTGCTGTCTACGCTTGAGCTTATTTCTAGTTGCTGCCCACCTGACCTTCCTCCCTCCCTCTCCAAGCCTTCTTTTTCCATTCTTTTCTTTTACAGATGGCCAGTGGAATTGGAAAAAATACATGTCCCTGCTACAGCCGCTCGTACATCTAAAACTTGGCTTCTATCCAGTTTTCTTTGCTAAACCGGGATTCTTCATCACTTCAGATTCTCCCCATTTCAAGGCTGTGAAATGTAGAGAGATATCTTACATGAAGTAGGAATAATTATTTCTTTAATTTGATAAAAAAATTCTTTAAAATTAGCAGGACATTATATGGATCTCAGAGAGTTGGTGTGTCTCAAAATATACAAAGAAGTCAGTAGGTGAATACAACATTAACAAAAAGCAAAACCCAATAAAACCCCAAAAAAGACAAGTAAACGAACAAAAAATAAATACCCAATAAGGAAATACCTTAAAAGACCATGTTGCTGAGGGTTTGAGAGATGGCTCAAAGGTTAAGAGCACTGGGTGTTCTTGCAGAGGACCTGGGTTTGGAGGCTAACAACTGTCCATAACCCCAGTTCTAGGGGATACAATGCCCCATGCTAGCCTGTGCAGACATTTCATGACACAGGTACTCTTAAGTACCTGCAGACAAAACACCCATACACATTAAAAAAAAAAAAAAGACCATGTTGCCACCTGGTAACCTCACAGAACATTTTTGGTATGGAGTATATGCTAATCTCTAGATGATGGGGTAGATACTCAACTAAGACTGTAGTGGAACCTGTGTTGGGCATAAGATACATTTATAAATGCACCAAAGCATCCTCCTATCATTTGGGTGAACTGGAGAACCACTGAGGAGAGGTATGAATGAAAATGGCCCTCTATATTTAGACAGGTATGCCCGCCATAATCTTCATTCTTGATATTAGCCAGAAAGGTTTTCTTTTTTAATCTCATATAGCCCAGGCTGGCCTTGAACTCACTATGTAGCCGAGGATGACCCTGAACTCCAGCTCCTCCTGCCTCCATCTCCTGAGTGCTGGGATTACAGGTATTTGGCACCACACCTTAGAGAAGGTGTTTTAGTCAATGTAATAAGTCCAAATATGTGAAAATGTATTAATATGTTGTTAGTTTTGTAAGCCAATGTAGAATCATATGAATTCACTAAATATATGTGTACATTTTAATATACAGTTCTCTCTGAATATGTATAGGAAAATTTTCTGTAGGAAGATGAGACATAAATGTGATATATTTTATATAGTTCTCTAGTTGTTTGCACATATTAATGAAAAGATAAAGGAAAAACTCTATCTAAACCTAACTCAGAAGACTTTAGGCTCTAAGTAAAATAGCTCTCTTTTTCTAGTTTGCAAATATATATATATATATATATATATATATATATATATTGTAACTACTCATTGTCACTTCTAAACTAGATTTTTTAGGGTTTTTTAATGATATTTTAAGGGCTTCACAATATAAGAGCACAGTTGTAATTGGTACTAGCATCCACAGATGAGGGATACCATTCATCCTTTGTTTTTCTGAGACTGTGTTACTTCACTCAGCATGATATCTTCTAGCTCCAGCCATTTACCTGCAAAGCTCACGATGCCATCTTTCTTTACTGCTGCATAAAACTCCATTGTATAGATGTACCACATTTTCTCTATGAACTCATCAGTTGAGGAACCAACTTGGGTTGGTTACGTCTCCCTGCTATTGTGAAGAGAGCTGCAATAAACATGGCCATGCATGTATCTCTGTGGTAAGATGAGTCTTGTGGGTAAATGCCCAGGAGTGGTATGGCTGGGTCAGGTGGCAAGTTCATTCCAAGTCTTCCAAGGGTTCTCCACACTGCTTTCCATAGTGGCTGTACCAGTTTCCATTCCCACCAGCAGTGGATGAGTGTTCCTCTTTTCCCACAATCTCTCCAGCACTTGGAATCATTTGTTTTCTTGATCCTAGCCAGTCTTATTGGAGTAAGATGATATCTTAAAGTGGTTTTGATTTGCATTTCCTTAATGATTAATGATGTTGAACACTGCTTAAGATGTTTCTCAGCCATCTATAATTCCTCACTTATGAAGTCTCTGTTCAGCTCTTTGCTCCATCTATTGAGTGGGTCATTTGTTTTCTTTCTTCTTTGTTTTTTTGAGTAGTTTATATATTGTGGAAATCAATGCTTTGTCAGATGTATCTGCAGTGAAGGTTTCCTCCCACTCTGTGGGATTTGTCTTCACTTCCTTGATTGTTTCTTTTGATGTACAGAAGCTTTTGAGTTTAATGAGGTCCCATTTGTCAATTGTCGACCTTAATTCTTGTGCAGCTGCTGTCTGATTTAGGAAGTCTTTTCCTATGCCTATGTCTTGTAGTCTGCTGCCAACGTTTTCTTCTATTGCCTTCAGAGTTTGGGGTTTCATGTTGAGGTCTTTAATCCATCTGGAGTTGACTTTTGTACAGGGTGAGATGTAGGGGTTTAATTTCATTCTTCTATGAGTGGTGATCCAGTTTTTCCAACACCACTTGCTGAAGATGCTGTCTTTTCTCCATTGTGTCTTCTTGGCCCCCTTGTCAAATATGAGATGGCTGAAATTGTATGTGCTCAGATTTGGATCTTCGGTTTTGTTCCATTGGTCAACAGGTCTGTTTTTGTGCCAGTACCAGGCTGTTTTTATGACTATAGCCCTATAGTATAGTTTGAAGTCTGGTATAGAGATCCCCCCTGTGTTGCCCTTTTTGCTCAGGGTTGTTTTGGCTATTTGGGGTCTTTTGTTTTTCCAAATGAATTTAAGGACTTTTTTTCCCCAAGCCTGTGAAGAAACTCTTGGGGACTCTAATTGGGATTGCATTAAATCTATACAAGAGTTTGGGTAGAATGGACATTTTTACTAAATTAATTTTCCCAATCCATGAGCATGGGAGGTTTTTCCATCTTCTGATGTCTTCTTCAATTTCTTTCTTCAAGGGTTTAAAATTTTTGTTGTAGAGATCTTTGGTGTCTTTGGTTAGGTTTGTTCCTAGGTATTTTATTGTTTTTGAGGCTATTTTGAGTGGGATGGTCTCCTTGAATTCCTTCTTTGGTGGCTTGTTGTTGGTGTAAAGAAAGGCTACTGATTTTTCTAGGTTAATTTTGTATCCTGCCACTTTACTGAAGCTGTTAATCATTTCTAGGTGTTTTCTGGTGGAGTTTTTAGCATCCTTTAATTAAACAATCATATCATCTAAACTACATTTTTAAGAAGACAGATTAATCTGACTGAAACAGTAAAGTCCTCCCCAAAACAATAATACTGTGCTTTGAAAAACTTAAAAAAGGGGCTGGAGATATCGCTCAGTGGTTAAGAGTACTGACTGCTCTTATAGAGGACTCAGGTTCGATTCTCAGCACCCACATGGTGGCTAAGAACTGTCTTCAAGCTGGGCACGGTGGCACATGCTTTTAATCCTAGCACTTGGGAGGCAGAGACAGGCAGATCTGTGTGAGTTCAAGGACAGCCTGGTCTACAGAGTGAGTTCCATAGCAGCTGGGGCTATAGAGAGACCCTGTCTCAAAAGAAAAAAAGGAATTCCATAACGTAAACATTAATTTTTGCTTTTATTGCTTCTTCTTTGCTCTACAATTATCCAAAGCCATATGTATAACGCAGGAAACTTTTATTCTAGTCAGTTGAATTAGCTATTTTTGGTTTCTGTGATAGAATATTATGACAGAAAGTGACTTATAGAGGAGTTTATTTTAGCTTATGGCTCCAGAAGGACATGGGTCTATCATAGTGGGAGGCATAGCAGCAGAAGGCAGGGTGGCGGCAAGGCAAGAGGCAGGATGGCTGCAGAAACAGCAAACTGAGGACTCATATCTTCAGTCACAAACACAGAGTCCAGGGAGTGAACTGGAAGTGGGCTGAGGCTAGGAACTCTCAAAGCTGGCCCCAGTGACATACTTCCTTCTCTTATAGATTCCATGACCTCCCCACACAGCACCAATGACTGGGTGCAAGTGTTCAGCTACTTGAGCCTAAGGGGGAGATTTCTCATTCAAACCACCACACCAAGCAACCAGCATAGGAGACAGTAAATCAAATAAAAATACCATAGCAACAAAAGTGGCATTTTCCGCTGGGTGTGGTGGCACATGCCTTTAATCCCAGCACTCAGGAGGCAGATGTAGCTGGATCTCTGTGAGTTCAAGGCCAGCCTGGTCTATGCCACAAGCTCCAGGCCAGCTGGGACTAAAGGGAGAACCTGTCTCAAAAATACCAAAAAAAGTGACATTTTCCTGAGCTATCAAAATGACTGAAGATAATTTTAATAACATGAAAAATTCTCAAAATATAAGGGTTAAAATATCATAAAGCAAGTCATTTACACAGTATTAGCCCAGCTTTGTTTTAAAATCAAAATATGTATGAGAGAAAAGATTAATTTAGAATGCTAACAGTGATGAATCACTGTTATTTTCTTCTTTATACTGTTTTCTTAGTTTCTCAATCAAGTTATGCTTATAACAAACATATATTACTCGTGCAGTGAAGAGTAAATATTAAAAAATGTTAAGCAACACTAAAAACTAGACCCAAGTAAATGAAAACCATCAGAAATGGGAGTGAAAATTTATGAGTGCAAAGTAGATGAAGGTTCAGGCAATTCTATGCTGATGTGTGCAGAGTTCCAAGGAGAGTTGAAGAGGCTTAATTTATTGTGAGTGCCTCATCTGATTTATAGAGCCTAGTGAGTTGAGACTGAAGGTTTTATTTTCCTAATATCCACATCAAGAACTCTCATATTGTACTGAGAATTCAAAAAAAGTGCAGTCAGTCATCCCTCACCAACAGTGCATTAATAATAGAGCTCTCCTACTTTCCAGCTGAGTGGGCTCATCCCTATCTCGTCAGCACATATAAGAGAATAAAACGGCAGGCATCTGAGTTACTCATAGGGAGCTAAAGCTAAATTAAGAGGTGACAGGATGGAGGCGGTAGCGATGGCATGGATCCCAGCACTGGTTTGCAAAGCATAAATACTTAGGCTGTGAACAGAGAACCAAAAGACAGGGATCTTTGGAGGAAGTAAAGCAAGAAGGCAGTGGTCTATATGGTCATCGACCTTGGACCCTCTGTATACCATTGTATAGATTCACCAGCCTCTTGGGTAGTCAGCGTGCCATACTTAAAACAATCCCTCAGAAAGTAAGCTTGATGGAGCTGGAGAGATGGCCTAGTGGCTGAGAAAGCTTGCTCTGAAATCATGATTGGAGTTTCGAGCCTAGCATCCATATAACAAGGCAGCCCTAGAATCCATATGACCCCAGTTTCAAGGGAAGAGGAGACAGGAGGCTCTCTGAGGCTTCTTAGCTTCCAGTTTAGCTATGATGTGAGCCCTTCTGGGTTCAGGGAGTGACCCTGCCTCAAAGGAACAGGTGGAGGGGGCTAGAGGAGGATGACTGACACCCTTTTTTGGACTCCACATGTGCACACAGGTATAAGCACACACACAAGTGCACACACATGCACACACACACATGCACACCATACACACACATGCTCATACACGCCCCCACACACATAAGTAAATGAAAGATGAAACTTTTTTTTTAAAAAGGTAACCTTGTAGGGCTGGAGAGATGGCTCAGTGGTTAAGAGCACTGGCTGCTCTTGTAGAGGACCTGGGTTCAGTTCCCAGCATTCACATGGCAGCCAACAACCATCCAGTTCCAGGGAATTCAATGCCCTCTTCTGGCCTCCATGGACATTGCACACATGTGGTGCACTTACATACATGCAGGCCAAATATCATACACATAAAATAAAAAATAAAAATAAATAAAGGAGATCTTATAAAAGGCAGGCTTGCCATCCTTGCCTCAGCTCTCTTTCTCCATACTTCCATGACACATTCCTTCATTGCCTCAGTTCCTAATGCTCGGATGTGTTGTTTCCTGGATCCCTCTTAACTCTATCCCATCTGCAATTAGTCAACAAATCTGGAGGAAGTGAACTATACAACATTTCATAAGCATACTTCCTGTTTAATTGCCACAATCGTGGTTTAGAATTCTGTGACATTTTACATGGATTCCTGATGCTATCTCTAAGTCTTAATCCTTTTGATATATCAGTCAGTCAATTGTTATTCTGGATTTTCTTTTTTTAAAACTTAAAAAAAATTATTTCAAAATACTTTATTTTTAAAACAGGGTCACAACACTAAGCTTTTGGCCCATTCTGCCTTTGTACAAGCTACAAATGCTTGCTCAGCAGCTGAGGGGCACACATCAGTATCTTGTCTGAAAAGTGAATAAAAATCCATATAAAACAAATATTCAAAGTTTCCATAGGAACACAGGTAGGTGTGACCCCCATCTTCTAGCTTTCCATATTGCTGCATCTGTGCCAACCCTATTCAAGCCAGGCATGGTGGTGCATGCCTTTATTCCCAACATTTGGGAAGTAGAGGCAGGCAGATCTCTGTGAGATTGAGGCCATCCTGGTCTACATAATGAGTTCTAAGCCAGCCTGTGGCTATAGGAAAACCCTGCTTCAAAAAGACAAAAAACAAAACAAAAAGAAAAACCAAAACTTTTTTTTTGTTTTATGATTTATTTTTATTTTGTGTGTATGAGTGTATTGCCTGCATGTATGTAAGTTCAATGCCCGTGGGGTCAGAAGAAGGCATTGAATTCCCTGAAACTGGAGTTAGAAATGGTTGTTAGCTGCCATGTGGGTGTTAAGAATAAAACCCAGGTCCTCTGCAAGAGTAGTCAGAAGCTGGGTGTGGTGGTGCATGCCTTTAATCCCAGCACTCAGGAGGCAGAGGCAGGTGGATCTCTGTGAGTTCAAGGCCAGCCTGTTCTACAGAGTGAGCTCCAGGCCAGCTGGGACTAAAGGGGGACACTGTCTCAAAAATACCAAAAATAAATAAATAAATAAATAAATAAATAAATAAATAAATAAGTAGTCAGTACTCTTAATTGCTGACCCGTCTATCTGGCCCCTGTTCTTGATTAAAACAAAAACAAAAACAAAAACAAAAAAAACTTGTAGACTTCTCTTCCTTTAAGCCAAAATAGCATTTTCATATGACATGTGCCAAACCCGGGTCCTCTGTAAGAGCGGTCGGCACTCTTAACTGCTAGGCCATCTCTCCAGCCCCAAGAAGTTCTTTTCAAAAGCATGTCTTTCTGGGCATGGTGGCACACGTATAAATTTGAAGCTATCCGGATTAAAGAACAGAGTCTGTCTCAAAATCCAAACGAAACTAAATCAAAGGCATGTCTTAGGTAGGTAAAGAGAAATGGAATATATATCCATTTCCCGAGATACCCATTTCCCCTCAAATCACCAATCAATGATGGCTATTCACTAATTCCCAGTCTATACATTGAGGCTATTCCTTCTTCTCCAATGACCCATTTGCTGGTGCATCCACTTGTGAAATGTTGTCTATTTGGGTGCAGTAGATGCAGCTCTGTGCCCTGGCAGATGGCAGTTCTTGACTGAGTTCAACTTCGAGATGACTGTGGTTATACTGTACCACCACACAGGATGCTCAGCTTACTTTTCTGGAAGCAAGTTTTTCTGTCACTAGGAATCTGTTCCTCGAGTTCTCTTCCATTTCACCGTTGCCAGTACTCCAAGATCCCATTATGAAGATGAACCTTCCTGTCCTTTCACCAACCAGGGCTGGAGCTGAATGATTCTTGGGGGAGAATCTTGATGGAAGCCCAGCCTATTCAAAGACAAAGGTTTATCTCATTCCTTATCAAAAAGCTCAACTTCCGACCTTTCAGAAGAATAGCTAGGATCTTGATGTTTCTCTAGGCAGTGGAGGATGACAGGGTTTAAGAGAATATCCAAAAAGACTCAGTATGGTCCTTCGACTTTCAAACCTATTTCTTTTTCTTTTTCTTTTTCTTTTTCTTCAGCACATTTCATACAACATTTTGACTCATTCCCCCATCCATGGCCCCCCCCCCCCCCATCAGAGCTCATGGATTCTCTCATACACAAGTTCTGTCTTGCATCTTTTTCTCAGTCTTTTATGACCTTTTCAGTTTTGGTCAGTTCTTTGTATGGGTTTCTCTCTCTCTTTTTTTCATTCCCATTTAATTTTATATTATTCCAAAATATGCATATACACACTCCACACATAAATCAAAGTTACAAAATCTGAAAATAAACTATAGGTTAATTACAAAGCACATTTAGAGATTCACATTTTTAAAAAATATTTTTAATTTTATTTATTTTTGTATGTGTATGAATGTAATGTCTGCATGTAAGTTTGTGCACCCGTGTTGTGCAGTGCCGCGGAGGTCAGAAGAGGGTGTTGGATTCCCCTGGAACTGGAGTTAAAGATGGTTCTCAGCCACCATGTGGGTGCTGGGGATTGAACCCAGGTCCTCTGCAAGAGTGGTCGGTGCTCTTAACCACTACGCCATCTCTCCAGCCCCCGAGATTCACATTTTAACAGTAAAGTTGCATGCAGGTAAAAAGAAGTCTAACTTTACATTCCAGAAGGTACAATTTTAGTATAGATGTGATGCATCAGGCTGGTGTAACTTAGCCTTTCTGGGTGCTTAATGACCATATTTAATACCCATACCAATTTGGCTGAGGGACCTAAGGGATAACTTTTTTCCTTGCCCTCAGAGGTCAACTAAGTCTCAGGGGAATATGCATGGGGGCATCTCAAACCTATTTCTTAGTCCCACCATAAAATATGCTGGACCCTGTGATAGTAGGGATTGTTCTTCTAAGTCCTTAGTGTTAGTTACTCACCTGGCCCTGGGCTTCCAAGGCAAAGAAGCACTGAGTATTTGGTTACAACTGCCCTCTACCCTTGCACTCCGGTTCCTCGAGGACATATGTTTTGCTTATTGTACTGAGAGGTTACAGAGGAAAACAGTTTTGCTTTTTTCCCTGGCCGCTGCCACATCACAGGGGATGCAGAGGCCCAGACGCACTCACCTGTAACCCACTGCCATGTGTGGAGGTATGGATGTTAACACTGCTTTACAAGAGGTGCTGAAGATGGCCTTCATTCACAATGACCTAAGCATGTGGAATTCACAAAGTTTCCAAAGCTTTAGACAGGCACCAAGCCCATCTTTGTGTACTTATATCCAATATGACGAGCCTTTTTCAGCTTTGCGAAGGCCTTCGGTGCTGAGTACCAGTTCAACTTAATATAGGAACCCAGAGGAATGGGTAGGTCTCTGCAAAACTGTTGGATCTGTGGAAACTGGCAAAGTGGTTGGTTGCAGTTGTGTAGTGATTGAGGATTATGGCAAAGAATCTCAGACAAAGATGTCACTGAAGCCGGGCATGATGGCACACGCCTTTAATCCCAACACTTGGGAGGCAGAGGCAGGCAGATCTCTGTGAGTTCAACGCCAGACTGGTCTACATAGTGAGTTCCAGGACAGCTGGGGCTGCAGGGAGACCCTGTCTCAAAAAGACCAAAAAGAAAAAAAAAGTCACTGAAGAATGCTTTAGATTCAAGATATGGACAAATAAAAAAAATTTGTTCCTCAAAAATGGAGTTTTGGGGCTGGAGAGATGGCTCAGTGGTTAAAAGCACTGGCTGCTCTCGCAAAGGACTTAGGTTCGATTCCCAGCACCCACATGGTGGCTAATAACCATCTGTAACTCCAGTTCCAGGGGATCCAATGCTCTCTTCTGACCTCCATGGGCACTGCAGGACATGGGTGCACTTGCATACATGCAAGCAATAAACTCGTACACATAAAATAAAAATAATAAAATATTTTAAAAACGGAATTCTGATTTTTATTAAAAATATCAATTTGAGGAATATTTGAAAGTGGTTGAATTCTAAACTTAAAAGATAATACCCCCAAACAGGTGAAATGATTCAAAAATGAGATAAAAATGTTGGTAAATACAGAAAAGTTAAAAATAAAGATTTATTACTATGGCTGCTATAGTTTGGGTTTTGAACGACTCTCAAAGGCCCATGTGGTAAAGGCTTGGTCCTCAGGCTGGGAGGAGTAGAAAAGGATTATGGGACATCAGGGTTTTGCACTTTTACTTCCTGATAAGAAGGTCGGTAGTTGACTCTGCCACGATTTCTATCATGATGGGCTACGTCACTGAATTCATTGGCATATCCCAAACTGTGAGTCAAAACTCAATTATGTTCTCTTTATAAATTGACAATCTCATGCATTTTTGTTATACTGTAAGAAAGTTAGCCTAATGTCTTAGTCTGTTTAGGTTTCTGTGACAAAGTGTCATAAATGGGTAACTTATAAGTAATATAAATTTGTTTCCCATAGTTGCATCTGGGAAGTCCAAAATCAGATGCTGGCCAATTGGGTGAAGGTCTGTTTTGGTCCATAGACTGTGTTTTCTCCTTGTCTTCACCTGGTGAAAGGGAATGTGGGTTCTCTCTCAGGCTCTTTTAGGAATAGTCTTCATCGGGGGCTGGAGAGATGGCCTATTGGTTAAGAGCACCGACTGCTCTTGCAGAGGATCCGGGCTCGATTCCCACATGGCAGCTGAGAACCGTCTTTAACTCCAGTTCCAGGGGAATCCAACACCCTCTTCTGATCTCCACAGCATTGCACGACACGGGCTCGCAGACCTGCATGCAGACAGTACATTCATACACATACAAAAATAAATAAAATTAAAAAAAAAAGGAATAGTCTTCATCTATGAGGGCTTTGCTCTCATCAACTAATTATCTCCCAAAGCTCCTCACATTTTTTGCTTGTTTTTTGAGACAGGGTCTTGCATAGGCCAGGATGGTTCTAATTCTCTGCATAGCCAGGGCTAGCCTCATGTTCTTGGTGAACTTTCTGCCTGAGCCTTTTGAGTGGTGAGATCAAGGATATGCCTTGCTGTGCCTGGCTTCTGAATCATCTTGAATATTATAATGTCAGCATATGAACTCTAGAGGCACTCAGATCATCAGACTTTCAGATCAAAGGACAGCTTCAATTCCGACTAAAAATGCCAAATTCTTGAAGGATTCTCTTTAACACAATGGACTGAATTTTCAACATTTCTTTTTTTTTTCAAAAAAGTTTTGAGTTTTTGAGATTTTCATATAATATAACTTGATAGTGCTTAGATTCTCCTCTCCTTTCTGCATCTCCACCACTGTCCCTCACCCAATTTAATGTCCTCTCCAATATATATCTATATTCTCTCTATCTAATATATCTATAATATATATATATAATTGCGTCTCCAAATGCCCCTCAGTGTTGGTCCATCCATTGGGCCCACCAAGAGTCCCACCCCTGTAAGACACTGTCTTTTTCCCCTCCCAGGAGCCAAAAATTGCCAAAAGTTCCTTAGGATGGGTTGAGACTTCTTTCTTACCCACCTCCTCATGTGTATGTGGGATTTTGTCTGATTTGTGCTTGCATAGGACAGAGTGCCAGAACTGGTCAAACTCAGAGAAAAAGTGTCTGTGAGATACTTAGCTCTAAGATATATATCTTCAGTGCAACCTCTTCACTTAGGATGAATGCATCTTTTAACTCTCTCCAGAGAAATTTCCCTATGTAGCAGACAGTGATTAACACAGAAATCTACACTTGCCTGATGTGCAGAGAACAAGAGGTCGCAGAATGTTTATCCCTGAATATAACACCTATTCAAGCTTTTTAAAAGGCATACACATATTGATCTAGGGTCCAACCAGAGTTAATAACATAGTGAGTTACTGACCCCAAAGTGGTAGCTGACTGGCCCAGGACTAGGTATGCTGGACTGGCTGTTCTTTTTTTGTTCTTCAGACAGGGTCTCCCTGAAACTCACTATGTAGACCCCTGAAACTCACTATGTAGACCCAGCTGGCCTTTGATCTTGCAGAGAGAGATCTGCCTGTTTCTCTTTCCCAAGTGCTGGAATTAAGTGTGTGTCACAACGCCTAGCTAGACCAGCCAGTTGTTCTTAATCTGAAGGCAATTTCGTTCTCCAGTGGACAGTTGGCAATGTTTGTAGACATTTTGGAGTGTCACCACTGCCACCAGGAGGCAGAGATCAGGAATGGTACTGAATATCTTACGCATACAGGCTGTTCTCTCATAACAAAGTAGTCTGTTTAAACATCAATCGGGAAGAAGCTGATAAACATCACCTTTATCAACCTCTGCTGAGAACCTTGAACAGACTGTTTATTACTAGAATGTCTAGACTTCAGAACGGGGTGAAAAATGTTCTCTTGGGATGCAATGAAGAGTGGGATGGGCAAACTAAATTTTATTTATTCTTTAATTTAGACAGAAGACATTAATTACTTAGAAGTCACAAAACACTTTGGTGAGCCAGGTTATAATTCAGACACATTATTTGGTGGAGAAAGAGTTTGATGACTGTTTATTTTTCCTAGTTCTTAACAGCTTACCCAATACTTCTTTCTTCATACTTCCGAATATAAAAGTGTTAACAGTATTTACTGTCATCAGAACAAATGTCTCCCTTAATCTACCATCCTATAGTACAGAACCAGCTATTTCAGTTATGAAGACTCTCACACACCTCTGCAGATAGTGCACAAAGAAGAGCAGATTCAAGTTAATGTAGGGTGATTCTTTTACCAATGACATTGCACCAGAAAAATCCCAGGAATATATGGAAATATTTTTATAGGTAGGTGGGCAAATGCTGTTCTTCATATTACTTTCAGAAATACCAGTAAGAACTATCAGGATATCCTCTTGGGATGATGTGCTAACAGAACAAGGTTCTAGAAGTTTCCCACAGAAAGGCAGCAGAGAACACACAAAGTCAGAGCTCCCAGCAAAGAAAAATAAAAGTGAAAACATGAACGTAGATACCAATCACCACCACAGAATGGCGCCTAATTCTGCAGAAAGACACACTCAGTTCTGTGAATTATAAACTAGGCTTGCTTGCAGTTAGTCTGAAACAAGGAAGGACTTTTAGGCAGGCCTGCACAAGAGCTGTGCATCTGGACATTGATACGTCACACACTCCTGTACAGCTTGTCATGACAGCCAAGTCACTGTCAATAAGGCCAGTTTTTAAAGGATCACTCAGTTGAGCCAGAACCCAATGGAAAGAGCAAAGGGCCTCTGATACAGAAAAGTATTGAAATGCTTAGAGGAAGCTGGGCATTTCAAATACTCAAAGCTCCTAAGATTGTCATCAGAATGTAGATACATTTCTGGAAAACATTAACATTGGAAAAGGGTTATAAACCACATAGGGGATATATATATATACATATATATATATATGTATGTATATATATATATATATTTATTGGATATATATTGTGGATATAAATATATATATTTTTTTCATGAATTTTGTTTCTTTTTAATTTAATGCCACAGATCTGGGTGTTTGTAATGTTAGCACATGGAAGGTGGAGGCAGGAGGATCAAGAGTTCAAGGTCATTCTTGGCTACATATTGAGTTTGAGGCCAGCCTGAAGTATATGAAAATCTGTATAATTACCCCCCCCCCCAAATAGCATCACAGAAGGTGGCCAAGAGAGGTATTGTATTAGTTACTTTTCTATGTTGGCACACGCCTTCAATCCCAGCACTTGGGAGGCAAAGGCAGGTGGATCTCTTTGAGTTCAAGGTCAGCTTGTTCTACATAGTGAGCTCAGGCCAGCTGGGGCTATAGGGAGACCTTGGGGGTGGGGAGGAGGAGGCATTTAATGTCTGTGGATGGATCAAGGATTAAGAGTACTAGTTGCCCTTATAAAGGATCTAGGTTTGGTTACCAGCACCCTCATGATGTCTAACAACCATCTGTCACTCCAGTTCCAGAGAATCTGATATGCTCTTGTTTCCATGGACATTGCACAACACGGGCGCACTTAAATACATACAGGCAAAACACTGATACACATGAACTTTAAAAATAAATTTGAAAAATTTTAAAGGAAGAGTTTGGGCTTACAGATCCAGAGGAATCAGAGTCCATCTCGGGGGGAAGCACGGCAGCAGGAGGTGCCAGAACAGAAGGAGGAGGGCTCACATCTTCAAGCAGGGACGAACACAGAGAATGACTAGAAATCTGGCTAGGCTTAAGAACTCTCGAAGCCCACTCCCAGTGATGTGCTTCCTCTAGCAAGGCCACAGCTTATAAACCTCCCAAAACAGCACCACTAACTGTTGAGAAAAATTTTAAAATTCATGTGTATCAGTGTTTTGCCTGTATGTATTTAAGTGTGCCCGTGTTGTGCAATGTCCATGGAAGCAAGGGCCTGTCAGATTCTCTGGAACTGGAGTGACAGAGATGGTTGTTAGACATCATGAGGGTGCTGGTAACCAAACCTAGGAGCCTATGGGGGACATTCTCATTCAAACCACCACATTCCACTCCCTAGCCCCCATCAGCTCATGACCATATAAAATGTAAAATTCAAAAGTTCCTATAATCTTAACTAGTCTCAATAATATTCAAAGTCTAACCTTGGTTAATCTGGGCCAACTGTGTGGCCTTAAACATCCAAAAGGAAAGTATAACCAGAAATAAATAATCAGTAAGGCCTGAGAAATTGTACTTCAAAACTTGAGATCCTAGTAAAAAGACAGAGGAAAAAAACACACTGTTGTTTTGCCTATCTTCAATTCTTACTGGCAAGTGAGCTACCTTGTGGCTGCCACTGCTTTTGCCATCCTTCAAAGACATGAGACACAGCCTTTCAACCTCCCAATATGGACTGAAGACTCATGTCTCTCCAAGAATCCTCCAAACCTTCAATGCCAGATGGGGACTGCTGAGACATCCAGCTTATGGACTGAGCAACTACTGGGGTTTCAGCCTCTTCAGAGTATAGACTGGCATTGTTGGACTACCTAGGCTGTATCATGGAGATCAGTACAGAAAGATCAAGACAGGACTCAGTGCTTACTGAACCTCATTTGGTGACCATGGGAAGGGAAGACCCCAGTGTGGAGCACAAGGGCAGGACTGATGGTTGTTTGGGCTTGCCAAAGAGGAGCCTTTAAACACTTCCTTAAGGAAAACATGACATCTTTCAGCCTAATGAAAAAAAAAAAAAAGAAATCATAAGCTGAATATGCTGATAAAAAAAGATCAGCTTTGGCCATCTAAGTAGACCTTGTGTCAAAAAAATGAGAGGAGCAGAAACAAGTATAGGTATATCTGAAATAAGAATGCTATGAATTATGATCATTCACCTGAATGAGATATACATGGGGGTTCATTCTATTAATTCTTTGCTTTTGTGTATAGTTGAAATTATTCAGAATTAAGGTGTTTTTAATTAAAATAATATTCAAAGTCCAGAGTCCAAAGTATTTTCTGATTCACAGGTAATCTTTTAACTGTAAGCCTCTGTAAAATAAGAAAAGACAAGTTACATACTTCCAACATTTAATGGAACCAAAAACACATTCCCATTCCAAAAGAGAGGAATGGGGGCATAATGAGGAGAAATTAGACCGAAACAAGACTAAAAACTGTTGGGGAAAGCACCAAATCCAGTAGCTCTGTGTCTGACTTTACTTCTGGGACCTTATTTCAAAGGGCCCAGAGTGGCTCAGCCCTCCACGCTTTGCTGCATACAACATACATTCCTCTTTTCGGTTGGTACCACTCCCTATATGCAGATGTCTCATGGCTCTGGCATCTCCAATATCTTTCTGGAGTCTCCACTGGCAACCAGGCCTTACCTTCACAGCATCATGCAGTGGCCTGTTTTAGGCCTTCTCTATGCAGGGAAACTGCTGTTGCATGCTGCCTGATCTTAGCAGCTCTCAGAAACCACAGAGCAGGAATCAATGATCCCTTCACTCTTGCATCTTTCATGCCCTTAAATGCAGCACCACTTGAACAACACTGCCAAGTTTGGCTGCTTCATCCACAATACCAGCAGCTTTTCTATGCTGTGGTTTTTCAAGGAGTGGAAAACTCTTCCAAGATTTTCCTTTTACAAGTTGGAGGCTAAGCTGCATGTGGTCTTGCTCTGAGGTACTCTTTCTGTTGTTTAAGTGCCTCTCTAGGTCTCTTCTAAATTGTTCCAATCTCCTTATCAAAGAGAGCCTCTCCTCCAGCACATGCTCCAGCATTAATCTTCCTAGTGCTCTTTCTGTACATGACAGTACATTCTGCATTTCTTTCTGCCCCATTTGCTCCTTTTCATTGTAGAGCTGCATAATATTCACTATTAATAGCCAAACCACCATTTCTACATTAGGTTGTCTTGAAATTTTCTCCACCAAAGAAATTAGCCAATTATTTTTCAACTTAGCGTCAGGCAAGCTTTTAGGCTATGGGCAAACTCCAGCCAGATTCTGCCAAAATATCCTAGTTACTGCTTAAGTCTTTATTTTCCTCTGGCACTATATTGTTCTCAGTAGTACTTTCTACAAGGCTCCTACTAAAACACCCTGTTAAGCTCTGCTTTATAGAATTCAACTGGTTTTTTTAGTCCAAATTTCTAGTCTTCCACATTCCTTCAAAAATCCATATGGTCAGGGTCTTCACAGCCAACAGCCCACACTCTGGTACCAACTTCTGTATTAGTTCCTTTTCTTTTCCTGTGATAAAACACCATGATCAAGGGAACTTGTAAAAGGAAGTCATGGCAGGGAGGCATGGTGGCTGGTGCAGAGGGAGGAATGTTCACATCTTCAAGCAGGCACAGGAAGCAGAGAGCAACTAGAAATCTGACAAGACTTAAGAACCCCCAAAGCCCACTCCCAGTGATATGCTTCCTCCAGTCAGGCTCTATCTAAGACTTCCCAAAAGAGCACCATCAGCTGGGGACAAAAATGTCCAAATACTTGGAGCCTATGGGGGACATACTCATTCAAAACACCACAGGTATCCAAAGATTTCTGAACTAGAAGAAAATAAGATGTGACTGCTACATTCTATTCCAGTAGATTCAGGAAGGGTCAAACAAATGCTCCTGATGGCGTGATAGTTGAGTTATATGTAGAAATCTCACAGTGTCCACAAATAGAGACTCAGAACTGATGTAGATGTGTTTTTACAGTTAACAGGGACTATTAGGAAGAACAGCAGTGAGCACAGGTCAAAGAAATATATCACTTCTCCATGATTCCAAACCTTAAAGGCTGCTCTCAATAGACTGAAGAGAAATAGTTCTTATTTAATATACATGGACTTTTTTTTTTTTTTTTGAGACAGGGTCCCACTCTATAGTCCTGGCTGGCCTGGAACTTGTTATATAGACAAGGCTGCATCATCAATCCTGGCCAAGGATGGTGTTTTATAAAGAAAACAGGAGGCTGTTTTGTTGTTGTTTTTTGTTTTAACATCTGGAAAATAAGACAGATATGAAGGCAGACACTTATATAATCCCAGACCTCAAGAGGTTGAAGCAAGAGAGTTGTCACAAATTGGAGGCCAGGTTTTGGGCTACATTGTGAGACTCTCAAAAACAAAAGGAGATCAAACTCTGGAACATGAGGCAGTTGCTTTCACAATGAAGAGTTTTGCCGTGTACTATACTAGGTCACCAGGTTTATTATTATTTCTTCTCCTTCTTCTTCTTCTTCTTCTTCTTCTTCTTCTTCTTCTTCTTCTTCTTCTTCTTCTTCTTCTTCTTCTTCTTCAGATTGAACCTTTATGAGTACTATGCAGGTGCTCAGCCACTGAGCTCCAGTCCAGTGTTCAGTCTTTTGAGCAGTCAGAGAGTATTTCCAGGTACTCCATCACCAAAAGTACCTCAAAACATGATAGCCATCTCTGAGGAAAATATAATCAGATTACTTGCCATTTGGATACAAGCATAGAGCTTCATGTGGCCTTGATTTAGACAAACTTGGAGCGTTAACATGTTAAACCTAGACTGAAAAATAAAAACAGACTACCTTTCCTCCAGTATGGAGTAGATCATGAGGCACTGACCATGTAAACCCAGTGTTAACTATCCCAGTTTCCTCCAGCTAAGATCCATCTCAGAATGCATTACAATGCTTTGACAATATACTGACCTTGTCTTTGAGAGTTAGTAAGACTATGAGGGCTTTAAATTTGTATTTTTCCCCTCTTGTGTACTTTTGGGGTCTATAGAGTATTTTAAGAGGAGCAGAATGGGGCTGGAGAGATGGCCTAGCAGTTAAGAGCACCGACCGCTCTTACAGAGGACCCGGGTTCGATCCCCAGCACCCACATGGCGGCCGAGAACCGTCTGAAACTCCAATTCCAGGAGAACTCCAGTTCCAGGGGAATCCGAAACCCTCTTCTGACCTCTGCAGCATTGCACGACACGGGTGCACAGACCTGCATACAGACAGTACATTCATACACATACAGAAATAAATAAAAATTAAAAAAAAAGAGGAGCAGAATGACCAGGACAATGCTGAGATGTGTCAGGACTTTTCAATAACTAGAGAAGAAGAAGGCCAACTGCCTTTTGAACAAGACAGATACCATAATGTCTTTAGAAGGTTCTATGTTAAGTTGTTGGGGGAAACAAAAACACAAAACTGGGCTGCCCCAAGTGTCTTTAGCACTGCTATCTTTGAGTCTCCAAGGGTCCCGTGGCTGCTTTATTTCCAAGTCAGTCCTAAAAGATACATTTTAAGAAATAGGTAAAGTCACAACTCTCATACAAAAGTAAAAATTAATGTGTTGAAGATTTTATGTGATTCATTTATGAGGAAATCAGTGAAGTGTTTCAACCTAGTTACAGGAGAATCCCAAGAACAGATACATGTAGAGATTTGGACCATTAAAAAGAATGTGTGGATAGAATCATAGTGGATTTTGGGATTGTTTTTCCACCTCACAGAAGTCATTTGCATTTCCATGGATGAGACTTATTTAGCATTGCCGTCAAATTTGCAGAACAGCTTCACTGAATCAGAATCAGACAGCCCAGCTGTGCCCTAGAATGACAACACATAATTTTCCATTTAACCACCATTTTTTCCTGAGAGTCTCCCTACTTTTGATTTTTAGAAAAAGTGTCTCAAAGATTCTCCATCATAAAAATGAGCCTGGCCTCATTAGATTTGGAGAGGTAATTTGCATAGGTGCAGAAGAATGTTAATTTACCATCTGGGCCTTCTTGAAGTTTTTTTTTGCTGGAAGTTTCCATAAGGGATATCAGCCTGGATTTAAAAAAAATTAGTGTATATTCACTTTACATAGTAATGGGTTTCTTAAAGACATTTTCATACAAGTATTGTACTGTTTAATTTTAATTGTCAAGGTGATACACCCTAGAATCACTGGGGAAGAAGGTCTTAATGGGGTGTCTTCTGGATCAGGTTGGCCTGTGGGGTGTCTGTAGGGATTGTACAGATTGCTCTTTTCTGCAGGAAGGCCAGCCCATTGTGGGAAGTACCATTCCCTGGGCGGAGTGACTTGAACAGTCAGAGAGAAAGCTAGCTGTGAGCAAACAGTGTGTCTGTATGTGTTTGTCTTTGCTCTTACCTGTGGGTGTGCTGTGACTAGCTGCTTGATTTCCTGCCTTTATTTCCTCTCAAGAATGGGCTATAACCTGACTATAATTCTTTCTCCCCTAAGCTGCTTTGTGCCAGGATACTTTTTTTCAATTTTTTAAATTACTAAACTTTTTCCATAGGTCATACATCATTTCTCAATCGAATCTAGAATCACTTCCCTTTCCATGGCCCCCATCCCACCCGAGTCCCTGCACTCTGCCATGCATGTCCTGTATCTTTTTCTGAGTCTTTCCAGAGTTTTTTTTCAGTTCTTTTGTTGTTGTTCTCTCCAACTTGCATTGCTACAGTATATATATATATATATATATATATATATATGTATATATACACATATATATATGTATATATACACATATATACATACTTTATATATACACACACATACACACACAAACACACACACACATATATATATATATATATATATCACTTGAATTGTAGGGTTATTTTTTTCCTAAAAGATGTCATGTTTTCCTTAAGGAGGTGCTCAAAAGTTCCTCCTAGGGAAACCCAAACAACTATCAATCCTGCACTTTTGCTCCACATGGGGGTCTTTCCCTCCCATGGTCCCCCAAATGAAGTCCAGTAAGCACACTTCCTGTCTCGATCCCCTTGCACTGGCCTCCATGATACAGCCCAGATAGTCCAACAATGGCAGTCAATATTCTGACGAGGTTGACATCCCCTTAGCAGTTTAGTCCACAAGCTTTGCCAGGATATTTTATCACAGCAACAGAAATAGAGTGAGGACATGCACATAATGTACTTTGAACACCTTCTCTGCTAACTAGTCCTGTTAGTCCTCTTTCCTCCACTGGACCTTTCTGTTTCTTTCATGTCATGTATACAGATAGGACTTTTGGTGGGAATGTAAACTAGTCCAGTTACTATGGAAATCCACATGGAGATGCTTCCAAAAAACTAAAAATACATCTACTGTGACATCTAGCTATACCATTTATGAGTATTTACCCCAAAGACTCTAAAGAAACATCACAGAAATATTTGCACACGTTGATTGCAGTGCTATTCTCAGTAGCTAAGTCATGGAACCAACCTAGGTTGTTAGCTTGGATTCCTAAATGCCTCATTGATTTGTTGTTGTCTTGAGGCCAGAGGCCAAGTCCAAGGAACTGTTCTTAGGGTCCTCCTGGTGTAGCTTCCTCAGTGGCGGGATTGTAAGTGTGTACCACCACATCTGGCTTAGATGAACCATATTTTGTAGGAAAAGTTATTTTACAAAATGGCTACTCCATAGTTTGGGGCAGACAGTTAAATGCAATCACATTTAAAATAGTTATAACACCGAGTGGCTGATCAAAATGAGGTAACATTCCTAAATATTTCCTCTTGATTTAGTTATGCAAGACCTTGATTGTATAATGATCTTCTGCAATTATGTTTATTGAAAATGAGGACATTTTTCTTATTAAAACAGAACATAGCTGGACATGGCGATACATGCCTTTGATCTCAGCAGTTGGGAATCAGAAGCAGGGAGATCTCTGTGAGTTTGAGATCAGCCTGGTCTACATAGCAAGTTCCAGGCCAGCCAAGGCTACATAAAGAGACCTTTTATTTATTTATTTTTTATTTTATTTATTTATTTTTTTTTGAGGAGGGAAGAGAATAGTAGTACTTGAGCTATTGTGAATGACACCTTCACTGAAAACAATGGGAAGGAGAGTCAACCAGGGGCAGCAGCGGACAAGCAGCAGCTCTGGGACCTGCTCACTGCATTGGACAGGAGGGGAAGGCCACTGACCTACTGGGCCCTGGCTGACTGCAAGGCTCCTTCTGGGGGCATCTGCTTTCTTCTTTTTGGTTTGGATCTCCACCCTCCCCCACAGAAGATTCCCTACCAATGAGAAATGGCAGGAGCTGCAGGTGCAATTGGAGCCAGAGTCCCCAGGACCTGAGGACTCCTGGGAGGCACTGGTCACTTGTGGCACTGAACAGCCTTCAGCACTTTGCTTCTTCCACTACCTCCACCTCAGCATGAGCTGTGATTGGTGCATTGGAATGGGCTCCAGTGGTATCATCGACATTCAGCTCTCCATTGGTTGAGCTAAACACTTGGGCAAGGTCTTCAATCTTCCTGTACCTGAGCTTCCTAGTCTGCACTGATCCCCCATGGCGGTCTGCAGCCAAGTGAGATGTCACACATGAGGTATTGGTCTGCCGGCTGGGCTGGATTTCCCACTCTCCTCGATGCTCTGATGATGCAGTCTGATTTTGAAGAGGTTGTTGTTGTGATGGCCAATCCCTGTGTGTGTGGCTTTCTCGTGTTACTGCAGATGCATCAGAATCTACATGAACTGACCCTACTGGAGTAGGAATAGGCCTTCCAACCCAATCATAGGCATAGTCAAAGGTGTAGCCTTTCCTTTCAAAAAGATCCGTAATATTCATAATCAGGTTTTTCTTTATTTTATTTTTTGTATATATTTTGTACAAGATTATCAAATCTAGACCTGTGTCCCTCAGTCTATCCCCCCACCCCACCAGAGCTCATGTATTCTGCCAAACAGGCTTTTCATCTCTTTCTCAGTCTTTCTCAAAATTCTCCATGTGGAAATTGACTGTTTTGAGCAGAAGTTCACTGTTTCAGTCAGTTCTTTGATGCAGTACTTTCTGTTGTTGTTGTTGTTTTCAATATGTATCACTCCCAACTGCTTGGAGAAAAGCTCAAGGGGCCGTGCACAAGAAATACTTACAACTAGATAAGCATCCACATAATCAGGTTTTTCAAAGAAGTCTAGCCACCTGACAACTGAAGGTAGGTTGCCATCTCCTCTGGAAAGTTCTCGTGGTACACTTCAATGGGAGTATTCCTTCTGGTATCACCAGTTCTTTGATATCTCTCTTTTAATGTATCAGCCTTGAGTCCTTGCCAGGGTAGGCTACCATGGAGGAAATACATGAACATATGGTGTAGGGCTTCCAAATCATCTCTCTGGCTTTGCTCTTTGCTAAGATGCATGTTGATAGACATGTATCTTGCAGTTCCAGTTAAGCTTTTGTGCTCCCTGTAAGGTATGTGTTTTTTGGTTTCAGGATCAATGTATTCCTTGGCCAGTCCAAAGTCTATAATGTGTATTACATGTTCTTTCTTATTGCCTTGTTGGCCAATCAAGAAGTTCTTGGGTTTGACATCTCGGTAAATGAGATTCTTTGTACATATTCCATTGGAGAAAGCAATTGGATGGCTATCATTAACACCGTCTTTAAAGTAAACGTTCAGTGGCAGAGGTCAAACAGGTCCTCCAAGCTAGGACCAAGGAGCTCCTGCACCATGGCATTGTATTTCCCACATGGCCCAAAGAAATACACCTGTGGGAGGCCTTCACCTGTACTGCCAAGCTGTTTATAAGCCTGTACTCTAAATGAAGCTGTGGACCATGTGATTTTATTGGCTCCAGTTTGGTTGCTACATATTCATTGGTGTAGAGATTTTTACCTAATCTGAGCTCTCCAAAGTTCCCACACCCCATCTTCTTACCAACCCTGAATTTGGGTCCCACCATGAGAACCCCAGAGGTGCCAGATTGTTGGGAACAGTGTGTCCTCCTTTGTGCCATAGTTTTAGTTATCCGTTGTCTTTCATCCTTTTCCCTACTAGAATGGTCCATGATCTACACCAGTCTGCACAGTGAACAGCCTCCGTGTATGTACTTCTTTTCAACACAGAAGTAGTCCAAATCAACGGCAATCAGAATGAAAAGGAGTTTGGGCACTATTTTTATGCTTCTAATGTATCTCCGGGAGATGAAAAACCATTAATTAGTTCTGAAGAGTATGTAGTCTGTAAGTCTCAGGCATAAGAGGACATTTTGTAACCTGGATCGGCTGCGCTCTGGGGCTCCAATGGGGCGGGTGCGGTCCCCTCCCCGAGACTCCCAGTGCTCTTCTCGGCCACCCTGTAAAGCAGTGGCTTCTCTTTCCCAGGAGCAGGAGGCCCTTTTTTTTTTTTTTTTAAACTACAGAATAACTATATTGTCACTAAAATAAGAATTGTTTTATTTAAAAGATTAATTTATTTTTACCAGTGTGTATGACTATTTTGCCTGCATGTATGAAATGAAAGTACATGACATATGTGTAGTGCCTACAGAGGCCAGAAGAAGGTGTCAGATCCTCTGGAACTGGAGTTACAGCTGACTTCCAGCTACCATGTGGGTGCTGGGAATTGAATCTGGGTCCTTGGGAAGAGCAAGAAGTACTCTTAATCACTGAGCCATTTCTCTCTCTCTACTGTAAGAATTGTTAGAGTTTCTGAATTTTTCAGAGGATCAGGGAAGGAGAGTAAGATTCATCTGATAGAGTCCTATTTCTGCTTACAAAAGCAAAGCCTATTAAATCCTATGGCTTTAGGCTGGAGAACAGTCCAGTGGTAGAGAGTGCCAAGGGTGCAGGAGGGCCTGGATCACCCCAGAGCCAATGGGGAAGGCAGTCTTTAAATGGTTAATGGTTATAGAAAACTTGAAAAAGAGGAAAGCTTCCTTGTATACCCAGACAAGACATCAAAACACCCCAAATATTTTAAGCAAATAGCTACAATAATCTGTCATTAATTCTTTCAGTCTCGTGTAATTAATTCTTTTTTTTTCCTGCTATATTTTGGGTTAGAAATACCATGAACCCATCTGCTTCTTGACTAAGAATAATTCAGGAAATTCTGACTCAGCCCACTGGGACTGTCCTAAAGTGACTTATGCAATGACATCAAAAGCTTGTACTTAAGATATATTGATTAAAATACAAACACCTTAACATGCATGGCATAGACATTTTCTACAACCATGATACTGTCATTTGTTGGAGAGAAGATACAGAGCTGGTGGTTGATTGCAGAGACATTGGGGCATCAATAAATGTAATGAAAGAGAATACAGATGACAGAAACTCTAAGTGGCTTTTGGTAATCCCTGATAATTTTTTAAAGAAAAATGTGATGACAGTTCATTAAAAAATAATCAATAAGCATGCCAAAATAAAGCTGATCATCAACCCCCTGAAAGCTAAGAAACATGTCTCCACATTTAATAACTAAGACTATTTTGAAAGACAGTGAATATCACAATTGATTTATAAAAGTGAACAATTTTTTTCATTTTTTGTCTTTATTTTTTTTTCTTTACACAAGAATACAGAAATAATACAAAATGACAATAACAAAACAAAGCAACAAGGACAGCAAAAAGAGGGGGAATTTCCATTTCTTATTCTTGTGAAATAAAGCATCAATCCTCAGGCTTGGGATGTACTTCTCTTTTTTCCCTTCTCTCTTTCTTTTCTTTCTTCTTTTCCTGCTCTTTCAGGGCTACCAGAAGGATATGTGTTTACTGGCTAGTTTAGGAAGCCTGGTGTTTTCAGCTGAGAAAGAGTCTGGTTAATTTGGGGGGTGGTCCTCATCCCTAAACTGCCTAATCAATTTCTAGCTCCTGGTTAGTTATGTTATCCTCTGAAAAGGGTCACCCCAATTGCCAGAAGGGAATCAGGATGCCAACTGCTCCAAGGACGCTGTGCCTTCCATGCCTAGAAGGTATGTTGGATGTGGCCACTGGGGTATCTCCCATTAGGAGGGTCAATCTAAAAGACCCTCAAGCATAACTATAGAGGGGAAAATCCTTGGCTGGTACCAGTGAAAGCAAAATGAAGGCAGGAGTAGCTAGGTACATGATCTAAGCAGGGAACCAGCAGAAGTAAGAACAGGGTGAATTCCAATGTCCAACTTAAAAGTCCATTAGAATTTCTTGACCAGGGGTTTCAAAGCATCCATTTATTAGGTTTCTCCTTCTGTTCATTTGGCCATGATGTCTGGACTTAGGATCTGCTTTTCGAGCTTTTTAATATTCAGGATATGAGTTTCCATTTAGATAGTTGCTAGAAAGAAAGAGAAAATTTTATTATTGAGCATTAATTAACAGCAATAGTGGACTTGTCCTTTGGCTGCAGGTGACTCTACTCTGTTAACCAAAGCCAAGATCTAAGGGTTTCATGCCTGCTTAACATTACTTCAGAACCCATTGGAGGAGACCCAAGGAACAGATCTTAGAGGAATAATTGCAGACCTATGCAGAGAAATTAAAGAACATAAAGAGGAATTTAGAGAACTAAAGAGAGAGAATGAAAAACTCAAAAAGGACCTAGAGGGATACAATGACAAACATCAGAAATAATTAAAGGAACAGATTGACAAACTCCAGAAAGAACTCGAGGGAGAAAAAAACAAAGAATACAGAGAACTAAAGAGNAGAGAACGAAAAACAATCAAAAAAGGACCTAAAGGGATAAATGACAAACTGGAAAGGAACGAACCAGGAACCGAAAAAGATACTACTCAAAATGACCTAAGAGAGACAAAATGACAAACTCTGGGAGGAAGTAGAAACACTGAAAAGGAAGCCAACCAAAATATATTTGTTATTTTTGAGACAGGGTCTCCCTTTAGTCCCTATTGGCCTAGAGCTTGCTTTGTAGACCAGGCTGGCCTTGAACTCACAGAGATCCACCTGCCTCTGCCTCCCAAGTGCTGGGATTAAAAGCCTGTGCCACCACGCCCAGCAATATATATATTCTTTATAAACTTTATAAAGGGGACTCCATGTTTTCACTTTCTACAGACCTATTTGAAGTACACAGCCATTCCTGCCAGACTTCATGTTTATTTTTCTCCCAAGAATTAAAGTAGCAAATCTAAGTTTATTGATATGCAAGTTCTTGAACATCCTTGATTTCAAGTGGAATTGGAAGTCTGAGAGCAAAAACAAAGGTGAGTTTACTGAAGACCTTGATCCCCACCAGGTCAGCCACCTTCCCATTCTCCGCTACTCACCCAAGGCTGTAGGCAAAGAAGTCTCTCTATAGGTGCCTTGAACATATAACAGACACTTGCTTTTTAATGGAGCTCTAAGCATTAAACCTAAGGCTAACCCGCATACTAAGGAGGTGCTCTACTATTGAGCTAGACCCCTATCTTTTCATTTTTGAGTTTTGAGACAGTCTCACTACCATGCCCAATGTTGCCTTGACTTGCTCTGTAGCTCTGGAAGACCTTGAACTTACCATCTTTCTACCTTGGCCTCCAGAGTAGCTGGGGTTATAGTCTTGAGCCACCAGGCTCTGTGACACAATGCTTTATTACACAAATCAGACCAAATTCCCCCGTAAGACAAATGTATTAGAAAGATTTGCTTAAAAAGGAGGA